>WBNH01010170.1:236971-253556 GCA_013401255.1 Urocolius indicus
CCCACCCCCACCCACCCTCCTCATCCCCCTAAACTCTGCAGCCGCCGCGGGGGTTTCTTCGTGATGGAGCTGCACGAGCTCCCCTCCTCTTCCCGGGGTGGTGGAAGAGACCCTTCCCCGACTTGCCGAGAGACAGGTCTTAGCGAATGAGGAGGAGGAAGTTTCTTCCAGTCCTGTCCCCTATAACGGCCCATCTTCTCTCGCCATCTTCTCCGAGGACTTCCACTCTTGCATCCCGCCGCCCCCTGCTCCCCATTCACCGCGCCTGCCGGCACGGGGCTAACTGCCAGGCAGGGTAGCCGTCCCACGCCCCGTGCCGCCGCGAGCCGGCGGCGCCTCCCGCTGCCGGGACCGGCTCCGAGCGGCGAGCCTTGGTGAAAGCTATGAGGGACCCTGGCCCGTCCTGCCAGAAACTCCCCTCAGCAGCCCGGGCTGCTGCCGGTGGCCCGGCAGTGCAGGGAAAGGAGGGCACTGCATGCAACATCCCATACCTACTGCAGCGAGACAGCGAGAGGGGTTTCACCTGCTTCAACACAGGACTTTGGGAAGCGCGGCACCTGGGAGGATCGCTCTCGGCAGCGCTTCGAGTTTGAATTGTTCCCACAGCTGGTGGCCTCGCATCCGAAAATGAAGTGTCGAGCCTGAGCCACTTTAAAAAGCAAAGCATTTTTAGGGAACCTAAAGTCTTCTGGTGAGCGAGCTGTTTTCAGGTCTGTGAGTGATTGAGAGTACAAGCACCCAAGCAGAGAGTTGCAGCAGCTAAAGGAAAAGAAAGGACTGAGAAGCCTGGGACGCTTGCATCATACGATCTGCTCAAACAAACTTGCTGCCAAAGGACAGCAACATGGAACCACAGCCTCAGTTTACTTGCTAAATAACAGCAGCAAGACTTTAAACCATCACAAAAAGGCTGGCTTAAGTGGACACTGTAGATCTATGAAGTCCAGCTACAGTTCCAGGAACAGATAACATTTGCCACCATGTCACTGTGCACCACAGACATGGTCTTGATGAGATGTAGATGGGAAACACATCACTTTTATGTTTACGTCGCTTTTGTTCTGTCAATATGTGACCCAGCTTCAGGTCCTATGGACAAACACTACCTGATCCAGCAGCTGTGGAGTTAAGATGTGCTACCATTCTGACACATAGCGGGAGTTGGGTTATAAGCCAAAAAAAGTGTTCAGAGTAATTTCATTGATGACAGTTAAAATTTAGGGTGTGTTTTAATGAGCAGGTAGCTGATCAGGTGCTAGGGACAAGAACCTGGGTGCGTGTGTACTCCCATTCCTGCAATGATTGAACTGAATAGAACCAAAAATATTTTATTTAAGCTGCGCTATGACATGAAGTCGAAACTCTTCCTAAATGATTACTCAGAGTTTAAAACACCACTATGATCCAGACATGCGTGGATGCCAATTCTAATAACAAATTGAATTCATCTCAAAACTAATTAAAGACACCAATATACACCAAAACCAACTTATATCAACTATACTGTCAGTAAAACTGTTTTGAGATACAGCATGCTGGGAATCCAAAGCAATGTATCCAATTTTCATTATTTTTTTCAAATATATTCTGTGCAAACATAAGACAACTTCTTACATTAAAACCACTTGAAGATTCATAGTGAAACATTCTTAGCCCGCCAAAATCAGGAATAAAGATGAAATTGAAACTCTCCATTAACCTGGCAGCTAAAGACATTATTTTAGAAGGGCCTTACTCAAGTTAGTAACACTTGATATGGTAATAGTAGTGATATCACAGCAATTTTTAGTGTCTGCACACAAATTGAACAGTTAAAATCAAGAATCTAGTTTCATTCTTTTTGTTGAGATAACATTTAAGTCAGTTTGATTTTCATATCTTTCTTGGTGTCAGGATTGAAAATATAAGAGGAGGTGTTTAATTCTCAGTCAATAAAATGGCTTAGCTGTACAGGGGATTTTTAAAATCTAAACTCTGCTCACATTTGTAAAGACGAATAGGTCAATCCTGCAGCTACTGATGAATATGGAAAACTGTCAATGTAGAATCAGTATAACTTCTCACACATTCTTTACAAAGGTGTTTTGTAGTGCTACATCCAACAAAAATAGGGCTTTGCAAAGTACGTGAATACCTGATAAGACCTGACATCTGAAGTAAGGTGTGTGAGTAGGCTAGGCTTCTAAGCAGTGATTCAGAAATTTCAGATGAAGTCAATGAAGCATTCAAACTTACTTTTGAAAAAGGGAAGCCTGAAGGACTTTTAAGTTGGGAATCTTACCTTTGTAACCTCTGGTTATATCAGTGCAAAACTTCTGCAAGTCAGATTCTCACAGAAAAAAACCATCAACTAAAACTGATTAAACTAGTCAAATATTATTTCTTTATGGGTTAGCTGTCAATTCATTGACATTATGCTGGTTGATTTGTTTTAATATATGTTTCATTGGTAGAGCAAAGAGAATTTTTCTCAGCATTATCATAGAATCATAGAATGGAAGGACTTGGAAGGGACCTTTAGAGATCATCTAGTCCAACCCCTCTGCTAAAGCAGGTCCACTTAGATCAGGCCGCACAGGAACATGTCCAGGTGCATCCTGAAGACCTCCAAGGAAGGAGACTCCACACCTTCCTGGACAGCCTGTTCTACTGCTCTGTCACCCTCACAGTGAAATAGTTTTTTCTTATGTTTAAATGGAACTTTTTGTGTTCCAGCTTCATCCCATTACCCCTTGTCCTGTTGCTAGGTACCATCAAAAAAGGGGCTGCCCCAACCTCCTAACACCCACCATTTAGATGTTTGTAAATATTAGTAAGATTCCCCTGCACTCTTCTTTTTTCTAGACAATAAGACAGTCACTTGTTCATCGATTCAGCAATTCCTGCAAATAAGTGTAGGGTTTCATTAAGTGTGTGGTTTTATGACATTACCTGCAAAGGGCCAGGGTTACTGTGTTGTCCTTCCGACATTAGTGAGATGCCAGTAGGAAAAGTTTAGAAATTTGTTTCAACCTGCTTGCTATTCAAAAATTAGTTTCTACATGTACAATGCTATGATAGGTCACATATTTTAATAGAAATATAAATTATAAAACATAAGGGACTATATTGCTTTTCATTTATTGATACTTTTTATATTGTTTTCTAGGGAAATTGTGTAAAATACATTAATTTGTCAAATACATTTATGCAATACCATTATGCAGTCACCTATAAAAATGTTAACAGCTTTATGCAATTTACTTGGAGATTATGGTGGCAAAAGTCATCCTGCTTCCTGGAGGGACACAAGAGCTCAGTGAGCTTCCCTTCTGTCTATTCATCTGCATAAGGAACATTTACAGATTAGGTGGAAAAAGCAAAGGGAATGGGAGAACAAGTAGAATGTCTGGCAACATTGCAGAGGGTTCTGCTTAAGCATAGAAATTTATAGTCGGCGCTAACCCAAAAAAAAAAGTTAGATTATGTGAAGTGTGACATGTCATGTGATTAAACATATTTTTTCCTTTGATCCCTGGAATGATTATCCTTGCTCTTAGAAATTGTGCAACTTCAGAAACCCTCCTTTTTCCTCACAGTGGAGACCAATGTTCAGAGCTTGGATCTGGACTTTCGCATACAAGAATGCTCTGCAGTGCTGAAGAAAAGGCGTGTGTTCTACAGTTAAATACAAACATAACCTCTCTGTTGCTCAAAGTTTTGCTGGTTTCTGTATGACATTGTTTGCATAGAGAAGGAGGCCAATTTTACAAATGCTTCCAGTCATGAAAAGCTTTATGTGTGTGAATCAATTTGATAGTCCTTGGTAATAAAGTTACTTGTGTGCAAACATTTCTAAATCAGATCCTTTTCCTGCAAAAGAAAAGAAGTTATGGTAGAAATTTATTTGACAGATTGGCTTACCTTACAAGATTACCTAAAAATGCACAGTACAGTATCAATAGAAGACCTCTAAATAACACTTTTTATAGCAATATTTCCTGTGTACAGAGACTTGAGACCAATCATATTATCAAGAACACAACATACCCAAAAATTCTTTCTTCTAAAGTATCTAATTAGAGATAGCCTGGAATACATCACCTGGGAGTTGAATCTCACACTTAAATCCCCACAGGAAATGATAATGTTCCTCTGTTATCAGATGCTCTTACTGATTCAGAAGAAGACTTGCAAAGCTACAAAGGAGAGCAAGGCACTTTGTTTTTTGTAATGCCACGCTTCTATTACAATTAACTTGGAAAATCCATATCCACACACAGTCTTGTGTAATATGCTCCTTGTTTTTCCTACAAAGTGTGCTACCAGGATGTGGAGGAATAAAGTATTGGACAGTGATTTGTACAGACAATTAATGCCTTTATTGCAAATTCTATACACTTAATATTCCTCTTCCCAAACTTGCAGGATAATGTGAAGTTGATAAGATCGTGGGCAGCTGAACAAGGAGAGAGCAGCTGCTCAACACAGGCTGCCCTGGGAAAGTACTTGTAGTGAATGGTAATGTACCATGAGAGTTCATCTTCATACAAGACACTGTCAACTTCCCTGCAAGAGCAAGAGCTGTTTCTGCAAGTGGGAATAAGGCACTGGTAAAAAAACTTAGGAACCAGACAGGTAAGAAAAAAGAAGAGAGGAGTTTGAAGCCATTGAGAGGCTTAATGTTAGTTGATCTATCCAAGATGCGTAGTTTGCCCTGTGTTTTCTGAACACCTCCATCCTGAAACATGTGCCTTCTCATTTTAGGATCATTTCTTCAGCTAAACTGAGAAGATGTTTTAGAGAACCAAAATTACTTTATTGTAGTAACTTTTTCCTTTTCCCAAAGTCAACTTAACTGGGAAGTAGAGACAGTGGCTATCTCACTGAGATTTAGAGATGTAGCCAGCTCCTGTCTTTGCTGGAAAAACCTCCAGGAAAGGCAAAATGAGTAAAAAAATCCATTCATTCCCTGTAATTATCAGAGAGAAGGGTTACAGAGAACAATGAAATGCCGATGCCTATGTAAAATATATGTAGGAGGCTGCAGCTTTCACCTAAAGATCTGATACTCTGGATTCATTTCTAAGTCCTCATTTTCTCATTATCTGAAGTGCCCACATTCCCACAATTCCTTCAGCAGAGTTATGAATCATTCACTCTTCACAGGTTTATAAGTCAGCCCTTCTATGCAGTTCTAAGAGGAATTGTGTCCTTTCCCTTCCCTTACTTGAATAAATCAGAATTTAACTCTCCTTTGATTGTTTCTGCATCATGCATTTGAAAGCTGACAAAGTATTAGACAACACCACCAGACTGTATTTCAAATCCTTTGGAGAATCAGTGGTGGGGGGAAAAAAGCTTACCCTACCAACCATGGTAAAGATCTCTGCTGAGCTTTGGCAACATTCAGCAACAGGACAAGGGGTAATGGGTTGAAGCTGGAACACAAAAAGTTCCATTTAAACATAAGAAAAAACTCTTTTACTGTGGGGATGACAGAGCAGTAGAACAGGCTGCCCAGGGAGGGTATGGAGTCTTCTTCCTTGGAGGTCATCAGGATGCACCTGGACATGTTCCTGTGCAGCCTGATCTAGGTGGACCTGCTTCTGCAGGGGAGTTGGACTAGATGATCTCTAAAGGTCCCTTCCAACCCCTACCATTCTATGATTCTATGATTTGGAGATGATCTGAAGTTTGGAGAGCATTACATGTGTTAGAGGACAGGATGAGAGTTCAGAATGATTGTGACAAATGGTCTGAAAAAATTATCTGTAATTCCACATAAAGAAGTTTTAGAGATCAAATTTATGCCAGTATAATCAACAAATACAGTGATAGAAACTAACGGCTTAGCTAGTGTTTCTGCAGCAAAAAGGATTTCAGTTTATATTGGAGCACAAGTTGAATGACAGTAATAAATGTCACGTTGTTGCAAAAAGGACTGAAATGCATAAACAGGATTGAAGTCACTGAGATACATGAAATGATCCTTCTACTCAGCATTGGCAAAGTCTCATCTGGAAAAATATGTCTAATTTTGAGTACCATACTTCAAGAAAAATGTTGCTGAACTGCAGAGGACATCAGTAAGTGCAGTTAAAAGCTTAGAGTTACTTAGGCTAGCAATAGGATGGAGGAGAGATGTGTTAACAGTCTTCAGACATAAAAAGAATTGGTGTCTTCCAGGGGAAGAGAACAGGAAAGGTTAAATTTACATGGCACAGAGGGAGATTCAGACTCAGCCTTATGAAAATCAAATCTGGAGGCCTACTTTTGTAGGTAATGCTGGTACACACTCGCTTTGGAGATGCTGGAATCACTGGCATTGGAGATCTCCAAGAAGAGGTTAAATAAACAATATCCAGAAAATATATTGTTTGACACTCTGTTGGAGGAATGGGAGAGGCAAGATGACCTCATAAGACCTGTTCTGGATCAGTATACTGTGATCCCTCTGATAATACAGCTGATGCATTATACTAGGGTACCATAAATTTCATCTACTACCAGCTTTCCTTCTTCCTCACAGGGTACTTCCTGTCAATACTCAGCTATCCTGTCTTATGCTTCACTGTCTTATTCCCAGTTACCCAATTACAACAGATAACAACCTTATGCCTTGCAATATACTGCTTCTGTTTTTAAACCATCATAAACTCAAGCTTTCCACTAATTAAATAGCAAGAGGGGAAAAAAGTTGTTTCCTATGACCACATTCCAGTTACAACGATTTTTAGTCTTCTAGTCACTTTCATCTGGGATGGGAGGAGGAGTGTACAGGTGAGAGTGTGTGTAAAAGAAAGAAAACAGACACTTTTTCATTGTCATAATTCCAAACATAAAACACAACTAGAAAGAAGTCTAAAATGCTGCTAGTCTTTAAAGAAGTATCAAGATTTTTCTGAACATGTCTGTCTTCTTGCTTTACTTTCTCCACATCCACAGAAACGGTTTGCACACGGAGACTAAATACTCTTAGTATCAGTCAGGACAGAACAAGATCCTTTTTAACTCAAAGACTCTAGAGGTTTTCTTGACTTGCTTTATGAGAGAAGGATCACATGAAAAACTGTAGAAGCTACAGTATCAATATAAGAGAAGACAGAATGTTGTTCTAGAGTACAGTTATCATCTGAAAGCAGATATGCAATAATTTTAGAGTGTAACCAAAAGACAACAGTACTAAATTTAGCCTGTCTCTAAAAGTTACTTCCACAAATTTGGCACCCACAATGGAACACCTTGAGGCTTTTATGCAGTCTTTGTCCTACTATTACAAGGGCAAATTTCATTCTCCTTGCTCTAACAAGGCATTCAGGATTTGGCTGGTGGGATTTTTCTGTCATGCTACATTCATGCATACCAGCTGTATTGCCATTCTGAAACATAGATTTCTTTAACACTAAAGGTTTGAGTGCCCAGAAGACCAGATTTGTGAAAGTATTTACACCTCTGACTTGGAACTGAAGCACCTTTAGAAATCTGACTCATCCTGCAAAACAACAATTTGTTTGACTTCAGAAAGTGTTAGGTGCCTTAAAACCTGCCTTTTCCCTTGAGCTAGAAACTCTTTATCTTGTGTTCTCAAGACCATCATTTGCAATTAAATGGTTTCCGTTAGATTATCGGCTCTAAATATTTCTCTAGTTAGAACACTTTTCCGTATTCTCTCAGTATAAGTGCTTTCCTGTTCTGCTTTTCATCCTGTCCTTCCATTTCTCTCTTTTATGTCCCCTGAATTTTCCCAGCTACCTCATTTTAGCCTCCTGTCTAAATCACAGGATCAGACCTACCAAGGAGACTATGAACCTCAAGATAGGATGAAATTCTATTCTATGTGAAGACAGCTCTTACTGACTTCAATGGAAAATGCCTGATGCCATCTGCAGAAAAGATTTGGCCCTTTAAATGCAAAATACCACCACTATTTTTATGCATTTTTGAAACTAACAGCAAGTTACCTGACAGTGTAAATCATCAGCTGGGTTTTTGCTTTCATTTCAGTCTTACCCTGTGCTATCGTAAGTACAGGTAAAAGGACTTCTGAAAATTGCAGACATATCAATGCAAGAACAAAACAATCTGTTAGAACTTTTGGCACATTTGCAAGTCTCAGTAGCACTGCCTCCTGGCTGTTCTTATGAAAAACAGCTGCACCAGTAAGTGTGGAACTTCAGGTAAAAGGGATAAACAATGTTTCTGTCTTGTCAGGAGTGATCATGAAGAACTGATTTAAGTTCTATCACTCATCTCCCCAAAATCACAAGCTAGATGCACATTTTTATTTGGGGGCAAAAAGTGAAGTCAGATCCTTTCTTTACCCTATTCCTCTTTGTTCTAAATACCAAACTTAGTTTTTGCCTGCTACTTTTCACATATCAAGTACTCTATGGTGACTGGTAAAGTAAATGAGCTGCTTTATGGAAGCATGATTCCCCCATAGGGGATTTTTGTATGCATTTTCCCTGGGAAGAGTTAAAACATATAATTCTCTTCTCAGTTGATTCCTTTTGTATAAAAAGCACAACAATTTGAATCTCTCTAAGTAGACTTTCACATTCAGGTAAATGACCATACAACATGTAATACTGTGAAAATCCAAGCTCTGGTACTATCCCTGTGTTATGGAAAGGTAGTTAAGTTCCTCATGGCCCTGAACATTTGGAAAAAGCTGGTAAAAAAAAGTTCTTTTTGGAAAAGACAAGGAATGTCAAGGAATTGTAGAGTGTAACCAGTGCAGAAAGAATATCTAGCATCTTACTACGAGGACAAGATGGTTTTGGGCTAACTGCTGAAGCAAGCTCTGAGAGTGTAGCACACCCCTGATTTACACCTGTGGTGTCAGTGCAGTATAATCGCTGCCTGTGAGATTTAAATCGATGCAGTGTGATTTTCAAAAGCTCTCATACTGGGCTAACATCACCAACTTTGAAGTGAAGAATAAAATTCAAATGAGGTACAAAAATGCTGAGCAGTTCTGAAAATCCCTCCCATGACCTTGAGGCTCAAGGAATATTTTAAAAATTGATCAGCGAATTCTGAGTGTTTCTCTTCTCATGTTGCAAAGGGCACTATCTTTGTTTTTTACTGGAGAATCAGGTCACTTTGAGATGTAAGTTGCACACCTGGAAACGGAGTAGCCAAATTAAGTAGCCTTTTTTTTTTTCTTTTTCAGTTTAGGCTTGAACCATAAAAAGTGGAGCATGTAGCTAGTAAAGCATAATATTGTGTTGAAGTGTAAAAAAGCTTAGAAAAGGACCTTACATCCTTCAACTGACTTAACCACTTGCACTTAGTATGCTCCATCCCTTTCAGGATTGGGTGCATTCACACTTGAGTCCTATTGAGCCCTTGAGTTTGGGCTCCTAGTCTCCTTTGAGAAAAGAATCCTACCTCTGCTGCATATCACCTCTTCTCAGATGTTTCACCTGAATAAAGAATTCAACAGGATATTGAAGTTCACAGCAAGTTCCTTTCTCACTTCTAGTTGATCTATCTCCTTCCTCAGGAATGAGAGTCTATACCTTCCAGCATCACTCTCCAGAGCACGCCTTGATCTTTTCAGGCAGGAGGTAACGAGACAACTGTTTCTACAAAATGTTTTCAGAACAGGTCAGCTCATAGTAGCACATGGGAAAACTTGGGCAGCTTGATACATAAACCTGGCTTAAAATCACAGAAATGTGAGAAACTACTTGTGTTAACCCTGAGGTTTCCCAGGTTGCCAAGGAGATTTAGAAGCATCTCTTTAACAAATGTTATGAATTTAAATCTCTCAGGCAGTTTGGAAATCCTTAATTTAAGCTTTCTAGTAGGGAAAGGTAAGAGAGAATAACCAACTATCAGCCCAAGCCTACACACTCTTCAGCCATACTGTTTTGGAAGAGATACCTGTGCCACCAATATCTTCACTCTACAAAGCAAGTAATCTGTCACGGACAACATTTTGTTTTGTAATACCTTAGAAACTAGACTCTGGTAGAAGCCACAAACTTTCTGATCGCTGTCATGTTCTTGGGGTCAGTGTAGAACAAACACAGACACCTGTCACCTTGACTCCATCCTAATTGACTTAGCTGTCTGATGACACATTTTTCTCTTACACAAAATGCCTGCAAACGTATTCCCAAGGTTTTGTTTCCTCATGTGCTGGCAGTGATTTAACCCAATGCCACTTTTGCTTCAGATGAAAATATTAAATTAAATTGTGTGGCAAAATGCAACAGGGCTTTGTAGTGCAATGAACAGACAGTGACCCAGCAGGGAGCAAGAGGAGTATTATAATAAAGCCTTCACCTCTCTTTAGCTCTGTGCAAAAGTCCACACCAGTACTGAGAAACGTTTTCATGGGACAGTCCAATTTCTGCTGAATAGGATGAAAAGATGAAGAAGCCCATTTCACTATATTCAGCAGGCTCCTGCACACAGAAGCCCTGCTTAACATTTCTGCTGAACAGAGCCCCAGGGCAGAAAATATATTGAACTCCCATAGTGTAATACTACTAATGGCTTTTTAAAACTATATCAATTTGTATCATTTGCAAAGCACAAATATTTAATCTGGTTTTAATTACATAGACCTCCTAGATATGGAATTTCTTTTTTCTCTTTATCCACATCTCCCTTTTCAATTTTTGTTGTTGCTGCTGTTGTCCAGCAATTGCAGCCTCGCTCTGTTTTGCAAGGCTGATCCAGTCACCAGAATCCTTTTATCACTCTGCTTTGAAAAAAAGAATTGAATTTCTTTTGTACATTGGGGTGAATTTGTAAATAACATTTGTTCAACAAATTTTGCTCCAAGGATTACTCTGGGAATATATTCAGATCAATATCATCTCTGTTAATATCACTTGAAAGCAACAGTGAACAGTACCACAGTGAGGCTATGGGAATATCATCTTCAAAATAGGGGGTCTGAAAAAGCCAAACGAGAAGTGTTGAGCAACAGGATATTGTAGATGCAGCCCATGCACTCGTTCTCTGGAGCAGGAGATACTAATTATCTCCTAGTGTTGCAACAACACACACACATAGGCTCCTGGGTAGGAGAGGTACATGCTGAAGTTTAAAAAAATGAAATGAAATAAAATAAATAAAATAGTTATGGCAGAAAGTCCCTTTGTTCAATGCAATTATTGGTCATTTTGTCATACTTAACATGTAATCATGGGGAACAGCTCCAAAGAATATTAAAAAGTACAATCTGCACTCTCAGGGTTTTTTCTCCCCTCTCTTCTTTAAATAAACACACTGAAGTTCTTTAAATAGTCCTCTCTGAACTAAGCATAAGTGCAACAAAAGATGTGCAAAGGCTGCAAAACACAACAGAGAGCCAGAAAAAAATAGCTTAAACCCTTGAGTGAATGAGTCTTTCTCTCCTGGCCACCAATTCAAATGTGCTCACCTCATCCGTAAGTTCTCCTCCAAAAGCTAGTAAAACAACAGGCTTTTGAGCCCTTTCTAAAAGCCACAGGGCAGTCAAAATAAATGAGGGGGTATACACACTAGGTATATGCACCTTGCTCATTCTCCTTTCCCATAGAAGCTAAGAAGTCTTGAAGTGCCTCGGTAGGTCTCAGGTATAATGGTGTGTCCCATGGGAAGATATTTTTCCCCATCCATGGCCATACTCCATAGATAAGAACAAAAAGATTGAATTATGGCCCGGAAGTTGATGCAAATCTTGGAGCTGCAATTCATCCAATTCAGCAAAAAAGGGTCACCAGTGTTTTGTTATTTCCTATGTATTTTTCTACACTAAATTCCCAGTATATATGCTTTCCTTGTCTTTTTCTGGGCTAAACGTCAGCCTCCCTGTCCTCGTTCCAGTTAAATACTAGGTGAGTTGTATAAGGATGCCAAGCAATTCATACTACTATGTTCTGTGATGTCTATTTGGCTCTATATATGTCTACAGAGCCTTTTTATTTTTTCCCCTACAATTTTGGCCCTTCTTTCAAGACTAGCATTTGAGTTGCTTTTTTTAAATGACCTTTATTTGGGATTTAAATCCCCTTCTAGACTTTTTGCTTACTGGGAAAAACTTGCAAACATGTCCCAGGCATATGACAAAGCCAGAGTCAGAAAGAGAGCAAAAGGAAGCCCAAATTTACTTTGAGAACAACTTATGATTTTTTTATTCAGTCTCATGATTATCGAGGAACCGGCTGACTCATGACGTTTAAGTGCCCTGGCTCAGCAATACTGCTTTTGCTGTCAGAAGTTCTGTGTATGTCCTCTGGTCCCTATGCTCCTGCAGCTCAGCCTTGTATGAATTGCATTGCTGGGGAAATATGTGATTACAAAAGTTAAAGAAGTGTAACGAAAAATATTTTGGATCTAAAGAATATGTCTTTGAGAGATTTCTCTTTTTTTTTTTTACTGTCTGGCTTCTGTTTCTAAAGGTTTCCCTTCATATTCCCAGTTGTCAATCTACACTGTAAAAAGACATCATGACAATAAATGTGATCTTACTAAAAGGGCTGGCACAGTAGCTTTCTGTCCTCACTTTTCCTCAGTGATGAATCTCTTTAGGACTACTTTTCAGAAACCAAGGAAGCAAGTTTTGCTGGGATACAAGTTTTCTCTCGCTTGACTCTGTGTGACTGGAAGTAAGCTCATGTGTCTCTACATTTCCATTTCTCAACTTGTGCTGATTTGTTGCAATACCAGTGATGCAATACTTTGTGTTAATATTTTTTTTTGTCTTAATTATCTTTCTGTTAGGCTCTGAAACACACGACTTACCTTGCTGAACGCATTCCACGCTCATCTGCTCTCAAGTGATAGGAAAATACAAAACGTATTTGACGCTAAAAATATTTTTGTATCTACCTGATGTAAAACATCCTCAGTTATTGGTTCAAATGTTATATAAAAAATACTAACAGCAATCCAGCAGTAATCGTAAGCAGAATAGCAACCAGAGATCTAGCTTCAGGTCTAGGCATCTGTTTTACAGTACGAAATACTATCAGTTTTGAAACGTGATTCTGCAGCTCACATGAATAAATCTTGACACATGACATTAGAAACACTGAAATCAATGAATTCCTTTATTCAGCCATAATGCACATTGACTGAAATGAGGCTTGCCTAAGGACATGCAGGGTTTGTTCCTGTGGTCCAGCTTGCTTGAGTGCAAACTGCAAGGCTGGGCTTATAGCTTGCTTTTCAAGCAAACAGTAGTCCTGGTCTTTCTTAAACCTAGATCATTTTTATTTTCATTAAAGCCAGATCTGGGCTCAGTAAACCACCAAGGCAGTAAAACTAGCTTTTTAGCTACATAATGACAAGAATTATAAACAAAGTGATGGCAGAGCAAGAGAGAAATTAATTGAGAACAAAAAAGAGTAATGTTTTTATTAGCCACAAGTTGAAAGGGAAAAATTTATATTTGGGTTCAGTCTTGAACGTCTTAGAAACAACATATTCTCACTGAGCTCAGGAGAAATTCAGTGCACATAAATATGGGATGGATGTCTGGACGAGATACAGCTATGTAGAATGAAAAGATGCAGAAAAAGCATATGTGTCAAAGGTGTTAAGCAACAGGCCACCAAATAAAGTGTTTAGACCAAGTTCATTTAATTCTTGCAGTACAGGAAGTTGCAGTGGAGAAACTCCACTTCTGCTGAGTTGTGTACTGAGCTTTGGGAAATCAAAGAATTATAGAAGAGAGTGCACTGTAATTAACAAATGGTTTTAGAAAATGTATCCTCCTTCCTTCCTTCCGACATAATTTGAAGGCAGCTGAATAGCTGAACACAGAATCAGAGAAAGGTTTGGGTTGGAAGAGACCTTTAAAGGTCACCTAATCCAAACCTTCTGCAATGATCAGGGACATCTTCAACATCTTCTGGCAAATGTGTAAAAATGTTCTTCGTCTGACTGTGATCTATAGTTCCTATATGAGAGCTGAAGAAGCCCTCAAGCTTGCCCTATAGAGAGGGTATATCTAATGCTAGCCTCAAGATGGACTGAAAAATGCAATATAAAGGTTCACCATTCAAGCAAACATCCTGGCAGAACTTTGTCATTGCTAGATGACTAGACTGTGACTCATACTACAGCTCAACCACAGGGATGTGAGCAAAGCCACCATTACCATCACATGTACACAGAACACAAAATGGGAAGCTCAGATATTTCTCCACTGGAGTAGGTGGTAAGGTAAGGATGTCGGAACGGAGAGAACCTGCTACTATCCTTCTACCACTCAGTCGATGGGACCAGGAGGTGTTTAGAAAAGAAACGAAGTAGCAGCATGCTGCTGGGGAAAAACACTGTTTGTTCTAAGGAACAAAGGGGATCTGGGAAGAAAACATGACTCCAAGAGGTCCATCTGAGACTGTCTCCACACCACCTCTTTCTCATGGCTGGGACTTGAAATCAAAAATCTGGCTCAAAACTCTGTTATACTATGTGTAATAAAAATATAACAACCATCTAAGCCCTACTTGGTTGATATAAAAACACCATCTTAGTATTAGTGAAAACAATGCTGATTGTTAATATATATTTAGCAATCCTCAGCAAAGTTGAAGACCAGACTTCAGAGACAGAAATAAACGTATAATGGAGTGAAACAACTTGAACTGTTAGCTTTGTTACAGTTCAAAAGTGAACAGAGAACAATGATGTGAAAACTACAGATTTAAACCAATTCCCTCCAGAATGGTTATGTGCTATCAGCAGTACATGCAAATATATCTTTTTAGTATGTACATGTAAAGATCTTTACAATAAAATAAACACAACAAGGTATCCTAGGACACCAAAGACAAAATACTGTGATGACATCCAATACTGTGATGACATCCACAGCTAAACAAGAACAATTTGCTCTGCCAAACCAGCCAGAGAAGTTAATCTCATTTACCATTTAAAATAAAATTCAAGCTCATGTATATTGACATTATATTTTTCTTTTATCACACAGACAATTATGTATATTGACATCACATCTCTTATCGCGTGAACAATTGACACACAAGAGATATAGAGTATTTATATATCTCTATATATGTCTACACACAGTATTTATATATATCTATATATGTCTACACACATCCACATGCTTAAATGTAAGGTCTACTACTAAGCTTTGCTTTAGTCATTCAAATCTGACTTCTAAACACATGCACATACTGTAGAACACAACTATGTGAGTTGAATCAGCTCCCCAAGGAGCAGAGGCTTGGCAAGCAGCTTCCTTAGTTCATTATAATCACCGCTTCCAATCTCTTGTTAGAGAGAAACTCTATCACCAGGATTCTTTAGAAACCCGAGGCAAACATCTCTTCGTTTAAAATGGCATTGTTTCACTGAAGTCAAAGGTATAACTGATAGGGCAGTGTTTATAGAAAGACCACTTAAACCCAGAAAATTTTAATATGAGTTGTTTTTCAGGTTTGTTTTTTTTTAAAGCCCTGATGAGGTTTCGGCTTTCACCAGATCTCTGTTTGCAGTAACTACTCTTACACGAACAGGTTCAATATTAATTAAACAAACTTTTTTTATTCCTAGCATAAAAAACCAGAGACTAAAAATAAACCTGTTACAAAATATGCATTTTGTTTATACATATTTACACAGACCTCAGAGCTGAATATATGCAGTACCAGAAGGATAAAGCCATCTGATGCAGAAGATCAGTAAAGCAATCTGTAGGCTCTACAGGGGCTAGAAAAGAAACATTCGTGTGGTGGCAAACAACATTATGCAAGACATGCATGTGCTTCAGTTTGTAATGGAGAAATAGTTGCCTAAGTTGCATATCTGGAGTGACTGACAAGGATCTTGTTCATCTCTGCACACAATGGANCCCCCCCCCCCCCCTTTTTTTCCCTTTCCTTCGTCATCCTGCTCCTCTCTTTTTCCTTTTTAAAGAAAAAATTATATTTTTATTATTTGGCACGTTTAAGTGTGTCTCTGGAGTTTCATTTGAGGCAGCAAGTTCCTCCCTATTTTCCACGATCTGCCTCTTGCAGCCCTGCCTCTCTTCCATCCTCAACGTACAAGATGTGTCAGCAAAGTGAGTATGGTTTCACTCTTTGTCGTCGTCCCCCCCCCCCCCATCACTGANAAGCCCTGATGAGGTTTCGGCTTTCACCAGATCTCTGTTTGCAGTAACTACTCTTACACGAACAGGTTCAATATTAATTAAACAAACTTTTTTTATTCCTAGCATAAAAAACCAGAGACTAAAAATAAACCTGTTACAAAATATGCATTTTGTTTATACATATTTACACAGACCTCAGAGCTGAATATATGCAGTACCAGAAGGATAAAGCCATCTGATGCAGAAGATCAGTAAAGCAATCTGTAGGCTCTACAGGGGCTAGAAAAGAAACATTCGTGTGGTGGCAAACAACATTATGCAAGACATGCATGTGCTTCAGTTTGTAATGGAGAAATAGTTGCCTAAGTTGCATATCTGGAGTGACTGACAAGGATCTTGTTCATCTCTGCACACAATGGAGTAAAGTATCATCTCTATGTATTTATCAAGATTTCAAAGCTCAGGACTGCGTTCTTTCTAGTTCAGGATTTAACAGTTTTGGCGCACCTCCACCTTCCCTTCCTTCCCCCCCCCCCC
>WBNH01010170.1:253622-334580 GCA_013401255.1 Urocolius indicus
CCCCCCCCCGCCCTTCCCCGTGCAGCCTGCTGGGAAATGTAGTCCATCTACGGCTGCCTTGGAACAAAAGATTGCTGGGGCTGCATGGGGAGGGTCTGGCTGCTGAGGCCCTTTCCCATGGCCCCCACGCTGTGTATCTGTGCAGGGAAATTTACCGAAGGTATCATGGCAAAGGAGAGGGGATGGAGGGGGAGATGAGGCAGAGAAGAAGCTGCAGGAATTTTCACTCCCTCCCTCAGAGCACCTTGGCTTCATTGTTCTTGAGGTTTATCTAACTTGGTGGAAAAGCCACATCTGCACACCCAAACTGCTGTGGGATGCTAGAACCGGGAGAGGGATAGGACCTGCCGTCCTACTCGATGCGTTAGGGCTTGAGCAATGGGAATTGCTTCTCCTAGTCCTAGGAGAAATGAGAAAACTTTTGCCCTGTGTTTTGTTTGTGTACAAGAGATATTTAATTTAAACGGAAGCAGGAAAAATTCTCCCTTGGATTCAATTTCATTTTTATGTCTTCAAATTCCTGTCTCACCAGGAGAGCACAACGTTCTTATCAGCTTTTAACACGGTCATTTAAATATTTCTAAATGGAAAAATAAGGGTGTGTTCTTTCACTATTATTCGTTGGTATTTCTAACTTGCACTCAGATACAGATTACTCCCTACATCACTTCTACCACTCATCATCTCTTTCTTTCTGTATTTATTTTCTAGCTAGGGAAAAAAAGAAAAAAAAAGAAAAGAAAAAAAAGAAAAGAAGAAAAAAAAAGGTGAAGTAATCTCTTCCTTTCAGACTCTCGGGCAAGCAAATGTGAGGGTAGAAAATGCAAATTCTTGTAAGCCCTCTGGGATTTCTTTTTTCCCCCTTTTTTTTAAAGTCAGGTGCTCAGCCTCGTGCTTTTAAAGGAGAGGGACATTGGCTCTTGACAACATAAAGGTTTTTCTAATGTGTCGCCAGGAGTTTTCCTAGTGAATCTTTCACAGCGAGCGCAGCATAGGCAACACAAATACCCTGGATATCTCTCGCTCTCTTTTTTGCCTTGGTAATTACTTTAAGTTTCATCTCCCCCATCCCCCTCCCCTGTTAACCTTGAATCCATAGTTTCTGCTGATGGCTCTCTGCTCCTTCCCTCCAGTACATCAGCTGCTACTTTTCATTTCATGGCTTACTGATGAAACTCTTGAACTCTTTTTTTCTCTTTACATGTCCAACCTGTTTTCTTCCCCAGATGCTTTTGACTTTTCTCAAGGTCTCGTCTTTTATCACATTAAAGCTGCTGGGTGTGTGTTTTTTAGCGGGGAGAGGGGAAGGAGGAGGAGGAAGGACAGCCGGCGTGCCCAGCTAGCCGGGGATGCCAGATTCGCCGTGCAGCATGAAATGCGGCCGGAGGAAGGGGGAGGATGCTCCAGCCTCTCCTCCTTGCCTTGCTGTGGGAGAGGTGGGCGCATGGTCGCGGCTTGCCAGTATGGGGCTTTGTTCTAATCCCAGGGCTGGCAAAGTACGCCCAAGTTCAGCCTTCCTCTTAAGCATCGACACTGCAGCCCTGGGCTTGCTCAGGACTGCTGCAACTTAAAGAAAGCAGAGAAAAGAAAGCTCCACTTCCTCCAGGTCCACAGGAATAATTTTACACCCCCGCTCCCCTTCATCCTTCGGTCTGAGGCGGAGGGGTGCAGATGGGTAGGGTACGCCTTGCATCCCCATCAGATCTGTGCTATTGGTAATGCCTGAGGGCACCACTCCGGCCAAAAAGCTGGGAGCTGCGGTGGGTTTGCTCCGGTTGTGCTGTTTTTGTGTTTCGTTGTTGTTGTTTTTTTTTTTTTATCTTTTAATAACCGAAGCAGCAACCGGCAGAGAGTACATGAAAGGAATGATCAGCAGGCACTCATCGTCATCGTGTCAGGTGGGGGAAGGGAGACACATCCGACTGATTTAGTGACTGGCTGGGGAAAACAGGCTTTGACTGGGGAAAGGGTCTGTTGGGGGGAAGGGAGAGAAAGGAAGGGTTAAGAAAGGAGCATATGCCAAGAGGAATAGGCAGTCCTGGGAAAGCAACTCTGGCCCGAGCTCCCTGAACAGGGGCTGCACAAGCATCTCTGAAGCAGCTCTGCCTCTCAGTCACTGCTTATGGGGAAACTGACGGCCCGTACCACCACAGAAGTCCTGCATCTCCAGCTCAAAACAAACTATGAAGACTCCTATTGACTTTATTCAGAGAGCCCCTCTGCCACCAACCTTGATCAGAGCCCCCAAGAGCACTCAGCAGGCAGGGTGGCTGTATAGGTACCAGCTCTCATTCCCATTTCAGGATTGCCCTGATTTTGACATGAACTACATACTTTGTAGTAAAAAATGAGATTAAGATTATGGATACTCCGTTTCCTCTATACACACACTCTGAAAACCGCTGCTGCCCTTTTTAATGCGTACTTGGATAGTTTTTCTGTTGTTAACCAGTGCCTCTAGTCTGTCTTCTTTTCCTCAGCCAGCTTCAGTGACTCAGTGTCACTCAGAGATGCAAGCCAAAGCCATGGCCTGGCTGTGGAGTATGTGGACAATTGCTGCACCCAGTTATAGATTTTGGTTAGGAGAAGAACTGAGCATGCAACTGAGAAATCATCTCCCTATGAGGCAAAAGCCACATTGTAGTGGTGGAACAGAGCAGGAATGGAGGGTCATTGCAGTGGGCTTGTGGGAGAGAGTGGGTCACAAATCCATAGGAAACATTTCTACTATCCACAGTTTGCTGAAGAAGAGACTTTACCTGTCTGCCTCAAGGGAACACTTCCAAATTGAAGTCCAAAGGGTCCTTAACACTTCCTGAGGTATCCCAGACTCAGATAGGGATGAGATTTAAGAAATGCCTTTGATCTCGAAGCTTCTCATTAAGCATCAGATTCTGCTCTGCTTGCCAGCTTTGGTGGATTTTATTCAGAGGCTCCCTAGCCCTTCCAGTCCATGTTGCATTTGTAACACAGTGTTGCACCTAAAAAGCTGCAAGTTCCAGTCAGTAGCTAGGCTGGGAGAAACTAGGTATGGCAGTGCTTCATATCAGAGAGACTTGTCCACCTCAGAGGTGGGTTCTGCACTGCATCTGCACCTTGGCTGGGAGTGTCATTCTCTGCTTTTTCTCCTCCCTCCATTCACACACTCCTGTTTCCCCACCACCACCACCTTCTCCACAGTGGTGGCCCTTTATATAGTTATGTAGTTAGCCAGTTCAGAAGGCTGATCCAGTCAACCGTTACACTCTCAGCAAAATAAACTGCTTTTCAAAGCAGATTCCCCTCCCCCTTCTCATCCCTTTACAGTTCCTAACATTAACACTGGCCATGGAAAGGTGCTCATCTGGGGAGTTACCAACTGCAGGAAGAAATTACCAGTGACATTAAATACAACAGTTCTCTTGCTCCCATTAAAAGAATTTTAATCTCTTCCTTGTTTGTTCCTTTTATCCACATGTATAAAAGAGCACATTTGCACATAGCAAGATGCTGAGTGTAATGTGTATTAGCAACCTACAGCACTTCATTATACCTTATTCTAATTCTGTACCACCCTTAAGATACAGCTGTACTTTGGTGACAAAAATAAGAACTTCTGAACACAGTGTTCAGTACACACGACTACAGCGTTCCAAATGGTGACAGCAAGTGCAACCTTTTAGCAGAAATAAATGCTAAGAAAAACAGACTTCTCATGATTATAACTTAGAGTTAAGGAAAATCTAACAAGCTTGAATCCACTTGTCAAGTGTATCCAATAAAAAGTCTCTGACATTTTTAAAAGGGGCAGAAAACCATCTTTCATCCAGTAGACCAGCCCTCTGCATGTTGTGGAAATAAATGTGTATATGATAGATCTAATAATAGGTAGCTGTCATGGTGATGGGTACCCAGAATAACTAGTGTACCCTCTCTGCTTTCCTCACAATCTCTCACTTGTTTAGCCTGTATGTCCCTCCAGTCTCCCTTCATTGAACTCAGTGGAGATCCTGGACTGCCTCGACTGGCCATATTTGCACAACTGGATCCAAAAGGATGACGTATTGGCAGTGAGCCTAGACTACCAAAATAAATTGGGTACAGGCTGTCTGTACAGAGATAAATCACACTGGCACAGTAGCTGAAGAAAGTCACAGAGATGCTCCACTTGAACACTCAGTGGATGCAAAACTGGCAGAGAGTAGGTCAGGCTGACCAGCTGAGCCTCTCACTGGTGTTAGGGCAAGAGAAGGAACATGTGCTGTGGAAATAGGGGAGGAGAAAAAAAAGCGTAAGATTTCTTCAGCAGTCCTAGGGAAGTGTCTTCCCAGTGCCTAGACAAACTTCAGTGTGATCTCTGCATTTTCCTACAAAATCACCCAACTCCTACTTCTCTCTCTTTCTCTCTTTTAAGGACACCAGTATTTTTCAGTCATAAAAGAGTCTTTGTAATGTACTCATTTTGTGAGGCCTTTTGTTACCTCCATATAATTCTCCCAGACAATTATTATCACAGCCATTGTTGCACAATCCAGTTAAAGCAGTTCTTGTGCGCCTCCGTCTCTTTCTCCTGATACAAATGAAATGTTTGAATGAAGAGTTACATTCCTCAAGATAATGAGCTCTCCAAAAGGAAGGTAATGGAAGTACATATTAATTAACAACGCTAAATTGTGAGATGGTATTTATTTCACATTGAGAGATTAGGAATGTAGGAAAAAAAAAAAAGAGTTTAGTTTGTTTTCCCTGGCGTAGGCCATCTTATTAAAAGAAAAAGAAAAAAACTCAACCCAAACCAGGAATCCACAAACCTTTTCTCCTATTCAGCTTCTCTGCAGAAATGAGTGAGTGTACACATTTCCTGTCAGTTGACGGCTCCCTAGAGGATGCTGCGTCACTGACAGTAGACAAGTGAGAAAATTTCAAATCCTCTCCTAAAAGTATCATAATATCCTGTACCAAGGACATTTTACTTTGCTTTCTGCATCACTAGAATAGGCAGGAGAATTAGAAAGGCTTCACTGCATCTAGATTTGAGGCAGTGCTGTCCCTTGTGGTTAGCCTCACGGGGCAGATGATATGTGCCTGCTCTATGTTTGGATACCACTCTGCACAAAGAGCAGTTCGAGACTGGCTCCAGGAGTAGCGCAATACAGCCAGGTGTAAGAACAAGCCTTTTCAAATCACATTAATTATATATACCTGCCATGTTCACTCCACATTTTCCAGGTGGCCCAGAAAGTCAGCTGCACCACTGCTGGCAAAACATCTTCCTCTTCCTGCAAGGGAAGGGCATTTCAGGCTCTAGTCCAAAAGAGATGGCAGTCAATACAACTGTTAACTTCCAGAGATTTACATCAGATCAGGGCTTGGAAGCCTTGTCCACACAACAGAGCATTTTTTTGCATACTGCTCTGCCAGCATAATCGTATTGCTTATGCTCCCTCAAGCAGACAGAGCATCCTTCCCAGAGAAAGTGTAGCTATAATCACACTGATAGTTTTGTCGGGACTATTGTATGAGCACTCCCCGCACATAAAACAGTGTGATATAAATGTGAACAAATTGATATTCAATTAATGAATTGAAAAATTTCTAGCCGATCTTTTCAGAACTAAAAGTCACCATGTTAAAGACTTTTAAGAGTTTTGTTTTCCGCTGCCATGTGCTCTCACTAGCCATCTCAACCTATGGACTTTTTGAACATTGAGAACTTCACTGCTGAAGGTGTCTCAGTTTGGGACATATCATCAGATGTTTCTTTTCATTGAAGTTTGGCTTTTTTTCACCAAGTACTAAGCAACTATGTCAAAACATAACTCTAGCAAGAAAAGACTTTAGAAGCTTTATTGTCTCTCCAACTTCAACTGTGAACAGAAGCCATCTTCTCTATGCTTAAGCAGCGGGAATTTGACACTACTTTTCTTTACACCAGGAAAGTTCTGTGATGTGACTCCAGATTCAATCCATCAGGAAAGCAGGAAAACAGTTTATTTGAATGCCATAATTACAGTCTTTCTGACTGAGGCTAATCCTGATGAGGGTAGCTGCTATAGTCATTAATTTAAATATAGACAGGCTACATGTGACTGTATGGCAGATGTCAATTTGCTATTGAAACCCTGCTCCCCCTGTGACTTGCAAAGAAGAAATAAATGATCAGAGGAAGAGGGAGACTCCAAGATCTTACCTGTTTAATCATATGCAAAGTTAAATCTCATTGTAATAGTTTCTGAAAATCAGTGACAGAAGTTGAAACGGCATGAGGATTGAACATCGGAAGACCAGCGTGGAATTATTACTTTGACAGTGCAATCATAAAAGTGTATTTGCCCCTCAAATGAAAGGAGAATAGGATCATGTACAACTCTGTCGACTTGGCATTTGCATGGACCAGCTGACACAGCCAGTGCCACTTGAAAGAGGAGCCATCTCACTGCTGTGGCATGACAGCATGGTTCAAATGGAGCTGAGACAGTGAAGATCCTGCACCATAATACTAAGTCAGAAGTGAAAGCATGGATAGAAAGTTTCCATTTTTACTGCTGTTATGTCCAAGATATATTGTAGCACGTTGACTTCAATTAAAAATAAGTAACAGTAAAGGAGCAGTAGGTTAAACAGTGAAGAGAAGTGACCCTATATCTGATGAAATATGGTAAAATATACCAGTGATTTTTAATCTATGTACTTTTTAACCTAAATTCCTAAAACCAAGGTCTCTTACTAGAGACAGTGAGAAAAATAGATACTAAGATAAATAGTAAAAGCCTGTTATTGGTTATCTTGATATTGTTTTTTTAGGCTGCTAGGAAATACTGCCCTAAAACAAGTGCCCTCCATAAAAAGCATTGTTCCTGCGGGTCAGGAAGAAACACATTACTTTGCTGTAGAGAGGCAAATTTTGCACTGTCTTATATTTCGTTCAAATATATCAAACTCAAATGGGCACTAGTCTGGCAGAATTTTCTGGAATAATGGATCAAATCAGACTTGGTGAGAGGAGATGAAGAGATGGTTTGGTAAGTCCTGTATTCCCTGTATTTTTGGAGTGACAGCTATGACATCTTTGAGACACCATGGGTAACAACAGCAACAAAATAATGGAGATGAAGCTTTAACTCCTTCTTACAAGAGACTCCTGTATGCCTAGGAAGACAGATGTGCTGCTCTGAGATGCTGCTTGCCCTGGCTTTTTTTACGGTGGATATAGGTTGCTAAGACAAGGAAACATGTCCAAGATCAACACCCACTCACCTACCCAGTTATCTCTATGGACAGTCTATTCCCCTTGCATTTTTCATACAAATAATTATGTTGGCTTCGTGGAATAACCAAAAAGGTTTCATTAGTCAAGTGCAATTCCCACTGATAGTGTTGAAAAAGAGAGAAAAGGACTTTCTGCTTGCTGTTTGTTCCCCAGAGTAGTAAAAAAACAAAAGTGTGATGGCATTATGGAAGTTATTTTAGGTTTCCATCCAACAGGAATTCAATCAGAATCTGTCCCATTGTATCAGGTAACCTAATAAGAAACAGACAGCATGGACATTTGTGCTGCTTATTCGTTATAATTATTTTTATATTAAGTTACCAGCCAATAAAACAATTCCTCCATTGAAGATATTGCTCTAAATTGTTTTCACTGATAACTCCTTCATCTAAACTAATTTTCCAGTACTGATATAAAGTTATTCTTTTCATTCAGATAGAAAGTATTTTCACTACTTCTTTAGAGTGTTATAACCTTTACAGTTTTCCTTGTGTTCTAATGCATCATACCTGCACCTTGCTCACGTACATGAATGCTGAAGCAAGAAACACTTATCTACATACTTGACTCAGCTTTATTGCTAACACTTCATCTGTTTTCTTTGACATCATCTGGAAGTGCAAATTTTAACAGAACACCAGCTATGACTTGTTATTGGACATACCTTAAATGATAATATATGCTAGCAGAAAATATGTGCTTTTTTTTTCTCTTAAAATGAAATCTTGCCTGTGAGCCTCTTTTTCTAGGTACACTAGTTATGTCACTAGTGGGAAACACCACTCTCTGACTTACAGCTTACCTAATCATGGAATTTCAATCAGTTTAATTTAAAAAACAAATTATGAAAATATAACCACAAACAACTAAGTGAAAATATCTTAAAATGTTACCAAAAGGGTAAATGGAGAAAGCTCATTTTACTTTGCATTTGAAACAGGAGAATACAAATGGTCAATTGAGGGGTCTAAAACATCTGAATTCATTTGCTGAGGACCCTTTCACCACCTTAAAATAGTTATAAATTAATAAATAAATAAGTATTTAGCATGACAGATAAAAAGAAAAGTCAGGTAAAAACTTGTTTTGTGTTCCGTCAAATGAACATTCATTATTCATCAAGCCATGTCTCCAGAAAGGAAAACCCAGACTGCACAGAACTGAAAATGACATTTTGGGTGCCAAACTAAACATATAGCTCAATCTGAAATATTTTGTTTTTCTGACCTATTCACCTTTAAAAATATGGTTAACAGCATTTTGAAAATGAAATCTCATTTCTAAACACAATAGCTTCACTAGTTAAAAAGATCCAGGTTTTCCTACTTTTTTAGTCAAACTCCCAGTTTTTAATGACTAAACTCTGTGTTTGAAAGTTTTACTAGTTCTACTGCTGAGAGATCTATAAAATAATGTAATTTTCTATGCAAA
This sequence comes from Urocolius indicus, assembly GCA_013401255.1. Classification (NCBI taxonomy): domain Eukaryota; kingdom Metazoa; phylum Chordata; class Aves; order Coliiformes; family Coliidae; genus Urocolius; species Urocolius indicus. The sequence goes on from WBNH01010170.1 coordinate 262,303, forward strand.
AACTTTACCTCATTTATAATCAAAGGAACACTGCCCTAAGCTGTCAGTCAAACTTAAAAGGTCCATTTGTGATAGTATTAGAGAGACCACACGGGAAATTTTGCCATTCTGGTAACAAAGGCCCTGAAGCCTGACTTTGCCTTAAGAATGGATACTTTTAGGATTCAATTTGGGATATGCAGTCTCTCCGATGTGTTTATCAGAAATGTTTTGTTTCAGGTGGAATAACCTTGGTTTCCATTTCTGTAACTAAACAGAAATTATAAAGCCTGACAACAATTTTTGCTATTTGCTTGTCTACTTCCTCAAAGGTATTTTCGTAGGGCTGTCAGTAGAGAACAGCTAAGGAAGATTTAAAAGCATTGATGCTGAGAATACTGGTCATTATTCCTAAATTGCTTACACAGTTATTTAAGTGCTAAATGCCAACCATCAACATGAAAACTGCCTGAATAGATTTACATCGCCTCCCCTCTCTAGGTTTTACAAACTTGACTTACTCCATAATCTCCACATCTGTTTTATTTGCTGGGATGGTTTTCAGTCAGAGCATAGCGAAGTTGCAGGGAAAAAAGGAAAGCCCGTAAGAGAGATTGGTAAAATTGCAAAGACCATTTTACCCGGTGTATGTGTCCTATAGGGTGCTCTTTCCCTGATGCTGTGGTAAATCCAGAAATAAGAAGGCCACAGTCATCAGCAGTGGGGAGAGAAGAACATTTACCTCAGCCTGGAGCTGAAAAGTCACTTTGCAGATCTGGAGCATGGGATTCCTAAAGCATCTGTTGGGAGCAGCAGTCTCAGGGGACACCTTTCATGGGAGAAAATGGGGAGATTTGCAGGGGCCTCTTTAAGGGTGCCTGGAGATTCCTCACAGTAATAAACGAAAAGGTTTGAGAACATTGTAAAAATCAAAATCAGCAGAGAGAAGTGAGTCCAGGGAACCTCAAGAGGAGTGAAGGGAAGGGCTCAATTCAGCCCTTGCTCACTCTGCTGCCAAAACTCCCATCGACACCAACAAGAGCAATGCTGGACTCAAAGCAGAAGAGTTAGTCAGAACACTCTCTATGAAAACATCTTCCCTATCAGCAGTTTCACAGCCCGTTTGCTTTGCCTTTTGGGGTGGTTTTTTTTTTTCTCCATCTTCTCTTTCATGTAATTTTTTGAGTTTTTCCTACTTCAGCTGAATAGTACAAAAAGCTGAGAGTGCGGTTTTTTTTTCTTGCTTGCAAAACAGTTTAAAATATTGCAAGGCAGGAGCCAATCAGAGCAGAGGGGTAACAACTACCAGTCAAATGGGAGAGATTCGCACACTCTCCATCTCATTAAAGAAACAGCAAATCTCTGTGCCAGAGCACCAGGCTCTCACTGGGAGCTACTCAAATTAAATATAGAGCTACCTACAAGGAAAACCTCAAAGATTTTGGTAGCATCATGGTCCCTGGAAGAGCCATAGCAATTCCACTTCAGTGCATTCCTATAAATTCTTTCATCTCCATCTTCTCTCTTCTGTACTTAGCTGGATGTCTGATGACCCTCCTCCAAGGAAAGTTACGTAATGGTGGCAGCAGTGACACCTTTCAATCTCCTTGCAGAGCTGGGAAACAACAATATTATCTGAGTTACTCTGCCCTTCTCGTTCTCCTTCACACTACTGTCACCTACTTGGATTACAGGCAACTGACAATTAACCTGTTTTTTGATTTTACAAATACAGAATAACTTATTCACCTTCCTATGTCACTGCAAAACTTGCAGTGAACTTGCATGAGACTACTCAAGACAGCTTTTGGTAATAAAATGTCAATCACCAGAAGAAAAACTTTTCACAGTGACATGAAAGTTGCAATGAAGGGAAAGACTTTTCAACTTTATGAGGAAATCTTGGGACAACTCTGTCAAACCCAACAGCCTGGCAGATACCTCATGAGTGAAGAAGGAGCAGGGCCAGTCTGAACTCCAGCCTCCTTCTTTTCTGGGATCCCTAGTGAGTTATTGTAGAGAAGCATCATTTAGACCTCTTGCCTTTGCTTTCCCTTCCTGCTTCCAACTCCCTTTAGCTATGAGGGGAGAGGAGGTATTTTTTTCTCAGACACATTGAAAGTTGAGATACTGTTCAAATTAGAAATGAAAGACAAGACCAGAAAAGCCAAAAGACTGCCAGTCTTAAAAAAGAAAGAAAGAAAGAAAGAAAGAAAGAAAGAAAGAAAGAAAGAAAGAGAGAAAGAAAGAGAGAAAGAGAGANGAAAGAAAGAAAGAAAGAAAGAAAGAAAGAAAGAAAGAAAAGAAAGAAAAAGCCTGGGAGCAACTGAAGAGGGGACAAAACCTTTTGGAGACTGAGCTGACTGAGAATGTAGGTTGCTCCAAGTGTACCCAAGCAAAAGTAGGTATGGTTACAAAGTTATAATTTTGTTGTATAAAATTATTTGCATAATTTCACTGATGGGGGAGCACAACATGGGTCTTCAAATAAAGTGCAAGCCACAGTCAAGGTCTCTTAAATACAGGATCATAAAGTACATAGTTTACCAGGGTCTTTTTCTTCTGCAGAGCTCATCAAGACATCTGTCATTAGCTACTTCTATTAAGCATTCATACTGGAATAATCCAAAAGAATGTATTTGTGCTAGATATTGTTCAAACACACCATGAAATCACTCTTCCTTTAAGAAAGCTTCAGTGCATTTAAAAAGTCAAACACTTCCCAGATAAAGAGTGTTTTTTTATATGAGAGATGTGGCTTCCAAAATTTGCCGTCTCTCTAACTGAAGACAGCTGGGGCCAAAACCCCATGCTTGCTTGTCCATCTAGTTGTACAGGTCAGACTGCACATAGGGCTGTCACTGCTGCACTCTTCAAGCAAATACCTTGATAATAGCAGCCAGCCCCATCCTGCTCTGCCAAATGCATTTGCCTCCCCCTCCTTTGGATTTGTACCAGCCTCCTGGGGAGGCATGGGAGATAGATAACTGGCAATCGTCTTTCTAAAATCTCCCTTAGCTATATAAGTAACATTGAATTCACCACTCCGATTAATTTTACCTCACAAACAGAAAAGGCAAAGCTCAGCATCAAGGTTACCACCCAGCAGATCCCAGTGGCAGGCTGAGATGGTCTGGTTGGCCTCCTAGGGTGGCACAGCATGGTCCTGGGAAGTTTTACTGGAGGCCATGCATGAGCATGACTTCCATCCTGTCTCCCTCTGGCACTATGACTTCAGTGGAGAGATAAGATCCTCTCCTGAAAGGCTAATACTGTGTTTGGCTGTCGGGAAGCACAGCTGCCCCAGCTCCTTCCTTTCTATCTTGTTTTATTCTCATCCTCAGCTCTCTCTTGGCTCACAGCTCAGAGACCCCCCCAAATGGTTGGCATCATTACAAACCACACACTCTTCAAGAGGCTGCAAACCTTTTTTCTATATGGACTTCTCTTTATTAACTTTCTGTGTGTGTTCCTTAAACATCTTTTGATTCTTCCATCATTACTTCTGTTTTCCAGGACTTCTGTACAGTTCTAAATTTGCCTACGCATAGTCTGTTTAAGCACATTATTTTTAAGGTGCTAAAATCATTTGAGTTCATTATTAGAAATGTAGGGGAAAATAATCAGGAGAAGTGTACCAGCTGCTCATACTTCTGGTCCTTACAAATAATTACTAGTTAAAATAAATACACTTGGCAGGCTAGTTCTTTTTCCTCTAAAAGTCTAATAGCACTTAGTACTTTGAAAGTGTCTTTCTAAAGCAAATGAAAGACAAATGCACATATGCCATTAAAAAACCCCACATTTCTGTAACTTATTTTTGTGCTTAAGGATATATTTACAGGACTCTGGATCTGAAGACACTAATAAGACAGAATTATTAAGTATGTATTTTTATGCCAGTATGGGGAGTACTTGCAAATATACACAAATACATGGGATAGAAAGGAACTTTTCCCACACAACGTTGTCTCCTCTTCACAAAAAAAAAAAAATTAAAAAGTCTTTGTGAAGCTATTGTTAAAAATTCTGTCACTTGAAGTTGAATAGAGACAGTATTCTTCCCCAGATCTCTTAAGTGTGGCTTAGAGGACAGGCCACTGGGCAGAGACAGCCCAGTGCCAAGGCAGGTCTGTGACAGCTGGCTGATTTGGGGAAAGCCATGTCACCTCATTTCCCTACATTTGAGTGACATGTTCCCTTTTGTGATCTACTGATGAGGACCAACATGTAGGAGACAAACATTTTTCTGTTAGACTTGGATCTCAATAAATCTTCCCCATCCTCCGGAGTTTTATCCCCCACACACTGTTATATGATGCTACTACAAGCAGAAATTTTCAGCTAGCCCAATCTTTTCCCACAAAGACAATAGCAGAAGCCTCTAGTCTCCTACAGTGTGATGATCAGATCTTGCTCTCTGAATTCTGATTTGTTACCTGTATGTACTGATACATGACTCACTGCTTCCCCCACCATGGTGCATGTAACCACATTGCTTCAGCTATGGCTCCCGTGGGCATGACCATTTGTCCACAGGGTTGCCCTAGACCCCCTTCAGATTAGGAAAAATGTTTTCTTTGGTTTTGATTTCCCCAAGTGTTGCTTCTTGACACTAGCTGATGGTGATTATGCACACTGAAAGCATCTTATTGATTCTGGTTCAGGTTGTTTAAATAGCATAGGCTGCTCCTGGGATAAGAACTGTATAGTGTCTCTCCAGGATCCCAATACAACAAGGGAGGCTGTTTTGATTCCTATATTAGGTTCATAATGCAATGTAGTCTCTGAACTTCCAAACCTAGGGCTTCAACCAGACTGTTCCATCTGATTATCCTTTTGTGAGGCTGTTTCCAGAAAATGTACACCATAAGCATGTCACTTTTTTCTTGGTGAGCTTAATTTCCTCTCTCAAGTCTAAACTCTTGTGAGACCAAGTGGAGCATGCTCAAGCTTGGATAGCAAGGCCAAGCCAGTAGTTTAGAGCCAGCTTTGTCCCCTTGCTACTCTGAGGCTAGGAAATGTAAAAATAAGAGCTCTCCATCTTTGAAATACATTTCTGTCTTTGATAAGACACAAAGCAGTGCTTGTACTGGAAGAATGGTCTAGGTCAGCTCATGGGAAGAAACTGCCATCAGTGAGTCTATATGTCTGCTGTAGCTGGCATAGCATTGCCTCTTTCAAGTAAGCATGTTTGGGTAGTACTTGATGAACCATAGAGGACTTTTAAACATAAGTATGATGATTACACATTATGGATAAAGGCTTCCCTGTACATAGAGCTTCTCCAGTACCCACGCACAATTCCTCTCTTGCTTAGACTCCATGTTGAGAGCTTTGCTAGCACACAAGCTCTGTCAGCTTTTGGCATAGGGTGATTTTTCTCTCAACACTTAGTTTCTTTACCAATGTAGTGCTTTCCCATTGCTCTGAAACCCAAACGCATGGAGCCCAACCCAGGCAAAAAGCAGAAGGGGCAAGCAGACAGGCACCTTCCCCAGAAACACCATGTGTTCAGACAGAACCTCCCACCTCTTGAACACAGATGAAAGATGGGGCAAAAGATGTTCTAACCAAGGGTGCTGCTTTCACTAGTTTTGCTGCTTTCAAGAGGAGCAGGAAGGCACTGGTTTCCAATGGCAGCTGAGAGGACCTCAAAGGCTAAAATCTGAGACCAAAGACAGAGAGGAGGAAGAAGAAAACAGGAAGGTCACAGCAGCCACTAGCACATATCACCCTCATGCTTCAGCACAAACCTTGGTTTAGTACAGGCCTCATTCTGCCCCCTTAATAATTCAGTTTCTCTTACCCTTATTTTGAATGGAAAACAGCTCCTCACATCATGAGGAAGTGCTTGCAGCATTTCAGACCATTCATTCAGCCTGTCATATGTTTTTTTCCTTCAATTTTGGGCCCATTTTTAACAAGGCCTGCAATCCCAATCTTGCTGTCTCTGTACAGTAAAAACACCCCCTGATCCCTCTAGGATCATGCTGCATAACTAATACTTTCAGGTGCTTTTCTGAGTAGAATAGAAAAGCCAAACCTTTGAAGCCATATGGGATCCCTTACTGACCCAAATACATGATACGGATGAATAAACACTCCCATTCATTTAGACTTTGCATGGTACTTGTAAATACAATTGTCACTAGCTAGGTTTCTGAAATAACACCTTAATAGCTCTGAAAAAGTCAGCTTTTTTCTTTCCTGTTTTTTTTTTCCAGTTCATTATGGCCCCAATACTGTCAAGACTTAAGCAGGTGCATTATTTTAATTCGTTATTCATGCATTATTTTAATTCATTTGACCTGAATGAGACTGTTCACATATGTAAAGTTATGCACAAGCTTAAATCTTTGCAGAATCAGGATTTGTGGGCTTAATCTAAATCCTGCTGAAGATTTCAGTTGGGTTTGGATCAGACCCCTTCCCCTGCCTGTAACAGAGCTGCCTTTCTAGCTAAACATATCATGCTTGAGATAGGAGCTTGGCTGAGGACTCAGATATCCTGAGGTCAATTCCTTTCATGGACCTCTGAGAAGACACTTGGGAAATTCTTACACTACAAAATGGAGCGTGGTTAAGCTGAATCTGGAGCTAGCAGAGGCCAGGATCATACCAGCTGGGGTCTGTCAGCATTGGGTTGTCTTGGTCCCTTTCATTCCCAGCCTCCTCTCACCAGTCAGCCCTGGAGCTCATTCAGCCAGCTCCTCATTTTTCCCATGGCAAATCTGACAGACAAGAACAAGCCCAGGTCTTTCTCTGTGTGCTCCAGGGCAGGTATACCTCAGGCACCTTGTATCAAAACAAGCATTGTGCTACTTTTCCTTTTGGGAAAAGTGGACACCTTAAAATCAGGAATGACTGCAACAAGTAGACCAGAGGCAGGTCTGGAGCAGAAGTCAGCAGTCAAACAGCATATCACAGTCTCTAGCTTGATATCAGTGCATGTGTAGGAATGTCAGAGTTTTCCCTCTGCCCTGACACTTCAGCAAGTCCATGCACATAAGGGACAGATGAAAAAAGTCTTGTGCTTATATGTTTTCTTGTGCTTAAAAATCTGTAACCATACGTAAAATTCGTAAAATGTGAACTCAAAACTAACAGTAATTATGCCATCCAGTCACTGATGGGTTTCATTCTCCTCCCATTCAAGTTCTTTTTAGTGGGAGATTGGAGACACGCATCCCATTTACCTGTCACGTAGAGCTGTTACAGTTAACAGTAGTTAAGTTGTGGTCATGTAGGCTGTGGCACACTTCCCCAGGAAGCCCAGGAAGCCCAGAAAACTCAGAGAGAGCTGAGTTTCCTTTCCTTTGAAACACCAGGATGATACCCTGACTTAATGTTAGGAAAACACTGTCAACAGGATCCACTCCTATTCCACAACCAACCACTACCAAACAGATGGAAAAAGGGGGAATTCCAAAAACCTCCCCCTCATAAAGGGGGAATTCCGATGCAATTTCAAGGCTTTGGAAGTCAATACAAGAACTCCAATTTATTTGAGTACATTGGGATCAGCCCCTGGACACCACAGAGAAAGACTCTTTTAGAGAAAGCAGAGAATTCATAGGTGAGATTTGACCTTAGGAGAATATTCACATCTCTTCAGCAACTTCTTGTGTTCCCCATAAGGCATCCTGACTTTCACCAACAGTGAAAACAATAAAGACACAGAGTGGTTTCTATAAAACCTTATGTTTTCAAATGCTCAAATCTGTACAAAAAAACCCTGCCTTTTATAGTCAAACATTACAGGCTTGGCCCTTAGCCCACAACTGAATTTTGTGTTGGTTTCAAAGACATATCACTGCATTGTTATATAATAAAGTACAAACTTTATTTTTTTCTTTAAAAAAACACCTGTGGTGACTTTTCTCCCCCTCTTGCTCCAGCAAAAATATAAGTCCTGAAAGGATGACATTCATCAGATCCCAAAGGAGGTAAAACCACTGTTTTGAAACATAGAAATTTAAAAGGTTTTTTTGCTTGTTTGTTTGGTTATTAATTGAAACATGCAAAAGAGATAGCATTCTAGAAAAGAAATGCAGAGTAGCCTGGCTCGGGATAACTCATATATTTATATTAAGATGCTTCTTCAATAACATTAAGTATTTTGCACAAATCTAAATTTTGATTGTGAGAGTTTCTCAAAAGGAACTATTGTCCACAAAATAAATCTTTGACCTACAATAAGGTCTTCATGGCTACTAAATCACTTAGGTCAAGCCATCTTTAAAGACTCTCTACAGTATAATCCCATTAGTTAAAGACTTGACATCTAATTTCTTTAAGTATTTTGATGCTTTAACTCCTTTTAAGCATTATGAAAAATCCATCAGCTTATTAAATCAACAACTTAAAATGAGCAGTTAAGACTAAAACAGTCAGTGAGGGGAAATGGGACCTACTGATTACGTTAGCACTATTTGTTCTACATGGTGTTGGTGAAGGGAAAGGAAGATCATCCACATAGTCTTTTCTTCACCATCTGACAGGGAAAATGATCTTTTCTGACTTGATATCCCCTCTTGTGCTTTTGCTCTTCAAAAAGAACAAAATCACTGTGAAGAAACCTGGAACAAACCTCCCAGTCCTGAAGAATTCTACTTTGCAGTCATTCAAGGTGCAACATTGCAAACTCCAAATACGCAAATATTCCTTAGCTGGATCCCTAGAAAAGCCAAAAATGGTTTAACAACATAAAAGAAAAGGAGAGAAAAAAAAAGTAAAATCAAATGCACTTTACTTTTTTCTGCCTCCTCATTACTGAGAGTTTGGTCTCACTTTTCATGTTTTGGAGTTTTGATATTGGCAAGGGACAAATTTACAAGCAGCACCTTGGTGATTTAGAAGACAAAAATCCCACCAGCTTTTGATTAGCTATGGGTCCTTGGGGTCTTTTTGAAATTAGGCTTTTAAGTTACAGAGGCATGCTTCAATTTTTTTTCCTTAAAAGTTCTGGAAGAGATGAGAAATGCAACTCTAACACCCACATACGTTGGAGATGGATTTTAATAACAGGATTGTATTTGTGGCTTAATCCACAATACATGCACTATAAGGACACTTTAGAAGCTGTGCAATTAGTCTCGGTCACTGAAGAAATGAGTTGTTTAAACTTTTGCCTTCTCCCCCAGAAGAGTACACAGCAGAATTTCTACTCTACTACTTTGCTGCATCTCATCGCCAGTTCTGACTGTTCACCTCAATTGCATTAAAATACTTACCACACAAATTCAATTCATCAGCTCTCTTGATGATCTTTGTGCTTCAGGCTTCCTAAAATTGTAGTTGTAGACCAGGATCATGCAGAAGAGGCCATGCACATGTGTAGGATAGAGGAAGAAGAAAACTAGGCACTCAGTCCTATAATAACGCAGCAGCCATCAGACTCCATTGATTCTTTGCCTGGGCACAGACTGCAAAACTGATGCATATTCAACAATTGTGAGGAAAAAAGAAAAATCATTTTAGTTGTATAACAGCCACAGAGATCAAAAACATACTGATAATCCCCATGAATGACAATCCCCATCTCAATCATTGCACTGGAGTTTGGTCAGTGGATTGCCAGAACTCACCCCAGGCTTCCACTTTCTGCACGGACTGAAATCTCTTCCAGACTCCTTGCAGAGCGGGATCCATAACACACATCTGTCAGTGGAATGGATGTAGTTTTGGAAGTTAAAGATAGGAGCAGCTTGCTCAGAGGAACATGTGAAATTGCACAAGGCTTCAGTATATCACTCAACTGGGTAGAGGCAGAACGATATTGGGAATATTTTAGTTACTCTCTGTGGGGTAAGAAAATTATTGTGCAAACATAAAAGGAGTGTGCACAGCCTACCTTGCATGCAGTCTTACCACGGTTTCTTGAAACCCTGCCTTTCTGTCATGCTATGTTGCCTAGATGGTTATTTTCCTAATAAATATGTACCTCCAGTGTGAATTACTTAATACTTTCTGAAAAGTTTATAGTGTTAGCTCCAATAGCAGCAGAAGATGACATTTTGAAACCTAGTCATAAGAGTAAAGAAGGCAATAAACTAAAGCCTCACAATGCAAACACTTGTGATTTTTGTTCATTGACTGAACCAGAAAACATAGAGAGCGTTTCGGGTTAATGAAACATTTTTGGTTTCTTGATTGTTTTTTCCAGAGGAAGTGCAAAAACTGCATATGGTGATCAAGTGAAAGCTGCTGTCCAAACTCCATGGTTTTCAATCTTAAAAATTATATGTAAATGTCAAAACATTTAGAACATGTCAAAACAAAAACATTTGAGTTTTTAAAATGATTTTTTTTTTTTTGAGTCTGAAACAATTTAACAAATTCAGCACTAATCCACATAGCGTTTGGGTGAAACAGGGTTTACATCTCAACCCTTTCAGTGTGCCAGCAGTAGTTTTTACTCTGCCATCATGTGCATGTCCTGGGCTCATCTGAGGTCACCACGCTCTCAATCCTCAACAGAGGCTTACACATTTGGGTCATTTCATTTCTGGCAGTGTTTTTCCAGACCAGACACAATCTTTATGTCCTCTGCTGTTCATCATTAACAAAAATTTTTGTCACAGGCAACCTGATTATTGTTCTGCGCAGCTGAGTCATTTCACTTATCCTACTCAATTGAGACTAGTCCTCCTCCTCCCTCTCTTCTCAGGAGGGTACAGCTACATCCCTGTCAGTATGTAATCTCTTGCAGCACATAGGAAACCTCTGTGATGGGTACAAACAGTGACCACTAGATGGCTTTCTCTGGCAACCTAGCCTTCTTCTGGAGGATGACTTTTCTCACCTTCTATTTTTCCCCTTATTATTTTGTTCTTAACATGGAAAAACAAACAAACAAACTCAGAAAAATTAGTTTAACCACTATCTGTCTAGAAAATATCACCCTGAAGTTTCAAGGCACCCTTCTTTGCTGTCTTCAGTGACCTGCATGCAAGTGAAGGCTTCCAAGGTGTTTCCCTCAGAAACCCTTCCAGTCAGCCCAGAAACATTTTTACACTCTCCTGCCAGCCAGACAGCTGATATAGTGACAACCTGGATGTTAAGATGGGACATATTGCATTGGCATTCAATACCTCTCCTTCACACAATCAGCCTGTAAAATTAGTCTAGACAAATTGTGGACATGTGGCTATAATTATCAGAGCTCATGGAGTGAATAAGAATTATTTTAGTCCATTAAGAAAAATTAAAAAAAATCAAATAACAATGTTGTGAACATCACTGCAGGAAAGGCAAAGGCAACAACCCGATCTTCCCAGAGAAGCTTTATCTATCACTCCACTCTCAAGAGGTGACAACCACATTTCATACTGCAGCTGACTCTGCTGCAGTCTCACAGCTCTTCCCAGCAGTCAAAATGTTTGCCTGTGTCATGATCACCTTTTGCCTTGATTAATACCATTTCATTTACTCTGATGTCTGTTCTGATTTGCTTTCAGCTCAGCCAAACTGCAGTTGTCAGAGTTACAACCCTCTCAGGTCCATGAGAAAATGGAGAAAAAAACAGATATCTCCTTTGTAGCAACGTCTTCTTGGCACTACTGTTGGCAGTGACATATACACATATTCAAAAATAGATAAATAATATACAATTTAAGAAAAATTACTGCAACAGGACAGCACTGCAGACAGAGATAACTTTGTAGAGAAAAGGAAAAGGATTGCAGTACTGTTAATACTGTGCCTACTGTACATGGCATTTATTCAATCTTTGTCTTTGAAGCCTAAAATGGTAATTTTTAAAGAGTAAAAGAAACAATTTATTTTTTCAAGCAGGAAGAAATACATGAATAAAAACACTTTAGATTCCACAGTTTTGGGTAACATTTTACTACAAGCTACTTGGTTCCACAAAGTTTATTTAATCCTTCACATTAGCTGAAGTGACTGTTTGAAGTGACTCAGGTAACTGCCTGTCCAATTTCCCCCTAAGGTCAGGAGCAGCGACTGGTCCTATATAATCTCTTCTGTCTGCAGGCAAACACTTTTAGCTATATACATGAGCTATTAAAATGCATATTATAATAACTGGTGAGTGACCCAAAATGGAGAGGGAAATGACAGAAGAAAATTGCATAACATTTCAACTGTTTCTTTGCATCAGTCTCATTACAAAGGATGATAAGGTTTTAGAGGACTGATTTCTACTCCTGTTTTCCATAGTCTGATGCTCCACCTTGTCACATAATTTGAGCTGTTTCAGCAGATTCATGCCAGTTTCTGTCTAAGATTTGGCCCAGTAGGATTGCTTCCCAAGAAGACAGAATGAGTCTGGAGGATCAGGTTGTGCTGCTATAAAATAAATGAGCAACAACCTGGGTAACTTCCAGGCAATAAATCCCCACCACCAGACAGCATTCATCCAAGTATTCTCAGTACACTAAAACCCAAAGTATCTGAAGGTAGTAGACATCAGAGCTTCTTGGACCTTGACCCTGTAGATGCTTCTTGTGAGAAATTAGCTGAACTTGTGTGTTCTAGTGGAACAGTATATAGGCCCTGATATGAAGGTATGAAAAGTCACTGCAGAGTCACCAATGTAAACATTATAAAGAAGAAAGGTTCAAAATAATAAGAGCGGACTGATGTACCTCAATAAGACTGTGGCTCTGAATACTTTTCTGTCAGTGACACTAGTTTATGTTGTCCCAGTCCTTATTTCTGATGCTGTGCCTTTTCTTGAGTAGATGGAGGTAGATACATCCATACTCCGAAACAAACCAAAGAGCCACTTCTACTAAAGGAGGACTCAAGTTTCTGGCAGGTTATTTTCAACTTGGATCAGTTCCCTAATCCACGGCATTTTACAGCGTAGAGTTTTGGATTTTTTTTTGCTAGCAAGACTGAAGTAAAACACAAGGGCAGAAAGAAGCTGCATGTATACAGATGGAGGGCAGTGTTTAGTAAATTGCTCTTGAGATTTCTTTGAACAAATGCATTAACTGGTGAAAGACACATAGGGTGGAGAAGGTACTAACCTCTTACGGCTTTTTTTTGTTTTTAAAGTTGCTCAAAAAAGCATTTATTAGAGACACATTCACTATCCACACATAAAAACACAACAGGAACAACAGGAATGATACAGAGACATATAACAAACAAACAAGACTGAAAATGTTATCCCAGCATTTGTTAGGAGATGGATCAGCATGCTTCCAATGTGGAAGACCATTTGTTATATCTATTTCATAAGATGTATTCTTTTATTGCCAAAGGATTAAAGCAGGCAAATCTTTGGTCTCTAATGGCATATTTAACATTTACTGCTGACTATCCTGATTTTTAAGAAGGCTGTCTCTGGCTTGTACTTCCCAGTGTTCCTCAGTGCCTCTTGTTCTCACAGCCGCTGCACTGAACAGACTGAAGTAGGTACCAAAGCTTCATCCAGCCATTCAAATTGCTGGCATCTGCTCTGTAATGTGCAGCTTTTCAATATGATAATAAGCAATTAGCCAGCCATTTATGAACATGGAGAATGGAAGATTTGTACATAGTACAAGATTTTCTGCTGAATGCACCAATAGATACTATAGGGATAATAACAGGCCAGATACCTGAATCTCCAAATGTTTCAAACTGCTGTAAAAAGAGAGAGGTCATTGAGTTAAGTAAATTATGAGCCACTTTTTCATAGCCTAGTAGTTAACAGAAAACACAGTGATGTTTATTCACCTCTCCAGATTTACATAAACATCAACAATCTTAGGCTAACTTCCTTTCATGTCTCAGATGGAAAGCTTAAGCATAAAGGCTCTATTATATACTGTAAAAACAACAACAGAAAACAAACTTGAATCAAGACAAAGACATTACTCCATTAGACACTCCCATTGAAACAAAATGGTTTTTAATGACAGCTGAGCAGTGCCAGCCAAGGCCACTTCACGATGTTCTCCAGACTGAAACAACTTTTCTCCTTCTGGCTTCATTTGGCAGAGAAGGAAATGGAGGTCTGAAGGTACTAAAAACTCAAGAGTATTCAGGCTGGCTAAGCAATATTTTCTTTTTACAAGTTTATTTGGGCATAGCATCCCCACAGTAACCTGATGGCTCTACTAAGAGAACAGCAGCCATGACCAATCTGTCTACCAGGGACTTTGGATGCACATGTAGAGGGCAAAAACAACAGCATTGGTCCCAGAAGCAGAGGTGCATTTTCACGCAGTCCTGATCCCAGGGTGATCAGTTCTACTGAAAGAACCACAAGGAACAGAAAATTAACACAGCAACACAGTACTGAAGCTGCCAGGTGCTACCTAGGTTGCAAACTCACCTATCCACCACCAACTGAGGACTTCTCATACTGCTGGAATGCTGCATAAAGGTTCAGTATGGACACGCCTAGAACATCCCAAGAAAAAGAAAAAAAAATGTGTCATTTGGCCCCCAAAACAACATTTGCCATGCCGTGCCATCTCCATTATTTACCATACTTCTGAGATGTGAAAACCCAAACTAGCTACAGAATTCAAATCCTCCTTTGCAGTATGGAGAGATAGTATCATCACCTTGCTTCTGCTCACTGCTCTCCTTTGCTAGGTCCATAAGGCCTCTGTTTTCCCTCTCTACAACATCACATTGGATGCTGGACTTCAGGCTTTTCCATATCTCCTGTAAATACTTCCCACGGTGTGTCCCATGGAAAAGTAGAGGTTACTCCCATCCTTTATCCTTACATATTCAACCTACTGTTTGCCCTTGGATAAAGATGCAAGTAATTTAAGCAAGTCCTGGATGCACAGCAAGCCAGGGGAATCCAGCTGCCCTCTAGATTGTGTGCTACTGATCCAGGCTGGTTTTTTTACATGCAAGTTTTACCAGGAGGGATTTTACACTTCCTTTCGGTATTTAGTGAAAAGGAGCAAAGACATTGGACTGACTGTACAAAACTAAGTATACTACATTACATTACTTCCATAATCACATTTGTAGTCAAATCACAGGCAACATGACTTTTGTCTGATGAACTGGGTTTAGCATAAAGTTTTGTTTGCTAGAAATAACTGTATTCATACCCATAGAATTATATTCTGCATAAATGGAAAGTCTAACTTCAATGATGTCCACTGGAATTCATGTTATTTTAACCACTCTATGACATTAGATAAATGTTATAGTCTATGTTGGGTATAGATGTCAATGTACTGATAGTGGGGGATGTCGTGGTTTAACCCCAGCTGGCCACTGAGCACCACACAGACACTCACTCACATCCCTTCCTCAACCTGGTGGGATGGGGAGAATTGGAAAAAAATGTAAAATCTGTAGGTTGAGACGAGAACTGTTTAATATTTCAAAAACAATAATAATAGTAATAAGAAGGAAGATTTTAAAAAAAGAGATAAATAAACCCCCAGAAAGACCAGCTCAGAGTGCAATTGCTCACCACCTGCCAACTGATACCCAGCCATTCAGCAAGCAATGGTTGTACGTCCCCTCCATCCCTGGCAGTTCCCCCCCAGTTTATATACTGAGTATTCAGTCACATGGTATAGAATGTCCCTGGGGCCAGTTGGGGTCAGATGTTCCTGGATGTGCGCCTTCCCAGTATCTTGTGCCCCTCCAGCCTTCTTGCTGGCAGTGCATGAGCAGCTAAAAAGTCCTTGACTTAGTGTAAACAGTACTTAACACACTGATGTTTCCAGTTTTTGCTATCAACATCATTTTCATGTTAAATCCAAAACACAGTAGTGAAACAGCTACTAAGAGAAAAATTAACCCTACTCCAGCCAAAACCAGGATACATGTAAACCAGGGTAGTTCCATTTTCCTTTAAAATAGCTGAGGTGCAGGACATCAGTTTATTCTCTTTGCTGCTAGGAGTTGCATCCAAAGCACTGAAATCTGAGAGCTAAAACTGGGACACAGCACTGCATGGGCAGCCTCTGTGAGAAGATGCCAGGGACTGCCCCATGTCTGACATGGACGATTGAGGCTGGCTCCATAACAGACCCACTACAGGACATAGCTAAGGCCATCATCAAACCTGGTGTCATCTCTGTGAAAACAGCTATAAGAAAGCACAGAAAACACTAGAGCAAGAAACAATATTGAGGTTAGGAGGAAGAAGTACACCATGAGTGAGCAGATATTCCCAAAGGGACTGCAGTCCACAGAGTATCCATGAGGAGCAGATGAAAAGAGCAAGGAGAAAGGAGCAGCAGAGGAACCACTGTGTGCTCATACAAATCCCCTCATATCTCTCCTGTTACTCATCTCTTCATTGAAGAGGCTGAGTGTGACCTCCAGCATTAACAAGGGCAGAAGAGTATGGAGTGACAGCATAGAAAAAGATGATGAAAGGTGTTTTCACTAAGCATTTTAGTATTTAGTACTTTTATAGGCTTTGTTTCCCAATATACAAATCAAACCTATGTTAAGTTGGAGAGAAATTAATTTAATTTCTCCAACTTGAGTCTGTTTTGCCTCCAAGGGTAACTTTTTGTCTGTCACAAGCTATGAATTTTCTTGAACTGATTCCTTCAATTTTCTTCCTCCATCCTACCAAAGCAGCATGGTAGCAAGTGAGCAGCTGGGTGGGAGTTTGGTTGCTGGCCACAGCTGACCTGTTACATCTTGCTTTCACCTTCCCTTCCTTAATCTTTTTAACATTTTAGTACATTGTGCTTACTTGTTTTCACTGTCCTAGAGTTTCTTTGGTGCTGCTCAAGATATATTAAATCCTAGTCAGTTGAGACATTCCTTCAGAAATCCTGGGCAAACGGTATTTCTACTGGAATTTGCATTACTCTCAGAACAGAGCAGCCACAGCTTGATAACTGTTGTTGCAGTTTTACTTCCCTTGTTTTTATGCCCATGCTCCTTATCTCAGCAGAAAACCAGCATCTTACACCTGAAACCACAAAGAGACTGTTCTAAAAATCACTGAGGCTGATGGAAGCCATCTTAAGCTCCTTTTAGGTGGATTTAGGAACTCGCACATAGCTCCAGGCCTGTTTGTACTTGGGGTTTTGACAATGCCGCTGACCATACCACAAACTAGCAAAAGTAGTGGGGGATAATTTTCATAATACTAAATATTACATGTATACATATACACATATGCATACACACTCTGAACTTAAGTAGTACTTTCCCCCTTATGACAGAACACGCACTGTTCATGTTCTTAATGGAAAAAAAAAAAAAGTCCTAAGAGCTCCATTACCATAACTGTAGCTATAAAAACAATCTGAAATTTGGTGTGTTCATATAACTGAAAGGAAAACTGAACTAACTGAAGGAAAACATATGTTTAAGTAGATCTAGGGCCCTAGATCCAGGTGTTAAACACACAGCACCAGGTCATATTGTAAAGTTTAAACATTAGATCAGTAAACACAAAATCTCCAGTCACAGAACTTAGATGAAGATGGTAACATTCAAACAACAAAACAACAAAATGCAATAATCACCAAGAGGAAGTGTTGAGGTAGTAGCTCTCTTGGCTGTCAGCAAAGCATGTCAAAGAGGAAAGCATCCTCAAGTCCTAGACAGTGGTACAAGAACTTTATTGTATAGTTAAAGCATAGCAAATGCTTCTCTCCTACTGCACTAGCAATGAAGTTGCTGTGTAAGAGATGGATCCTTTAAATTTACTGGATGAGAGTGGGTTCTGGTGCATCATGGTCTACCAGATAACGCAATAGTTGAAAGAGGAAGACAGTGACTGGACATGCTCAGGCGAGGAGCAGAACCTCTGACTGGGGCAGAGAGTCCTCCAGTTGCCAAATTACTACTAAAAGCAGCAAGAATCTTTTGTAACTGTGATTAAGTGCAAATGCTTCATATCTTATTTTGGAAGTAAAGCTGTTTTCTTTTTTTTTCCCAACTGAAGTTGTTATTTTAAATTAGTGTGTATTTATAACAACGATGCCAATATGAACAAAAAATTTCCCTTTAAAAGAGAGTCTTGTAGTGTTGTTTTATCTAAGTGACTTAAACATTGCTGTGGAACATGATAAAGACACTTTAGAAGTAATGGGAGAAATAGGTACTTAGATGGTCAGACTTTCCTGTCCTTAGATGATATTACAGCATTGATGCATTGATTTTAAACTAGAAGTCAATTGAGACCTTTAAAAAAAACCAAATCAATGTGATGAAATGGTTTCTGAGCTACTATCTTTTCCAAAGTTTTCTCAGATGGTCAGTGCACTATTTCAAATCTGTAAGCTCACCTTCTTTTCAGGGATTTCATGTTGTTAACAAATAAATTAGCAGTAATATGATAAAAAATGGCACAGAATCCAGTTGGAGGCCTGTGGTCAGTGGAATTCCACAGGGATCAATTCTGCAGTCAGTCTTGTTCAACATCTTCATCAGCGACTGGACGAGGGACAGGGAACTTGCAGACAGGGTCCAGTGCAGGGCCACCAAGATGATCAGGGGACTGGAACATCTTTGCTACAAAGAAAGCTTGCAGAATCTGGGGCTGTTAAGATAAGAGGAGATTGCAAGGGAATCTCATTAATATTTACAAATATCTAAAATGGTGGATGTCAGGAGCTGGGACATCTCTTTTTTTCTGTTGTATGACATGACAAGGGGTAATGGAAAGAAACTGGAATGCAAAAGTTCCATTTAAACCTAAGGAAAATCTATCTTACTGTGAAAGTGAGGGAGCTCTGGCACAGGCTGCCCAGGGAGGTTGTGGAATCTCCTTCTCAGGAGGTCTTCAAAACCCACCTGGATGAGCTCCTGAGTAACCTGATCTAGATGGACCTGCTTTGGCTGGGGGGGTTTGGACTAGATGATCTCTAAAAGGTCCCTTCCAAACCCTACCATTCTATAATTCTATGGTTAGCCTAGAGAAAAGGAGGCTGTGAGGACATATCATAGAATCACAGCCTGGTAGGGTTGGAAGGGACCTCCAGAGATCATCTAGTCCAACTCCCCTGCAGAAGTAGGTCCACCTAGATCAGGTCACATAGGAACGTGTTCAGGTGAGTCTTGAAGACCTCCAAGGAAGGAGACTCCACACCTTCCCTGGGCAGCCTGTGCCTGTGCTCCATCACCCTCAGTGTGAAATAGTTTTTTCTTATATTTAAATGGAACTTTGTGTTCCAGTTTCATCCCATTGCTCCTTGTCCTGTTGCTAGATACTATAGAAAAAAAAGGCATGCCCCAGCCTCCTGAAATCCACCATTTAGATATTTGTAAATGTTAATAAGATCTCTCTATAACTTCCTGAAGAGGAGTTGGAGTGAGATGAGGGTTGATCTCTTCAGATGACAGAACAGAAGGAAATGGATTTAAGCTGCGACAGGGGAAGTTTAGATTGGACGTTAGGAAGAACTTTTTCACTGAGAGAGTTATTAAGCATTGTAATGGGCTGCCCCAGGAGGTGGTGGAGACATCATCCCTAGAGATAATCAAAAGACATGTAGATGAGGTGCTGAGGGATATGGTTTAGTTTAGTGATGGGCCTGACATTGTGAAGTGAGTGGTTGGACTTGATGCTCTTAAAGGTCTTTTTCAACTGTGACAATTCTATCATATTAAACTCAAAACTCTGCTCAAATTCCACTAGCACAGCTCCATGAGGGATCATCTGTTCACTCTATTCCCACCTTACATTCTTTCTACCACATTTCTTCACTTAACATTTTACAACATGGAATCAAAGCTGGCTCAGTGATGGGTATTCCCAACCACCTCCAAGCCAGAGTAATGTCCTTAAAGGAGTATTACATTTGAGGCCATAACTTCTAATCCACTAAGTGGCTTTGGCATACTTGGAGGGCAAAACATGCCGTCTTGGTTGAGGGAAAAAAAAAAAAGTCTAGAATTAAATTCCCAAAGAGAATCACATTCTCAAGTATGTTCTAAAAGGAAAGCCTTAAAGGCAAAGATCACAGTGGCTTTTAATCACCCACAAAGTTTTGCACTGGAGTAAACTTTTATCTGAGAGACAACTTGAGCACTTTAGTGGCCATAGCCTCAGCTTCTGGATTTGTGGGATCCTGAAAGATTCTCAGCTTAAATTCACATCTTCCTATAACTTTGTTACTGATAAGCTTAGAAATGTGAGCTCCAAAATCTTAAAACTTGTGAGACAAGAAGGTAGCTTTTCTTAAAAAAAAAAAAAAAAAACCAAACAACTAATAATTTCAAGTGCTTTTAAAATTCTGTTTCTGGTTGAAGATATTTTTGTAAAAATTCAGGAAAAAGAATGGTAGGAACCCCATTTCCAGTTTGAACTGGAAATAGCAAAGGCCTCCTCAAAGGCGTTGAGAATAAAGGCAGGAAGTCCCATATCTACCAATAGTTCCAGCTTCAAGTTTAACTCCAAATAAAATTCAAAGGAACAAGTTTTAAAAAAACCTTCTGTAAATTGAGATGGATGCTGGTGAAAAATAGCCTTACATCTATTCACCCTGCCTGAACCTGATGGTGCAAAGGAAGCTTGAGTTGGGAATTTCATACCTTTGGCATGATAAAAAGACTTCATACCAGAGACCTCGATTGAAGAACTGTAGTATAATCACACTATTTAAATAGAACCACTATGACAATTGTTTCCTGAACACATATGTGGCATATTTTCAATTGCTTAAATAGCTGTTAGGATAGTTATCTAACTTCACTGCATGGCCACAGAGGACATGATCTTCTCCACACGCAAGTATGCACTTAAGTTCCAACTGGGCTTTTACATCCTCTTCCAAGGTCTATTCCTGTATTCTTTATCACTTTTGACAACACAGCCATCTAGTTTAAAGCTAACATATGCATGGCTACCTACGGTGTAGCAGCCTCTTTGACCTCTGCATAGTTGTGCTCTGATCCCTTTACATCATAAGAAGCAGAAAAAAATTATTAAACTGTTTCCAAAAATATATAGCAGATGTAGCACTAGAGTTTCTCAGCAGTCATCTCTGACTTCTGCAATGGCAACACATAAGCCTACGAGTGTGTTACTCTCTTGATTCACTCGAGGGAGCTCCAAATGAGATACAGAAACACCTCATGAACACAGCCCAGGTGTCTTGCATGCTGGTAGCAAGAAGCAAATAGAGGTGGCTTAATAAGTCACCTGCATAGACTCTGAGGAGCAATCATAATCAGCCTGTTTTGAATAATGTCCTGAAATGATAGGAGTGTTATAGGCAGTGGATTCACATACAAAAATGCTTTATATGACTTGCTTTTTTCTCCAGCAAATGGAATGCTCCAGGGTGTGAAAAGGGGAGTCATTAAGGCTCACTGGATGTTTAAGAGACACCTCTAGCTTTCTACTCTGAGCATCAATGTAACTGCACTGCTTCTTTTTCAACGGAGCGATTTCTGCTCAAGCTGTTAAATCCTTCTCTGATCTGCCAGCCAGGGAGGGGGTTCAGAGCTCTTTTGTCTCCAG
This sequence comes from Urocolius indicus, assembly GCA_013401255.1. NCBI lineage: Eukaryota > Metazoa > Chordata > Aves > Coliiformes > Coliidae > Urocolius > Urocolius indicus. The sequence goes on from WBNH01010170.1 coordinate 283,664, forward strand.
CAGTTTAACTTAATTCCACTGATGTCTCACAGTTTATCAACTACTACCTCTGATCCAATCACCTGGATGAGTGATCAGAGCAGAGTCATCTAATTTATACCAAGAGTGGGAACAAAGCAAAAGGTAGATGCTTGCTGAGTCTTTACTACACAGAAGCTATTTTTGCTAACAGAAAGAAGAGCTCCACGATCATTCAGATGCAGGGTCACCCGGTTCAAGATTGAACTCTAACTTTGCATTCATGCTTGTTTTTTAATAAAATCTAACACTATTGCAAGAGCTAGCACCAGTTGCTGATGCACAAGTGCATCAACGAGGAGTAGTAACCATGGTTATCAGTCAGGTTTCTGGATCCCAGCACCCAAAGGGAAATCTGGAAGTTAAAAAACAAGCTCTCACTTTGCCACAGGCTCAACTACAAATAGCTCACAAACCACCTCCAGACTTAACCCAATACAGGTTAAATACAAGGCTATTAGCAGGTTCCTTATCTAATAACCTGGGAAGATCACACCTGTGGCTGATGAGAGAGCTTCAGAAGCTCTCTTCTGAGAACAACAGAGCAAGTCTGAGAAGGGATATGTCATGGTTTAACCCTGTATAGCAACTAAGCACCACATAGCCTCTTGCTTATCACCCTCCTCCCCCTCAGGGGGATGGGAAGGAGAATCAGGAAAAAAAGTAAAAGAACAGCTTACTAAATAAACTAAAATAAAAAGTTAGTGTTGTTACAATAATAGAAATGAAAATAAATACAGAGAGAAAAATAAAATCCAAGGAATAAGACAAAACCAAGTTATGCACAATGCAGTTGCTCACCACTCACTGATTGACACCTGAGCAATGACCTGCCACTTCCTAACGCCTTTCCCCAGTTTATATACTGGGCGTGATGTTCTGTGGTATGGAATAGCCCTTTGGCTAGTGGGGATCAGCTGCCTTGGCCATTCTCCCTCACAGCTTTTTGTACATCCCCAACCCACTTGGTGGCAGGGCAAGGGGAGAATCAGGAAAGGCCTTGTGCAAGTACTGATGGGCAGTAACCAAAATATCTGTTATCAATGCTGTTTTCAGCACAAATCCTTAAAACAGCCTTGATCTAGCTACTAGGAAGAAAATTAACTCTATCTCAACTTGTTTCAGTTGGGATAGAGTTAATTTTCTTCCTAGTACACAACTTCACAACTACAATGCCTCATAGACCTGTTGCTGCTAAGATACTCAATACAGCCAGGGTGAGATTTTTAAAAAGAAGTGAGCTGCTAATATCAAACTCAGTAGAACACAACCACAAAACTGAACTACACAGAACCCCTTTGCTATGGTATTTGACAAGTACAGGTTAGTTCCTAAGACTTTATAAAAACAAGAAGAAAGACATCTTTACCATGATCAGGGTTAGAATAGCTAAGCTTGATTTTACTTTGCTAGCTGGCCACATTTCCATCACATCCTTAAAAAGATATCTATTAATGTAGCTACATAAACTAAACTCCCTAACCCTTTGTAGAGATGTGTGACAGTTGTGGGGATCATGCTTGCTACTAAAGTCTTCAACTTCATTACGTTCAGACTCCGTAACAAAATTTCTACCCCAAACACTTAGATGTTCCATTTCTACATTTTCAGCAGCTTGATAAACATCTAAGAACTCTCTCCTGGTCTCAGCTCTGGCTTTCCCTCTCCTATTTTGCTTTGGGCTTAACAATGCTGAATTCAAGTGAGGCTGTAGAGCAAAAACAGGGAATATATCTATATGTATGAAGTAGAAGGTGCTTGTGCTTTGCTGTTAATGAAAAATAATAGTTCTCCTCGCAGGCCTTATTGAGCAAACAGAGTCTAGCAAGAACATAAGAAATACGTTCCCACTGTTTCAGTCTGGTTTTTTGGGTTTGTTTTTGTTTTTTTTTTAAATCAGAAAAGTGAATGTGTGTCAGAAATGCAAAAAAAAAAAAAACCCAGAAATTTGGAATATAATCCTCAAAAAAATATGTCCTTGGTCACAAGGATAAAGCAAGAGTTGGGAGAGGCCTGGAAAGAGGAATCTGGGACAATCTAAAAAGGTTTGCAAACAGCTTTGAGAAAGTCAGAACAGCATTCATATACTGGGACATCTCTCTAAACTGAAGCTCATTCTTGTCAACTCATGAGAATTGTTTCACATTTTTCTATTGAGCCTTGCAGAGTTTAGCAATTAAATTCAGCTAAACCTGAAAATTGTTTTCTCTTCCTCTGTGCCGTCAAGGCTAGCAGAGAAAAACCCATCCTCAGCCTTCAAACTTGTGCCATGTTGAAAAAAAAACCAAAACCAAACAACCCCAAAAAACTCTGAACAGTAGCAAAGTATATAGACATGAGCAAACTCATGTCTATTTACTGTTCCTCCAAATCTGTATCAGGAAGCCACAGAAACAGGAAGATTTAGAAAATTCAAAGTATAACAAAGAGAGAAATATGCAATGGAACACCGCATTTTTCTTGCACTATTAGGTCCTTCTACAGTACTAGAAGGAGATTCCTTGGCCTGAATGCCTTGGAAGCCAGCACTGTAGATGCAAAAATACAAAATGGAAAGTCAAGCATATGTGCCAATTTATCCAATGTCTCTCTCTCATGTAAAAGCTAAGAGCCATCTCTCAGTGTACACAAAAAGATCATCCAAGTTTTAGTCCACAAGTTTTCACCTTTCTGGAAGTGGGATTGGTTGGGTGTTCCACCTCAGTATGAGAAGTGAGTCTGGCTGATGGTGTCCAGAAAAGGCTAAAGGTGGCAGGCCAAACACTCCAGGCAAGGCTAAGAAGGGAGACAGTGAGGATCCCTCCTCACTTACATTGTGACACTTACGACTATCCGTGACTCAGAAAATCTGCTCTTTTTCCCTTCAGCCATCACTTAAGCCACCTATTCTACTTCAATAATTGAAATATAAACTCTTCAGTACTGTGAGCTTCCTATAGGTCTCAGTTTCAAATAAGAGAGTCCTAGTGTAACCTCTGTTATCAGTTGCACCATTTTTGTTAAAATAGTCCTTACTCTAAACTGGATTGAATTTGCTAAATCCATATATTACAGGAACCCAGAAACACACCACACACTAACAGCTATCAGTTACTGCCAGTCACAGGCCATCTCCTCCTATCCCAGGCACATATACTCCAACAGATCCCATTTTTCACACCGTGCAATGTGCCTGTGCAGCTACCCTTGCCCAGTCCTGATTCAACAAGGACATAGAAGTTAACACATTTTCTGGTAATCATCTCTGCTCCTCATCACCATCAAATAATTGCTACTCTACTTTACAGGTCAAGCAGTGTTTAAATCTTTAATAACAAGGACAGGACTCCCACTTTCTTCATTAAGAAATAAGACTTCACCTTCTAACTTTGACTTCAGCAAACCATTTGATTTGGAAATCACTTTTACTGCCAGCCATAGCACCACAGCAGTAGTTGCTAGTATTCCTTCCCCTCCCCTCCCAACTGCCATTTCAATGCTGCGCACATTTGTGCTGTGTGTGTCAGTGCTGTGTTTTGGAAGAGCAAACAAAACTTGAGTTAAGAGCTTTTTTCTTCCTCTTGTCTCTTCCTTCCCCCCTCCCTTTTCTGGTGTTCTGAGACTTGCTTGCACTAATCACCATCGAGATCTGTTAGTTTATACCACTGGTTTTTAAGATTCATGCTTTTGGAGGTCATTTGACTCATTTATAGATCCACAGGGATGGCCTGATTTGCTCGGCTCAGCTTCACAGCTTTCACTTACAGCAGGGCTGCGTAATCAGCTTTGATGAGCTCGTGAAAAGAGACAAAGCAAAAAAAAAAAAAAAAAAAAAAGTAAAAAGTTGCAGAGAGACAGACATAAAAATTTCTTCTGGAATTAATTAAAGCTGACTGCTGGCTGTGGTTTGTGNAAAAAAAAAAAAAAAAAAAAAAAAAAAGTAAAATGTTACAGAGAGACAGACATAAAAGTTTCTTCTGGAATGAATCAGAGCTGACTGCTGCCTGCAGTTCCTGCCCTGGCTTTATTGTGATTTAATGTTCTAAAGATTTGTTTAATCTTATTCCCCACCTCCTCTCTTCCAGGCCACTGCCACCTTATGGCCACAGGAAGCTGTTTCAGTGGAAGAAATACATGTACTGCTGCACCTTAATATTTAGAGAGCTGACAGCATACTAGAGAGCACATTTTCCAACACACTCAAATTCTTCACTGTGAAAAACACCTTTACAAAGAACATTTGGAAAGCATCAAAAAAGGGGTTTTAAATAGCTTTTAAAAGGGCCAACTGTAGCATATGTGCTTTTGCAATAATCACATCACCATTAGCAGTCAAGGGGATTTGGTTAAACTAGTAAGGCTAAGAAATAATTCTTGGTTTTCACAAATTTTCAGTCAAAGAAAGAATAAGTGAAAAAATAAAAGTAGAAACTGGACTTTTAAGTGACCTGGCCACAACATATTGCAGTTTAGACAAGCCAGTGGTGGGCAAGAACCACATTCATTTTGCATCAGAAGAGTATATCTGCGGCTACAGGTTTTCAACTTTGGGGAAAAAAAGTACTCATTTGTCTCTCTCAAATGGCTACAGAGTTCCCATTGCTGTATCAACTGAAGGCCCTGAAATTTTAATGTGATTATTCACTGCACACATTGGTGTTATGAGACAGCATTATCCAAATTTTACAAACAGGGAACACAAAGGCAAAAATCTTGTGTGGTATTGCCAGGGCTAAGTAGTTCAGCTAAATGAATGAGACATTGCTTTTCTCAGTGAGTTGTCCTGGATGTTGGAAAACTCAGGGAGCTGATACTAGGAGTGGAACAAGAGCTCAAGTCATAAGATAAAGCTGCGTAATAGACACCCCTTTACAAAAACTGGTAATCACATCTGGTGGAGTTTAGTTCACTCCTGTATAGACCACATATTCTTTTATTTGAGCTCGTTCTAACTGCTTTCAGTGATTCCTACAAATTGGAGAGGGAGTAGCTGGAAAAACAGCATCAAGTCCTTCACGTTCACCTCTGCAAGGTGGACAGAAAAATAATTTGGGCAAGGCTGGCTGAATCCAAACTAGCAAAGATTGAAAAGCAGCATCTCTCTCTGAGCTCTGTTGAAAATGGAATTCCCATTTCAACAGACAGCACTGCTCAAACCCAGCAGAAATTTTGGTGTTGGTGTTTAACACCGAAGAAGTTTAAGGTGGTTTTTGTGTATGCTTTTGATTTTTTCACCATTTTGTATGTTCTAATTCTACATAAAGCCAGGAAAACAAATGGGGATAGAATTATTGTGCCATTACTGAAGCTCAAGGTAGAAAAAGATCATAGTTTCAGACCTCTAGAGCAGCTTGTAGGCTGTAAGTGTGCCTGCAGGTTGCAGAACAATCAAGGTTTTCAGTTGTTTATTAATCCTGACAATTTCAGCCATTTAATTTGAAGTTAACAAACAAAAATAGAAATACTGCACATTTTCATTTAGAGAGAGCTATTAATTGCCTTATGGATATGGTCAGTTTGTCAGCATATAGTAAGTAAATAGGTTACATGACTTTTGTAGCTACCTTTTTAACACTAATTTCTCAATTAGGTAATATAATCTTAGCAAGAATCCTACATTTGAGACAATCCACAGACACCCATTATCCTGACAAATGGTAGTCAACACTACCATTTATATGCAATGGCAATTGAGGGCTAGCTCTTGTTCTGGCCAGCACTTAAGTTTTCCAGACACTTGCTATGGGAATCACACAAAAAGGGTTAAAAGTGCCAGTGTCTGGCAAGACAGTCCTGTTTTGGCTGTAAATCACGGGATTGAGCAGAAAAACAGCTTCAAAACAGTTTCAACAAGGCCACTGTGCCTGAAGTGATACTTTTGCCTAATTAACCATCATATGAACACCCTAGAGTATGGTATTGAGCTAAAAAGAAGTACTTCCTAAACATATATGACTACATTCCTCAAGTCTTCACCCAAATCATATTAAACATTGTCCCAAGGAGGAGGCAGTGAAGGGCAAGTTACAAAAATCCCCAGGGAGAGGGAGACAGAGCTTTTGCTCTTTTTTTGAGCAAGTCTTCTTTCAGTTCTTTCTGACTTTAGCATTTTCAGCTTTTTTGCTCTGCTTCTTCTTAACTTAGAGAGAGAAAGACATAGGAACGAGAAAGAGACTGAAGACCTAGACAAGCCAGTTGAGGTGCTGTACTTTTCTTCCTCTGCCAAGATAGGGATGCACTCTTGGTAAGAATTTCCCCTTTTCACGCTGTAGGAAGAACACCTGGGATAATTATTGATGGCATTTTTATTATACATTAGTGCTCTTGCAGTAAGTGTATTTATCAGTGGCCATCTCAACCCTATTATATCTGCTACCTTAATAAGTTACCTATTTTCCAACCTTCTGAAATTGTGGCTCCAACCAAATTTCAACCCTTGACTGTAGGAAACTCTTTTTGGTGAGAGTCCCCAGGACAGTCTCCGACAGGCAAATATCAAGCTCTTACCCTCAACGCAACAAGACTATGATTGGTAAAAAACAAAGGTATTTGAGACAATAAAGAAAGAAGGTTTAAACACAGCTTTTGATTCAGAACAAAACTATGAAGTCACTCTGCCTCCATGCTTGATAAAAGCAGGACGGTAACTGCAAAGTCCATGGTTCAGCACAAGGTAATTTCCCCTTGAAAGCTTTTTAGGTGAGAGGTTTGTTTCTTGTTTGATTTTCTGCTGGAAAATACCACCACCAGAGGACCCAAGGAGTCACACTTGAACATGTAAAGGAATGACCAGATTTTCACAATAACTTGGGACTTTCAGTATTGAGCTTTTTTTTTTCACAAGCTTAGGCTTCCACAAAGGAAAAAATGAGAGTCTACACTTGAATTAGATGGACTTTCTTCACTACATGTCAATTCCCTACATCAACTGCTCCAATAACATAACACTGATGAAGTACAATAAGGGTCAGATCCACCACACATTCATAACCACTCAAAGCAGTTCTACACACATGTTTTGTGTATGCATACATACTTGAGGACAGCGCTTCTTTCAAAAGGCGCTATCACACTGTTATTGTTCTAAGATAAATACATCTAGAACAACATTAAGGCCATTTACACCAACATACCTTTTATGCTTTTTCCTTCCTGTGTGGGAATAAACAATAGCTATAAGAAACACTAGCACTAACACACTCATATCAACAACAAAAGGTCTACAGGTAACCTTGTGCTAGGATTTACCTTGCTATTTAGTTGCTCGAGGGCCATAAATAGAGTCTTATCCCTGTATACCATTAACACAATAAAAGATTCCATATAATACCCACTTAATCAAACAATTATATACTTTATCATTCATTAACAGAATAGGCTTTATAAGTGCTTCCTAACTTGTTTCAGGAAAAACTTGCCTGGATCAGCTTAAGCAGGTCTGAGTTATCAATTTGATTTTGCCTGAAGCATTAGGGACAGATGAATTCAATTGAGGCACCTGTCCTCACCTGATATCGGTCCTACCATAGGCATGTTTGGTTATGCCTCAGCACATTACTTGGGCCATAGAGAGAAGCACCGGTCCTGCCTCATGTCCCTGGAGAGTATCTCATAAACCCAGTACTACAAAAGTCTTACTGGCTATGCCAGCAGTTTGACAAAACTAGCTGTGTTCTGCACAGGATCACTGCATGCAGCACCTTTACCATCAGTCTGAGAGAAAGTTACCAATGGTGGAGTGAATCGTTGAAACAAAACTACCAAATTGCTATATCCCAGTCACCTGAATGAGTTATTCCAGAAAAATATCAGAGGCTTTTATCTCTACCAGAGAAAGTACATTCTTGTTGGTATATTTAAATCCTAAAGGAAATTTGACACAGGTAATTTCTGACAATGGTTTATGATCTCACAAGCAAGAAGTCCAAAGAAGCTTCTGAAGGAGAAAAAAAACACATTAAACTACAAGAGGTCTTCCATTTACCATCATACACACTGGGCCAAAGGAAGCCTCACACGATCTTTCCTCCTGACTGTACCATTGAATGCACTGGGATTCCTCTTTATTACTCAAGCTTTGACTAAAGTCAAAACCTGTAAAGAAGTGACAGGCTATAGCACTTTCTTGGATAAATGTTCATTAACTTTTTGGCTGGGTTTTTTGCATTGTTTATGTTGTGGTCATTATATTTATGATTTTCTGTTAGAAACTCTCATCCTGGTCTTATTAATATAATCATGCATTTGATTTTGAGGTCTGTCAAGGATTGAAATGTTTCCAAATCTCTGCTAAGAAGCAAAAAGACACAGAATGATATTTTCACAGCACATGTGGGCTCTGGTGGCTTTGGGTAGCCTTTGAACACCTGTTGCCCTTGCCTGTGCTGTGATGCTGACACAGCCTCTGCTGTGATGGTATTGGCTTGACCATCTCTCATCCACACAGGCTCCACAGAAAACAGAGTGACAGCTGTAGCTTTTACTCAAAAAGCATGACCATAAGGTAAAAGCTAAACAGCAGTGTCACCCTCCTTTTCTAATTATGACCACTCAGTATTTGGAACTGCCAGTGAAGTACTAAACATATGTGAAATACCCAGGTTTAGGTTTCTATTCTGAACCAGGAGCAATCTTTCCAATCTCCTACAAGAGTTCTACTAGTTACATTTATTTTCATTCTCTTTCACTCTTCACAGATTATTTTTTCATTTGTATGTCGGGTGAATTAGAAATTGCAAAAAAACACCCACTCCTGCCTCAGATGAGTCTTTAACTTAAGGGCCATGCAGAGGTGGAGAATCAAACCCTCACTTAGAGTAAAAAGGGCTAATGTCACTCATTTAAAACAAAGAAGTTTCTCCTTGAGTTTTGACAGAAAGTGTGGGGTTTCCAAACAAGCCCTAATCTCATCCTATCATCTTCCTTGCCTTGAGCAGCAGCATGTGAGCTGGTCCTAGTCCCCATCTCCTACACATACTCCATGAAAAACACCACAACATTTATATAAAAATATATATATTTTTACGACATACATATGTATACAAAAACATATATATATATGCACACACATACATGCATGCATACATGTATGTATACCTACACACATGACAAGCATGCCTAACAGTGTAATGACATTATTGTGGAAACCTGTTGCCTACAAGTTAGACACTGTAACTCAGAAATCAGAAAAATCCTTTACTGCAACAGAAAGGGAATGCCAGAGCTCACAAGGGCTAGGCAAACAGCCTAACAAGAGGTTGCCCTTTTCCCTCTGAGTTGATAGACCTGTCTGGCAAACTCAAAGAACGATGTCCTGTCCCATGACCACAGGAGACTGGGAAGAGATCTTTAGTGTAAAGCTGAATGTCTTGGTTCATTTGCCTCTGAAAATTAAAAACAAGAATAATTACCAATAAAAAGTAATAACAAAAAAAGTGAAGCCTCCAAGAGAAAATAAGAAACGAGTTCTGAGAAATTGACTCCACCTTGCTTTCCCAGAGAATATATTGTCTCCACGTAGTACCTATCTTTAAATAACTAGGCATGGCATACTGTTAAAAACTTGCTTCTGAGAGCATCCACAGCCGTCAGAAGACATCAAGTTCAGCTGGCAAAGACTAGAACACTCAAAAGCCTTAATAGCCAAAAAGCAAGGCCTCTCCATCCCCTTTGCCATCTGCCCCAACACACTGGCATGTTTCCAGAGAGTGAGTCTGGAAAGAGACCGAGGAGCCAGAGCACAACAATTGCTAGCCATAAGGAAAGATTTTGAGCTGCAAAGAGGTGCCTTCAAAATGTGCACCATTGGGTTCAAAGCAACTTCCCCTCTCTGATGTAAAGGCACAGGCACGCATGCCTAGGAGCAGTCCTTCAAAACCTAGATGTTTTTACCTTGTAAAGCAAGGTAATAAAGGTGATGGAAGCAGCATGCAATGGCAGTGAAAGAAGAAAAGGGTTTCTTAGCTCTGAATAAGCACGATGTAAACTGAGCGTGAGGCAGGGAGCACTTTGGTACCAAGATCACATATGAAGCTCTGTGACTTGCAAATGTTTACTGTGAGAAGTTGGGTTATATGTCCCCAGGACAAAGAGATTTCCTTCTCCCTTTGCTGCTGGTGGTCAATTTTTTTTTTAATTGCCCACATAGTGTAACTCTGTGTCCATTAGTTATTAAAAATGCTTTTTCAGATATTTTGCCACCAGTGCTTGCTGAAGTCTGTAATTACCTGATTTCACTGTTCCTTGTCTCTCTCCACCTGCAATGCAAGCAAGTGTGGATTGATTGCATCTATCTTTAAGTGAACTGGAAATACACAGCTATGCAAATTTTTCTGCATGGTAGCCAGATAACGTGAGAATTGTGAGAAACATGGGAGAAATGTACAGCCTAAATGTTCAGTGTCATTATTTGCTCTTAATTACATATTTCTTCCTACCAGCTGTTTGGCATGCAACACCTGTTGTTTCAACATTACTGGAATAAAGAATCTTTCAGCTGTTATGATGCTATTGCTGGGTCCTAATTACGGTGATTAGTAAGGACCACGACTTGACCTGGGCTATATGTCACGGCTGTGCACAGAAACACCTTCGTTCTAATGGTGTCTGCAATACTCCTAATGTTTTTCCAGGATACATCGTTTTTCATTTGCATCACAAAGACAGTAGAGTACTTATACATGACACCTCTAAATCCTTTATAACGTGTCACGTCAAACAGCCCATTTAGTAGTGACTCTGTGGTATAAAGTAGCACAATACGCTGAAGTTGCTATGCTGAATTGTGTCAAAAGAGCTGCTTTTTAAATTCCTGCATAATCTTATGGATGGAAATAGCACATTGTAGCAGTTCAGAAGCTGTTCCAGTGTGGCATGTCAAATGTTACTGCAGCACTATTTTGACGATGAGTCATCATGCAAGACAACGAATTGAGACAAATATTGATGTTCCATAAAGTTTTGATTTGGGTTTTTTTTCCTCCCTTTCTGTTTCTCAAATCAGCATGGTGGATAAAGGAAATAAAGTGAGCAGGAGCAAAGTACAAAGCATGGATTGGAAGTAGCTGACCTGCTATTAACTTTGCTTTGGAATATTCTCTGCACATAACCTATAAGACTTGACTGAAAATGTGAGACAGGTTTCTGGTGAAGTCACTGAACTAGGGTGCAAGAACTCTGGGTTTAGCTTCCAGTTCTCTCACTGAAATTGGCTATTCCAATCCAATGTCCAGATGGCAAGCACACATCCACCTGGTATGTAGAAAAAAACCAAAAGAGCAGAAACGTGGCACTTGACTCAAGAGACTACAGGGACAATTAAGTGAACACAATATATCTAGACAGCAACCATGACACTTGCAGAAAAGATTCAAGATAAAATCTTTGCTCCCTTCACAGGAAACTTAACTTTTTTCTTCAAGTTGGTTACATAACCAGCAAAAAAATTCACGTTAAGACCCAATTTGTATGTAGGCACAAAAATAGAGTTGGCTCCTTGAATTCACTTATTCAAGAAGTATAGCATTTATGCAGATTTCAGTGTTTTGTATGCAACTCCTATCAGTAATGAGACTAAGCTAATAACCTGCATCTCATCTATTTTAAATGAAAGTGGAACTACTCTGATTTACACATGTTCTGGCTTTGGCTGGGACAGGGTTAATTTTCTTCCTAGTAGCTGGTATGGTGTTATGTTTTGGATTTTAATGAGAATAATGTTGATAACACAAGGATGGTTTTGGTTGTTTCTAAGTAGTGTTTATACCAAGTCCAGAACTGTTTAGCTTTTCATGCCCTGCCAGCAAGAATGCTGGAGGATCACAACAAGCTCAGAGGGGACACAGCCAGGACAGCTGAGCTCAATTGGCTCTAGGAATGTGATTTTGATATGATTTCGATATGTGATATCATGTGATTTTGAATACCCAGTATATAAACCTGGGGGAAATGTCCAGGAGGGGTGTCTCACTGCTAAATTATGTTGTGCATAACTTGTTTTTCTTGGGTTTTATTTCATTTTCTTGGACTGGACAATCTCTACAGGTCCATTCCAACCCCTACCATTCTGTGATTCTTGTAATCTTCCTTTTCATTACAATTACTATTATTGTTATTATTACTTAATTTTCATTTCCAGTATTAAAATCTTATCTCAACCCATGAGTTTTACTTTCTCCCAGTTTCTCCCTCATCCCAATGAGAGGGCGGGAGGAGTGAGTGGGTGGCTGCATGGTGCTTAATTTTTGTCTTCTGTCTGAAGAGAGTTGTGTTTCAGGATAAACTCGAGCTAGTTATAGAACTACCTACAAAGGGAAAGCAGAAAAACAGGAATGAATGCAACATGCATATTATACCATTAACTAACGCTTCACGTCCAATTTTTCTTCTGCTTCTCTGCCCTCCTTTTCTTCATCGGCAGGTGATCATTGCCTGTTTGTAGCTAGTACAGATAAATCTGTGCCAAGTGAAAGCTGTCTAATTTTATTTGTTGGCATGCAAATACAGCCTACTGTTGCTTAAGCAGGTTTAAAAAAATATAGTCATGCTAGTAATTAATATATTCTATAAAGTGAGATAAAAGCCATATGACAGGGAACCTTGTGCTCATTACATTTCATATGCATTCCTGGCACACATTTCCACATCCTGATGTCCACAATGAGGTTTCTAAATGCCTTCCAAAGATAAGCAGTCAGATACCAAGTGCACTTACACCACTGCGGAAGAGTAAAGTGAGATCCATGAGCATTGGGCTAAGCATGTGCACACAGCAACTGTGGCTCAGCTAGTTATTTATTGTGTTGCAGTATCTTGCTCATGTCTTTGAAGACATGACTGGAAATAAAAGACCATCTTACATCTGGTATCAAAGCCCCTTTAACATGAATAACTACCTGAATAAAAGTGGCAAGAGGTTTCTTCTTAGTGGCTGTCAAAGAATTGCGCACTGACACACAATTGTTGCAAGGGTGGCAGTAGGGTGCCGTCATGACTGAGTGGTGCAGTGGTACTGGTCTAAGGGCAAAATTTAAGCATTGAATGGAAGACATGAATGCAAAGGTCCTTTCTCATTTCAGGATTGGATTTCCCCAACCAGTTAGCATTCTAAAGCATTAGCAGGCATTTTTTAACTTGATTCCAGTATATCCATGCCCTCTGATTGCCAAAATAAAGTACATCGTACAGTATAGGCTCAAGATGGTCTATGCTGCTGCCTAGAGCAACAACAGATGATGATCTTGTCTGCCACTATCCATGATATGCTATCACTGATGTCATCTGTAGACATGGCATCCATATATCAATGCTGATAATGCATATCACCAATATCAGGTTGATGCAAATCAAATTTTTTAAGTCATCTGAAATAACATCCAGAATAAAAGTGTGAGGAGCAAGAGAAAGCCTTTCCTAGAAATGGATTTTTTTCCCACAAAGACATGTGAGTTACAGTGGTTTTACACAGTGTCCTGCAAAAGCCACTTGCTTAGCTGTACAGGAGGATTGCACTTCTGATAGCTAATAGCCTCTGGTTGAACTGTCCACATGAGGGTTATAGACATCTACTACACAAATACGGTGAATGTTGCCTTGTGGATCTGGTTTTCATACTAACTGAAGAGCTAATAATATTTTTGCATCTGTAAGACATCCTCTTTTCAGTTTAACATTGAACTTGTTCTGAGATGAGTAGAGGACTGCTGTCTTTTGTGCTGTCAGCTCAGTACTGAATCCACTTTCTGTGAACACGGCTATTTTATGTTTTTATCTTGATTTGTAGCAATTACTTTAGTGAGTACTTATGCCATGCCTTAAACTTCTTTTTATGTACATTCTTTAGCAATATGCATTTCCTTTTTCAGATAAGATATTTTTACCATAAGATGCACATTCAATGTGCAACTGATCCTTGTATTCATTAGAAAAAAAAAAAAGATGATAAAAACGTATGACCAACAAAAAAGGAAAAAGACCTATGAAAATCTATAACATAAGGATAAAAGAACTAAACTGTAGATCTCCATTTTCTTCTCAATAAACCTGTCCAATGAAATCTCTGTCTGACTTTGCCAAACCATTTTCATACTTGACCATGACATCAGATTGAAAGTAGGAAACATGTTTCCTTCTCTCCCATAAGAAATCACTTGACACTTTAAAATCAAAAGATCTTTCAGGGATTCCACAGTCCTGAGTCTAATTTCTTTGATAGCAGCTTTTAATGCCATTGCTGTACCTTTGCCAACCTCAGATTTGCAGTATTCACTAAAGAGACTAGTCCCTGTTCTGACATGTTTTCTTTCTTTCCCCTCTTGTAAATCAACATGATTAGCTCTTCTTGGCTCATCGATCGCTTTTCCACAGTGCACTGTTATAAACTTCCAGCAGCTTCCTCCTTCAAACATCCCCAAAGTTCCAATAAAACTCCCTGGGAAGACCATCACTAACAATCCTTGCCAGCTCCAAGGCACATTAGAGACTCAGATGCTGTTTTCTGCAGTTCAGATTCCAATCATCTCACTCATACAGAGTAGCATCATCTGCCATGACTAATTCCCACTGAGCCCAATGTTTCTATTCATGATACACAGCATTATCGTGATACATAGCTTTGTTCACGAGGAGCAATGCTGTTGCAGTTTTGGCCCCTTCTCCAGTCTCGGTTCCATGCTAAACCCAATGGGAAAATTTCTGCATGTCTCATTGGACTGGGAAGCAGCACTTGAGTGTCCTAATGGAGGGAGTTTATTTATAGGCATAGTTCACTATATTGTGAATTATACACTTTTAGTGACTTGTTTGGGAATACTCACTTGCACCAAGTTTCTCTCATACAAAAAGTTTTCTCAAATTTGGTGTTATTTTTTATCAGGCATTAACCACTGAAACCCAGTACGATTTTTTCCAACTCCTCAGTTTTCCCTTTCCGTTTTTCAAAGAACTGGTATTTTTACTGTCATTTCAATTACTCTTTTCAAATCCCTTGTAACCATGGGCTTTTCCTCACAGAGACAGTCAACTCTTCCCACTGTGGAAGTTAATGGCAAAATTATCATTGACTTCAGCAGTAGCAGACGAAGTGTTTAAAGTACTGGCTTGTTTGTAAAAAGAACAATTGGGTTTTGTGTCAGCTCTGATTCATCCCTACTGTTCTGCATTAGTTTTTAGGAAAATGTTTAACTTCTGTTAATCATGAACTTTATTTTGTTGCTGCCTTCTCCTTTCTTTCCCAGCTGTATCAAGACTGTTGACTTTTGGGAGTCTAGATGATGTATTATCTTCTTTAGAGACCAGAGAACAGCCCTCCAAGGAGCTGCTCACAGAGGAGATGAAGGTAAGGAAACTTAATGAGCAAAAATGTATTTTAAAAAGCATAAATTATTAGGGCTTGTCAGAAGTGAGTAAATTAAATTACCTGCATTTAGGGGAACCATGAAGTGCACTTAGGAGAAGGGATGCTAGGCTTCTCTGTGTTTACTGATAGCGGTAAGAGTTCAAACATGGCAACTAGGACATCTCCATCCCCAAGTTTTGCTGGACCAAGATCAAGTTGTCCCTTTTACAAATGGGCATTTTCTGACCATCAAATACATTTTCATGGCAACCTCTGTTCTGTTGAAGTTGCCTCCCATTTTTAAATTTTCTTTTCAGTAAGCTATAACTTTCCAAAACCCAGGATATTTTCCACCCAGGACATTCCCATTCCGTGCCCCAACTGCCTCACCACAGTTCAGTGAAGAAGCATTAACAAGACACTACAACACCTGTGCCATCCCTGTAACCCTTTATTCCTTCAGATACAGCTACTCAAGTCGGAGTCCCAGTAGTGGGGCGTCATGTGAGGAACATAGTCATCTCCATCCACACTGCTCCAGCTCTCTAGTTAAACAGAGATCTTCCCTCTCCAGGCCAGCCAAGTGCAGCTGCTTTTGTGATTGCTAAGTTCATGTGCACAAAAATGAATGACAATTGCCAAAGCCAACTTGTCTCAGTGGGAGGGAATTCAGCTCTATGAGAAGACAAGCAATGCACGTGAAGCCAGAGCCATAGGGCTCTGGCTGCCACACAGCTGGGAAGTGGGTCCAGTACAGAGAAAGAGTGACATGTTATTGCTCCTCATCTAGGGGCACAGCAGAGCTCCTGTGCCACT
Source organism: Urocolius indicus (assembly GCA_013401255.1). Lineage (NCBI taxonomy): Eukaryota > Metazoa > Chordata > Aves > Coliiformes > Coliidae > Urocolius > Urocolius indicus. The sequence goes on from WBNH01010170.1 coordinate 299,811, forward strand.
CCTCCCTTGACACATTTATGTTTACTGCAGAGAAAAGTAGCCTCCTGGGGTGGTTATTAGCCTTCAAGGGGTAAATACAGATTATCAGCTAATCATCCTAAGCCTTGAGGATTAATTGACAATTTAATCTCCAACAATCCAATTCAACATGGACAGGCCATTGGCACCTGAAGCCTGGACTGCACATACCCTCTCTGAATTTTGGCTCCAGTGGAGTATGACAAATCATTCTGTATTTTTAAGCAGAGCTGCAAGACAGCAGTATGCTTCCAGTTCAAGTGGTCACCACAGCACTGAGTAAATATTTTATCAGTGTTTTACAAACCAGACTATAACAGTATAGTGTTAGTGTAATTATTATTTTTTTGTATGTTCCTAAATTTTAATTAATAAAGCCTTTACTTTTTCCCAGACCACAGCAGGTGTAGAGCAAGTTTCTCTCAGAGGATGGGAGGAGCATTGAAAAGCATCCTTGGCTGGGGATCATAAAACTACAAATTAGGTGCACAGGTAAGTTGATCTATCTGACTTGAGGAAAAAGAGACTTGTGTGAGTGTGTGCCAGTTGTATCAGCCAGAAAGGGTTGCAGTTTTTCTTGAATGGGTTCTTAAATGTTTTTTTTTATGGGTTGCAGCCTCATACAGACTTTCAAGTCCCACCATCCCACATCCCAGTGTTTGGCTGTCAGAGGATCTAAGATCAAGAGAGCAAGATTGTGGATTAGAAACTTCCCATGTGGTCATTGTCTTGGGTAAAATCCAAACCCAAAAGAAGCTACTGTGCTAAATGTGTTTGCAAGTGTGGCTGGTGCTACAGTGATGGTTCACTCCTTGAGTGCTCAGCATCTGCTGGAGCACTGGGTGGCCCATAAGCCCACACTGGGTGGCCTGTGAAGCAGATGATGTGTGGAAAACAGCATTTATTTTTTTTTTTAAGTAAAATTTAAAACAATTCAAGTAACTTTCTGTACATTGAGCTTTCCCCCACATTTTTCTTGTCTTAAAAAATAAAATAGAGAGAGAAAATGAGAATGCAAACAAATAAAAACAAAATTAAAGCCAAGACAGCAAACCAAACACAAACATAGACAGAATGAACATTGGCTCAGACCATATTTTAATCTCAAAGTAAAAGTGAACCATTAGTTTGAACTTCTTCTTGACACTGGATTGGAGTGGAACCAAGGCACAGATGACGCTAAGTGTGACCTGAATAAAACATGAAGCAATTCAGCTTCCAGTATTCAGATGGAGATTTTCAGAACCACCTAAGCAAGCTACATGAGTGAAATCTACTGAATCTCCAAAGGATATGAGTTACAGACCCTAAAAACTATTAAGTAACTCACTAACTTAAACAGCTATAGATTGAAAAAAATATGCAAGTAAAAGAGAGATGTGTAAGGGTACCTAAACATTTGGATCTGGATCACGGGAGTCATTTGAAGAAAGTTTAATTTATATACATGTATTTGTTCTGCTTGTCTTCAGTGTAAGTGATCTTATGTATTTGTTCTTCTCTACCAGTTATTTCCTTTCATCAGAAAACTACAGTTTTGACTGACAGCTAAAAAGAATGGTTGTTGTAGCATTTGTCAGCTTTGTTTTGGGGTGCTTTTTTGGTCAAAAATAGCTAGTAGCTGTTTTCCATGCAAAATTAAATCCTCTTTTTGATGAAGTCTGCTCTTGAATTCTGTACCAATGATTTCCTGGAGAGCATTTGCAATACCCTACAGCTCTCCATCCCTCTGTTTATCCACCTATAAAACCAGGCTAATAAAAAATATTTACCTCCCTCACTCAAGTTTTGTGAAGCTTTATTAAGGAAAATTAAGGAACATTTTTCAAAGCACTTTGAGATTCTTAAATGAAGGCTGCCCAGACAGTATAAAATTCAGTTACAGTAAAACTAAAAAGCCATGATCTAATCCTTAGAATCTTAAAACACAAATATATATAAAAAAAAATCTATTGTAACTGGAGACCAGAAAAACAAAACAAAACAAAATAAAACAATACAAGAGGTGGAGTTGTGAACACATTTAATATAATAACTGCTTTCATATAATTTAGCTAAAATAAATTAGTTATGGCTTGTCCAACCAAATCTGCAGCTAACTTTGTCGATAATAATGGAGCAGCTAGCCGCAAACGTGCCTGATGACAAACCAAGCGACTTTTCCCATCTAGAGGACTTGAGTCCACCAAAATCCAGCACCTTGTGGCAGATAATGGAGGGTTAGGGAGTAGGAACAGAAATTTGTATCTAGGCAACATCAGGAAGCATGCATTTGGGGAAAAAAAAAATAAATCTTTGTTTCTTTAATGAAAAAGTCTGTTAGTAAGGTCATGTAATTTGACATGTGGTTGGCTAAGGGATGTTAAAAACCTTGTCACCCCAATATAAAACATGACTTCTGGAAGACCATCAAATGGAACAGGCAAGAAGATGACAAAGTATACCAATGCCAAAGCATTACTACTCAAAGTTTGGAGTTTGCTGCTTTCCTTCACGTTTTTTTCCACAGCTCTTCCAGGGAAATATGTGACTGCAACACATAAACCATTTGATCCAAAGATGTATGCAATGCTCCTGTCTGTAACGTGACAGTCAGTGGGTACAGGGCCCTGTTTCAATAATTTATCATGAATCTGACTTTTGGTCTTCTACCTGCCCTGGTTGTGTGACACAGCAGCCTTATCTCTTGTTAGCTCATCCTGCTGCTTCACAGTATTTGGGAGTTAATGTTGCAGTAGGGTCTAGGAAGGCTCAAGTATCTTTGTGACTGATCCAAACCTCGAATAAAAGGAAAAAACCTACAAAAGCTTGAAATTATTCATTTCGGTTAGTTCAACAGAAGTAGGATTGCATGCCCTGGCTACTCCTGATGAAGTTTCTGTAGCGAGCTGATCTCACAGATCTGGTGTTAGTAGTTCTGGGAGTCTGATCCCAGGTAATGGACAGCTCAAAGCAACAAACATGCTACATGCCGTCAATACAAGTAGAGCTGGTGAACTTAACAGCACAATGTGGTTTGCTATGCCATCTAGGGCCTGATCTGGCAAAGGCTTAGGTGTATGAAGGGAGGCTGCTGCTGTCCTTTATATTACTCAAGTGTGTAGGAGTTTGCATGACTGAAGGATGAACTCCTCTTTCAGAGAATTCTGAAGAATGAACTCCTCACAGCTTGTCTTTCTGTTTTCTAAAGGGTTTGAAAGAACAGCAGAGACATCTTTCCCCACACCAGAGATTAGGTTTGGTTTTAGAGTGATATAGACAGAAATACACTGACTTTTTAGATGGACTTAACATGTCATGGTTATATACATAATATATACTACAGAATATAGAATATGGTATATAGAATATATTATATACGTATACACATACATGTAGAGTACAATTGAGCCTCAGCAAGTTTCAGCTGGTGTTATGCATCAGATGACAATCATTTCAGCTCTGAAATAAGTTTAAATAAAATTTAAAAAACTTTTTTTTTCCTTGATACTGTTACTTTCTGTTTCTTTGATTTTTCAGAGCTTGTTGATATTTCTTGAGTCTACAAAATGGAGAGCAAAGAGGTTTTTAAATGTGTATTGTCAATTTCCAAGGGACCTGGGTTACTTCTCCTTTCAATCACTTTTGCTCTGAGCCCCATCCAGGACAGAGGAAGGAGAGAATCACACACAGAGCACAAGTTGCAGCCTGGCAAAAGGGATACAGGTAAAGTCATCTTGTGTTATGTGTTAGGGTTCCGCTCTCCAGTGAAGAGTTTTATTCCTGTGCCTTGATTGAATATTTTAGAAGTTAGTGGCTGTTTTTTCTCTTTCACTCAGACATTTATTTCTGAAGACTGGGTACCAGGTGGGTTTTTGTGAAAAGGAGTACTTAAGTGATCATTTCCAGATGTCCTATCTTTTAAGTGTGAACGTTATGAGTATGTGAATACTCATAAAGCTCACAATATCTGATGCAGTCTTAACCCTTCCTTATAAAAAATGCTTATACTGTAGCTTACAGCCTAAGGAAACCTTCCTGTGAGCATGTGATATTTGTGCTTTTTTGTTTATTCTTCTATTTCTATCAGGTTATTTATATGACATAAGCCTGCACAACTGCTTTTATTTAACCTTGAAACAAGAAGACTCAAGGGCATATTTACAATTATATCTTCACAAAAAAAAGCTACTGAGTTCCTTTTTCAACAACAAAATATACTAATAAAATCTTTTTCTTCACAGTATCCAGATAGAGATTAGGCAGACAATTCTTCCTCCCAGCCATAACATCATACAATTGTCTAAATGTATTACTGCTTGTTTTAGGTTTTTTTTTTTTTCTGCAAATCCCTATGGACGACACAACAAAGCCAAAGATATCAGGTATGAAGCTGATTATGAGTTCTTAATTCAAGAGCAATAATTACCCAACTTGGAAAAAAGTCATAGTGGAAACTAGGTTTGCAATCTCTCCAATTTTCCATCCATTTCAATGCTAAGCTTGTCTTTTAACAGTGGGAGGTGATAATGAAGCTTCAGTTCATGGATTTTCATGAGAAGCAGTCACAATTATTTGCTTAGATAGACAACTCGTAAGACATAAACTCAACATTTTTATCCTAAGCAGAAATGACTATCAAAAACATGGCAAGGTACATTATTTTTTGAGAGACATTTCTCACTAGAGCCTTTTCTGTCAAGTTTGATGAGGAAAGGCATGGGTACCACAACTCCTACATGACTTCCTTGAGATGCCTCTTAGCAAAAGTGTTTATGGAGATATACTGCCCTAGCAGCAACCTACTCAGATAAAACAGTTTCTTTTTTATTTTACCATGGTTTATGGAGAAGGTGTTCCATCACCGCTCTTGATACCCAGGAGGCAGGACCAAGGACAGCCCTTTTGTTCCTCAGCTGGGCTGTGTACATCAGGAAGCAGGAAGCAGCGCAGCCCAGCCTCTCTCCTCCCAAAACATGTAGCTGTTTCTGAATGACCATAGATAGTCAAAAACAGCAATTATATTCCTCACGGGAAAGTTTGGCAAGAATGAAAACAAGGCCTTCCTCAACTTTTTCCATAGAAAACAACAACTTTTCACAGGCTAAAGCAGTAATGCTCTCATTTGAAAATCCAGAGGCAGCTACAGACAGGTCTCCACAGTCTACTGTGATGAAGGAATGGATAACCTGCATAAAGTCAAAATACTACCTGCAGGAAATTAAAGCACACAGTGTCAGCATTAAGGAGAAAAGAAAGGTTGAATAGCCCATTGCTACAATTCCTGAACTTTCTTTGGTCAGGACCAAAGCAAGCAGATGAATCTGAGCAACGTGAAGGCGCTCGGACTTAACTAGAATGCTTGCAGAGCCAAGTGGCTTGACAAAGACTAGCTTAAGTGCTTTGTTCTCCAGTCATGGTTAACCTAAATATGTCCATCTTGTCATTATTTACAGAAGGACCCATCTGAGTTTTGGAAAGGGAGTGCTGTGGCAAGTATAGTTATGTGTTACCGCATCACTATTTTTCTCTGTGGGACAGACCCTAAGCTCCACCACGCACTCTGGAGAGAGAATCCCATGGCACGCATCAGTAAAGTAGGCCAATAAGAAAAACATCCTTTCCTGTCCTCCCTTGTAAATCTTATTCTACCAAGTACATTGTACATCACTGACTGGACTCTAAACTCAATTTCCTGCAGAGAAGTAGTAGACGGTGGTTTTATTTTTTAATTTTTTAGCCATTACAGACTGAGAAGAGCATTTTGAAGACTCCACTTTCTGGGGCAAGCTCACCAGCAAGTAGTAATGATTAAACATTTGCAGTGTAATTAGCAAGTTCCAACCCTACCATTCTATAATTCTATGATGATACACAGATACAGTAAAATACACATAAAGCATTTCCACGGTCTGATAGGGACCTAGATAAAACAGACGGAAAGGAGTGCACAGTTTTTCATATGAGTGCATTCCTGGCTCTCACAAAAATAACCAGTTCTGTTCTCTAGAGCTTGCCTCCAACTTTGCAGCAATTTTAAAATTTCAACTTTGAAACTTTAATCATTTTACAGTGCGCTAAGGAAATTCAGTCCTTCATAATCAAAGGCTGGAAGAGTAAGACTCACTGACCCTTTTTGGATGCAGCCGCATTTTGATCTTCGCCTAATAAACTGACTCCTCGCTCACAATTCAACTACCCCATTTCAGATATTTCTGCTTTCTCCTAGGTCATCTGTCCATAAATCTGGACAAACCTACAAATCAGTAGAACTTTTTATCCTGAAGTTTTGCATCTAACTGTACTAACAGTTTCTTTTTGTCTCAAGTCCCCACTCTCACTTCAGCAAGAGTTTTGTCCTTGTAAAAGCAGTAGACATCAATGAGATGTTGCATTTTCTATTTGTGTATTCCATGATATTGTAAAATTACTTGCTAGGAGATAAAGATTTGAAGATAAATATAACAATTATTGTTTAGGTTTGGATATTTTGGTCACACAAATAAATGCAACCAAAATTAACACTCATTAAATAAAGATCTTGCCTTGAATAGTTATTAAAGTCTAAATTTAATCCTGTAGATGTAAAATAAAGGTGGAATCTGGGAGCTATATTATTTCTTCTCATACAGTAGTGAAATGGTTAAAGGATTTTTTCTGAAGAACTTTAGAGGCACAATGGAGAAGCACAGAAGCATAAATCTGAAGGTTAAATTTGTATTGGCTTTGCTCTTCGTTCCCAAAGGAACACAGATGGTAAAAACCTTAAAGCTACCCCTGCTATTATCATGGAATAAATGAATTATCAGGTTTCTCCCTCACAATGCTAACTATGGAAGGCGCCTTCCTACACACATCATGATCAAGATCATTTAAATGAAGAACTGCTGCCTGTTTGATCTGATTAAAAAAAAACACACAAAAAAACAACAAACCAGAAAAAAAGGGAAAAAAAAAAATCTCTAAAAGACCTGGATCACCCTTTGAACTTGGAGCAATTGCTTGTACATGGTTGCCTAAAGCCGCAAAGGCATCCAAACCCACTGGATTTTTAAAATGATGTAAGGCACTCTCTCCTCAGTTTCTGCATCAAAGAGCTGCTGTTTGTTTGTTGTGATGGCTGCAAGAGATGCCGATACCTGAGGAGTGCCATTCCTAAAGGGAAGGCAGAGCAAAAAAAAAAAGAAATTAGCCTTGCATGCAGTTTCTCGGGAAGAGAGTGAGGAAATGTGGGGGATAATGAAAACAAGGCAATGCAAAGCACTAAAAAACATACTGGAGGGAAATATTCTCTCTAATGCTATGATTAAAATTATCTGCTGCAAAAGATGAACCCCACTCTGCTCGTGCTTCTGCAAGCCTTCGTGCACAACTTAAAACCACTTTAACTAACATTAAGACCCTGATAAGCTTCAGGAAAGTATTGCTCTTCACATAAGCAATTAAAGTAGATGAAACTGGGATTTCAGTTGATGTTCCAATGTTAAAACGCGGATGAAAAACAATCAGGGTTTAAATCTCTACGCCAATATTTTTGTACAAATTCAGTGTGAAAAAGCAGCAGACTATGAGAAGCCAGTGACATGGGTCTTAGCTAAATAACATTACCAGTTGAACTCCAAAGGTTAAGGTGAGCACTAGCTTTTGTGTGCACTACCTACAGTTACTCAGCGGTTCTTACCATCTGTTCTCAATCCTTTATCTAGTGAAGTTTAAAAAAAAAAAAAGAAAAAAAGAAATGCTGGAGTTTCACTGTTAGCTTTTTTTCCCCTCTGGATACCTAGGGATTACTTTTTCAAACTATTTTCCACCACAAGAAAAAAAAACCCTACATGACCAGTGAGCTAACCCCAGCTGAAATTCTCAGTAATCATCCTTCTTCCAAGAACTGCGGCTTCATGAGTGACTTGAAGAATCCCAGCTAAGCAGCAGGAGGTGGCAGCCAGGGAAACCTGCGTATGCCTTTGCTTCTGTATGTTTTGTGAAGGCGACTGTTCTTGTTGAACACCAAACTTCATATTAATGGTGACAAAGAGTAACAGTTTGCCTCTCTTCAACCGCTATTACTGTGTATGCCTGCAGAATATTGCTGCTGTGTGGTGAGCGTGTGGGTAGGGCTGTACTCTGCTTTCTGGGTAGAGCTGTACCCTGATGTGTCCTAATGTAAGAAATTAATGATGCAGGTAATTTATAACTTGAGATGTCAATGAGATAGATCTGAGACTGAAGAAATGTAATTTTATTTCAAAAAGGGGACAATATTCTAAAAAAAAAATAAAATATTGTTTCCTTCAGTCAAATCATATATAGGTTTCTTTTCCCTTTAATTGTCACAGTATATAATTTGGAAAATATTAGTCATTCTTCTTTCAAAAATACAAGTAGGGAAATTACATGGGCACTGAAGCATTCAGATGTAAGTGATATCATTAAAAAATATCAGAAATATTGTAAGGAGAAAATTAACCGTTGTTCTCTTCAAAAAAGTTCAGCAAAATTATGAAATACTTCCTCTGAGTTATGAATTTAGTCATTTGTGCTGCATTATTTGTATAGATGAAAGTAAGTTATTGCATGATTGAATAACACAATTAGATTTTTATTGTTGAGATCCAGTGAGCCATTTTACAGCTGCTGTCTGCAGCACAGCAACTGTCCCCACCAAACAGGGTTGCTGGAGGACTGCTACCAGGAAATATCACCAAAAAACAGCAGAACTGCTGGGAGATCTTCTGCCGATGACCAGCACAAGAGAATTGATGAAAGGATAGAGTTGATTTTTTGCATCAAACCCTCAAGGTTTTTTTCCTTTTGGTGCTTAGTATGGCTGGCATAAGCTTTTGGCCAAAGCTTGTATAGCCTATTGTTTATACATGCTCACTGCCTGCTTTATGCAACACTGAGGCTTCTGTGACCTGTAGTAACTGGCCTCTCACCGCTTCAAAATCCCAGAAGACCACAAAGGAGCTTCTAGTGGAGACAGCAAGAAAGCTACTTTTTCCCAACTATTCGGTTCTCAGATAAGTGCTCTTACTATCATTGAGACTCATACAGTGGAAAAAGCAGTCTGTATACAAAAACACTCTCAGAAGTAGTGGCTTTTTTGTCTGTGTTTCTTGTTCACAACCCTTTTTCACGTAACTGAATTTTCAGGAAGCTCACAGCCACCCTCCTGATATGTTCTGCAGCCCCTAAAGCTAGAAAAGCAGTGAGGACAACAGCTCTCTTTCTCCTCACATTTTTCTCCTCAGAAGCATGGCTGCTTCTACAGCTCTCCGAAAACCATGACCTGCTGTCTGGCAAACTGCAGCTGCTACGCTAACATCACATGACTTAGTAACTTTATTGCACAAATGAACAGGAAAAAAAGCCTGCTGGAGAGAGAGCAAAAAATAGGAAGAGCGAGACAGTAGGAGTTCAGGGCATCACCATTTGACCCCATAGGATGAAAACTCTTAATGGATAAAGGGTTACTATTGCACCTTTAACAAGGGTGGGATTTCAGCAAAGAAGGCAAAACAGTGATAGGAGAGCAGCAGTGCAGAGGAAAGGTAACAGGTGAGGGAAGTTAGAGGGAGGGAATACAGTTCACCCTGAAAGACCTCCCATGGATAGACAGGACTGTTTCCTGATTTCCCACCTTCACATCTCAGTCTGAACTTTACTGTAAAGGCACATACAGACAAATATCAGCAAGAAGTGGCCAGATACAAAATTTGTATGTACAACAGGTAAACACCAAGCATCTCCCATATTACAAAACTGAGCATGGAAGAAGGAAGCATCTTTGTCCAAGAAAGAAAAGACAACCTGAGACATGCTTAACTGAGCAGAAATTTCTCAAGCTGTTAGCTGCATAGGCACAGGGGAAGGCATGGGACTCTGAATGGGAACAGCAAGGTAAAGTATAGGGTGTGGGTTACTGCAGTAGCAACAGCAGCAGCACAGTGGGTGATCTGCTCCAGAGTGGAGCGGCACTGCTAATCACACAGCCAGCAGACATTTCATAGAACCAGAATACTCTGAGTTGGAAGATACCCACAGGATCATCAAGTCCAACTCTGCACAGGGAAACCTAAAAGTTAAACCATATATCTCTTTTGCAAAAGCTTCTTAACACTGACAGGCTTGGGACCATGAGCTTGTTTCAGTGCTTCACCGCTCTTCAGTGAAGAGCTTTTTCCTAGCATCTGATCTGAACTTTCTCCAATGCAGCCTTAAGGCAGTCCCTTGCATTATGTCATTGGACACCAAGAAGAATTGATTAGCAAGTCTATCTCCTCTCCCACTCATGAGGAAGTTGTAGACAGCAGTAGGGTCACCCCTGTGTCTCCTCAAAGTTAAACAAATCTAGTATCCTCAGCTGCACCTCATAAGTCATGCCTTCTAGTCCATCATCTTTTTTTTCCATCCTTTGGACACATTCCAATATTTCTACATTATTTGCATATTGTGAAGTCCAAAACATCATGCAGTACTTGAAATGAGGCTGCATAAATGCTGGAGCAATCACTTCTTTTGACCTGTTAACTATGCTGTGCTTAATGCACCTCAGAGTACGCTTGGTCCTCTTGGCTGCCAGGGCATACTGTGGACTCACATTGAGCTTACCATCAACCAACTCCCAGATCCATTTCTGCAGGGCTGCACACCAGCCTCTTGTTCCCAAGTCTATACATACATCCAGGATTATGTCATCTCAGGTGCAGAATCAATTTCATACAGTGACATTTATCTGTCTTAGATCCATGCCTTCTCCTGTTCACGCAGGATGTATGAATAGACCTATTCCTATCAGCCATGCCTGGAAGGGACTGTCTATGACGACTAAGATTTCCTTCCAACTTAATTCTGGACTTATTATTCAGATATTTCAACAGCAAATACTGCTATTCTCCAGCACCTAATGAAATCTTTTTCTCTGACCAGTCAAAAATGAAATTCCCTTTAACCATGACTAATCAGAGTGTGAACTGCTGCATGATATCTTTCAATTCCATAGTCCTGAGAATGAGCTTGCATGGAAGAGAAGTTTAAAACCAATACAATCAGACAATAAAAGATGTAGGGGGGAGAAATACAGGTTCCCAGACCACCATACTTTGTACAGAAGCATTCCATTATATTGAGCTGGAGGAAAAGAAGGTTAATCCCCAAAAGAGCTTCATCTTGAGCAAGACAGAGCATATGGAGGCTGATGAAAATGTCACTAATTTTCTTTTGAATGTTTAAATAAGATGGTAATAACCATGATAGTGTCTTGTGGACAAAAATCCAGATAAATGCTTTCAGAATAGTTGAAACAATCTGATCGGAAGAGGCTATGTATAAAATAAGATGAAGGTTTGCATTAAGGTTGGTCAACTAACAGGACAAAGAAGTAATCAAAGCATATCAAATTCCATGGAACATGTGAAATAATTTTCTCCTGAATATCATTTCCTGAAATACAGAGAAGCCTCAGTATTGTAATGTTCACTCAACATATTTGTCAAATGCTATTTTTCCCATGATAATGTCTTGTCTGATTTCATGCTTTCTGTTTAATTAGCTTTCTGTGATAAAAGTCAAAAAGGTATTTGTTGAGTGTTTCATGCAGACATTCCTTACCTGCCTCTCCTACAAGGCTTGTACCGCTGTAGGTCTCTGACTGGCATTGCTTACCCTTCAATATCCACTCAAGTATGCTCTGGCACCTACAGGCTTGATGGCAGCTATTATATAAGAAATTGCTTTAATTAGTTGTTTGTTCAGAAGAGGGAAAGATGTAATCTAATAGCATGAATACTAAACTGGGGATGCTGATTTCTCAATAAAATACTAACATCATATTCCTCTCTAACAGTTACTTCAGTGCTTTGCTTCAAGTTTGCCATTTGTAAAACAGAAATATTATTTTCTTATGAAGGTGTTGTGAACTGCTTTCCCACTTCATTGTGCTCGTTTATTCGTCCAGATAGAGAACTAGAGTTTTTAAAAGATAATACTCTTATTTAAGGAGAGGATTTCAGATTACTGGAAATGATAGCTCTGAGTTTGAAAGCAGCCTCTCCTTTTAGCTCCTGGCAGTGCTGATTTACCCTGACAGCTTGTAGGCTATAACAACAACAAAAATGGGATGCAGAAACCACAACAAATTATTTCTCTGGCAGATCTTAGGACAAATTTTGAACCTGGCTGGTGAATTTTACACCCACCAGAATCCTGACCACAAAAAGGGACGACAGCAGCAGAGTTTCCATGTTCCTTCCAAATCCTGATCACCAATGAGTGTTTGAAAACTCAGGGAAAGTTGCTGGAGGTTTGAACAACCCCACCAGAGTCTCATTATATGCAGACATAAGCTGAAGTACTAGCAGGACCTCCCAAGCAGCGAAGACTGCAGTTGAATGCTTCAACCTGCATTCATCTTCCAGAGTGAAGTCCTCTCTATTTTCCAGGCTACAATGCTAAATGTTTCCAAAGAAATATTGAGTCCTTTTGTTCTTCTTTTACTCCTTGGCTGTATTCAGCCTGATGTGGAGTCCTGAGCAATTCATAGCATTAAGGAGAACTGAGCTTCCAGTTTCTATCCCCACCATATGAAGTTATTTCACCAGTCAAAAGCCTGTTCCAATAGATCATTGGCAGACATTTTTCATTAGGGCTTCATTACTTGGATTCCTCTTTGATATATACACTGAAAAATCACTTTGCCCCCTCCTCCTGCAATCAATTTGACATGCAGTTTTGGTTGAGCAGGCTGTGAGCCTCATTGGCCTGGTACATGAGGAGCAAGGTCACTGTAATTATTCAGCTGTTAGTTGAGCATGGTACTTTTCAGATTTTTCCTCCTCTTCTCCTTAAGTTGAATCTCAGAGAAAGTACACCAGCTAAATGTGCTTAATAATGGTCATCTACATATTGGATTTTTTTTTTATTCTGCCTGGTATTAAATGCATTGACCTCTTCTTTATTCCAGTCAATAGATCTTGACTTCAGTCTCCAGAGAAATTTGGTTATGCTAATTATGATCACCTTCCCCAGAACAGAGACCTTCTTATGACATGCTGAAACATGTCTTCCAAAGACACAAGTGAAACTGTGCACTGGCAGACAAGGAGCCCCTCTTTGAAAAGACACAGAGTGGATGTTCTGCAGACGAAGGGCAGCCCTAGCTGGAGACACTTGACTTGAAAAAATAAGCCTTGTATGACTGTCAGGAGGGAGACTCACTTTCAGAGACTTTCCTGCTCCTGGTCCTCAAAAACTGACTGGAACAAACCCAGACCTACAGCAGTTGATAACAGGCTACTTACAAATAGTGTCGGGTCCTGCACTTGGGCCACAACAACCGCCCAGCAGCGCTATAGGCTTAGGGAGGAGTGGCTGGAACAAGCTACCAGGCAGAGAGAGACCTGAGAGTGTTGACTAGCGGCCAGAGGCAGTGTTGTCAGCAGGAGCAGGGATGTGATCATTCCCCTGTACCTGGATTTTGTGAGGCTGCACCTCGAACACTGTGTCCAGTTTTGGGCTCCTCTCTACAAGAAGGACATCGAGGTGCTGGCGAGGATAAAGAGGTGGGCTACCAAGCTAGTAAAGGATTTGGAGCATGTCTCTACAGGCCTCAGCTTGCCCCAGGCTCTCCCTGCATCTCCTGGACATGCCATCCAGACAGGTTCATACCTTGGGAGAGAGGCAAGAGCTGCAGAACACCTAGGTTCACCAGTTTGGCACTAATCAGAGGGATCCTAAAAAGCTCTGTTTACTACTTGTGTCTCAATGTCAGTTCCCAGAAATAGCAATTCCAGGAAAGAAAATAGTTGTTTCTAAGCTAAGAGGATATTTCTCATGTCAAGTAATGTATTTTCCATTTTTCATGACATTACAAACAACTGTATTTAAAAGAATTACATCAAGTAAAGCTTAAAAAGGCCATGAAGTGACACTTTTAAGGTTGCCTTTCCTGTGTGTACAGTATGATACCAAATTTAATAATTGTTTTGGGTGTTATGTTTTTCCACAGGGCCCTTTCAACAGTGGGTGTTAGTGGTATAATTAGGGTTTCATAATGCAGAAAGCTTTTTTTTCAGAGGACCTCCATATAGTTTTCTATTGAAGTAGCAAGCTCTTCTTGTTTGGGTGGGAGATTTAGGGAGGGAAATGAAGTTTTTTATGGAATGGATGAGCTGACTATTGCCATGAGGAACTGTTCTTTAGAAGTAAGCTCAGGTATGACTTTGCAAAGCACAATGCCAGACCTGCACAACCAGCTCAGCTTTAAATGAGCTTGTACAAGTGCCAGAAGTAATACAGTAGTGCTAGTGTAGGTTTTAACCAAGTCTTTCCAACACTCAGTCAGGTTTTACCAGAGCAGCCAGGTGACTTCATAGCCCTGAATAGTGCTGCATAGATATGTCACAGGCGCGTGGACATCTATTGGTGACATTAGAACATGTATACGTGGCTTTTGCAAGCAGATGTTAAGGAGTTTGAGAGTATCAAAGCCAGCTGAGCACGCCTGGCCTGGTGTCATGCAGCCAAGAAAATTTATCCTGAGCCCACCAGTGTCAACAGTCTCTTGAAGATATCCACCTGTACAGCCCCATATGCTGCTGGTTAACACCTCATCCTCCTTTGCCCCATAGCTAGGACCCCGTGAGTCTGCATCTGCAGCCCCTGAGCTACAGAAGGCAAGAGAAGCTGAGGTGCCGTTACCTATGGCAGGGTAAAAGGAGTCCTGCAGATATACTCTTAATTTTCCATGGTCAGAGTATGCTCCATAGCCTTGAGCAGAGCAATGGTACCCACTCGTAGCCACACAATGGCTTAAATGCTGCTGCTGAGCTTTGGAGATGGCTCGTATCCCAGTGCAGAGGTGTATAACAAAGGCTGCATGAGAGGTGTTTCACTGACGAGCTGGATCAAACCACCTGGCACCAAGGCCCCTCACTGCCAACAATACTGCAGTCACTCCCTAGTGAGGAGTGAAACCATGGATGCTGGCTCAAATGAGACACATACCAGGAGAACTTCTGCACCAATCTCTCTTAATTATACTGAATTCAACCATTTCTTTGAAGAAAGGAAATGGTGTTCCCTGCCCCTCTGCATATTGAGTCACCCTCTCAAGTCCAAGCCCATGCTGTAAGTCACTTGCGGATGCTCCTCGCCGTTTATTACAGGAATTACACTTTCTCAATAGATGCATATAAATTCATTTTTGACAAATAAAAGTAAAAGTCCTTTCTGTGCAATCCAGGTTTTGTTCTATTCAACTAAGGAATGACATCTCGTACTAAATTGTGGTTTTCTTTATGTTCGTGTAGCTTTTCCCAAAGGGTAACCTTAGCAGTTAATAGAGTGACTCCAACACAACTGGCTGCTCTCCAGCATTTCTAGGCTGCAGGAAAAAAAGGCTTTATGAAAGAAAGAGGCATGTTGTTCCTTCCTGCCTGAGGTCTGCTAGGTAGCAGAGGTTCAATGGCAAAGAGGTGTTTGGACATATGTGATGACTGAGAATAAAGCTCTTGATTAGAGATGCCTAGCTACTGAAATAAGTGCTACTCATTTCTACCTACAGGCACTCAACAATAACTTCCACTTGGTAGGCTATCGAGCTTTACTCATAAATTGAAAAAAATTTTAGGGCAAGGGAGTGTATTTGAACCACTTAATAATTAAACTAAGACTGAGCAAAGGAGGAAGAAGTTGAGAAAAAATGAATTAAAGCAAATGTAATCTTGGCATAAGCAAGGTCATAGCTAATTTAGTTTCTCACAATCTTGCATTCCTGAATTTCTAGAATAAATAAAGGGCAAAAAGGAGGAGGGATGAAGGAGTGAAGAGTAAAGAACTGAGGAAAAAGGAGAATGGAAACAGATGAGCAACTTTAAGGTAAAAAAAGGAAAAAAAGTCTCTAAACCCAGTTTTCCACACAAGCTATGACACAATCCTTAGCCTGGAGATGTTGTGGGTATGCCACCTACCTGCGTGACTGATGTGTCCTAGCAGTGCACAGCACTTCCTCAGCCTGCGAGTACTTGCACGCTGACACACCAGTTACATTTTATGGCCTGGAAACAATAGTAATGATGATAAGAGAAATGCCTATAACATAGCAAATTAATATTGCTAGCAAACTGTTCAATATTATCCTTTCCAGCAATGTTATAGAGATAGGAGAGAGCCCTGACAGACTATGTGCAGAGTATAAAAATAATAAATTAAATTACAGGCAAACAGCAACTCAATACTTTGCATGAAAAATCAATTTTCTCTCTCAGCTCTGTTATGTAGCCTGCAAAAGAAAGAACCCAGCACATTATCTCCTCAGACTCCAAAACCGCCCAAGTAGGGACCTTGTTGCTGGTTTTATAATGCTATTTAAAGCTTCTTCCCTTTGTACTGGGTTTTGTTTTGAATTTCTCCTTTCAGTCTCTGTGACTCCATGATATGCTAACTTTATAGGTGGAACTGATAGTATTGCCTAACTTTTATGTCAGTTGACATTTGATATTGTGAGGCCTGTTTTCTCTGCTTTTAACTTTACCAGACTTGAAGCATTTTGGTTGTTTTATCATTTTGGTTATCAGGCTCGGCCAGGCTGAAGACTTTGCATTTGTTTAATTTCACTTCAGTCCAAGTGAATTTCCTCTTCCTGCAAACAAATACGGGAAAAGATGTGGCCCTGCCCTGGTAAAACCAAATACACAAACTTAGTGCTCCTTTTCCTTGAGCAACACATCCTTCTTTACAATTTGTACCCTAAAATTCATGGGAGATTGCTTGCTTGATGAAAGAAGAGCATTCATGGGAAACGTGAAATTTTGGCAAAAGCAGGTCAGGTTGCAAGACTAGTAAAAAAATCTGTTTGTAGATGCAATGAAGACTCACTTTTTGGCTTCATAGCTTATTGCTTTAACTATCTGATCCTAACTGAATCTGATGCAGGAGAAATTAAGTAGGATATTCCCAGAATCTGGAAGTTTAAGCAAAGATCTTAGGAAAGGTGTTTGGAAACAGCAGCCTAGAGCACACTTATTCAGCATGACTGGAAAACCAGGTATGAAAGGACACTGGCTAAGGGAACAACAGAGGGCAGACGGAGCCCAGAATAAGTCTCAGACTGGATGGCAGTATGCAGAAAATAAGACTAATACAGACTGGGAAACAAAAATAAGATGGAGTTGGCTAAGAAACAAAGACAGTGACCCAGAGCTGGGAACAGATTGAGAAGTTTCATCCTTGTTTACGATCAAACCAAATGTCAACACAACTTTGAGAAATAGGATTTTTATTCTGTTTTAATTTGCTACTAAAAACCTTAGGCAATTTCATCAATGCATTAAAAAGACATTATTAAGGTTGAAAAATCTGCCATTAAGAAGTCATAAAAATGCCCTTGAGTATACAACAGTGACACAGAAATACATTGCCTTTGTTTTGCCTTTTCTTATGTCTTTACTTGACTTTATAACTCCAGCAATGCTCTTCAAAGTCAGGAATAAGTTTACTAGGGTGGTCCTGACAATTCTTATTTTCAGGGCTGCTAACAGATGAAGGCTCCAGTTGAGGTCGAGCACAGCCATAGGTGTGCATTGCAGTTAATAGTTTTGGAAAGTTGCCTTTTAGAGGTCATGTAAACATGAGTTTAGCAGAAATAGGTGTTTGTCATAATGAAGTCAATGGGAAGTTTTTAGAACATGGCATACTATACATACAGTACAGTGTTCAGGGGAGTAGGTATTACCCACTTCCTTACCTGGATAAAAATTTGTAAGCTACAAAATATTTTACTGATGCCACTGAAGGAAGAGCAGAAACAAAAGCACCGCTGTCATCGTGTTCACATCAGAAAACATCTGCTGCGTGAGATGAAAAAGGCAGGGTAGCCCCAAAAAACTGTAGGGTGAAGGAATACGAGTATTGCCCTCCCAGTCCATTGCTTGCCTCAGAAGTGACTTGTGTCTCCAGCAGTGGCTGCAGCAGGGTTATTTGCCAAGTCCCCTGTGTCCAGCCTCTTCCCTGTTGAGGCACTTGGACCCCTGTAGCTCGCTTGGCATCCCTGGATTCCATAGGCATCTGTCTTAAATCCTCCACTGCTGAATGGATTTTGGCAGAGGTCTGACTTTGTACACAGCAGATAATAGAGAAGGCACACACACGCGCTCATCTCTCTCTTCCTTTCTAGTTGGATTTTGTGGAAGAGGCGAGATACACATCTCATTTCAGCACAGCAGCTGTGAAATCTAGAGGAAAAGGTTGCTTGGAGGATGCCTTTATTCTCTGTGTGCAGCCAAGGGAAGCTGCCCCACAGCAGCCAGGTACCACCGCATCGTCGAGCTGTGCTGCCATCTAGCCCACATATGCTGCTGCGGAGCACCACACAGGTTTAGCTCAGAGGACGTTCATGATCCAGACTGGCAAATTTCAGCCTCCAGTGGAAATATCCCCACAGAGTAAGAACAGTTTCTAAGGTGTTTGTGACAGATCATGCAGTGAAGCAAGTCTGTTGTCAATACGCTTACCTCTGCTAGATAACAGGCTGCACTGCCACTGGAAAATATTTAGGGGACTGCAATTGGAAAATGTTGGAAACTCGATGATTTAAATATGTTGAGCAATAGCTCAGCTTCTACAGCAAAACAAAAGCCACAAAAGCATTGTGGAAGTGGACGGCGATGCACTTGCTGTAAGCAAAAGTATCTGTCAGGACAGAGAAGGTCAACTGAGCCACTTCTAGAGCCTACGTTGGGTTCAAAAATAAAGGTCTTAAAGCATCCTACTGCATTGTGTGGCTTCCCCATCAGTGATAGCGCCTGTGGCCTCCTTGCTTTCTGGATATTTTTAATGAGAGCCACAAGGGCAATTTGACCCCTCAGGAAACTTGCATTCTACAAGTACAATTTTCTATCCCCATCAGTCTAAGCATACTCTTTGCAAAGGTAGGTATACAATTCCAGGACTGTTGTAAGAGGCACTCACTCTTCAGGCTACAGAAGAAATCCAAGTTGCAACCCCTTTCAAAAGGCACTAGGTTGGTAATGAACACCGCATGATAAAAGCATTATTATCTATTTGCAAAGGTAATGGCTACAGTTTCTGATATCAAAATCCAGGCTGTCAGCAGGAGCATCTATTCTGAGGTTGTGTCGAATAATACTAGACAGCTCCATGGCAGTGCATGTATGAGATGAGTAGGAATGTCACAGAAGGAGCTGCATACCCATCTGACATGCTGTGCTGGCCCACTAGGAAGGTAAAAGGGAGAAGTTTAACTTAATGGAGTTGTTTTTCACTGCCTAATTGGCATCACGTCCATGCTGCCATGACAGGCACAAGAACAAGTACGGTCCTGACACTGAGGCAGGGACCCAGAGTGAAGCCATCCCAGGAGATGGGATTTTCAGAGTCTCCTTCAGCAAAACAATGCCACGCTCAGCAGCAGAGACTGAAAATGTCCTATGTCTGTTCCAGAACACCTGCAGGCTTGGGACAGCCCAGTCAGTGATTCACATCCAGCCTTTCTACTTCTATATAAAACAAACAAACAACTAAATCACACTTTTCCAAAAGTGGCATTTTTATAAATATCCAAGACAGATGCTTCAACTGTTCTGCAGCAGTGTCATCTATCTTATGTAAGCAGGCAGAAATGTCAGC
This sequence comes from Urocolius indicus, assembly GCA_013401255.1. Taxonomy (NCBI): domain Eukaryota; kingdom Metazoa; phylum Chordata; class Aves; order Coliiformes; family Coliidae; genus Urocolius; species Urocolius indicus. The sequence continues at coordinate 319,452 of WBNH01010170.1, forward strand.
ACCAGAAACTTCCAAACAAAAGTGCTTCGGGGCCAGTACCATTTGAACATTTCCCTCCTTCAGATTAGAAAACTTCATACTTTCAACAAAAATACTCTCCAGAATAACAACGGGGGCCCTGCCACTTGGCAGTCCTCAGATGCACACTCCAGTGAAGAAAAAAAAAGTGAGTATAAGGAAAGAGGAAAAAGAGGAAACCTTTTCATCTTGCTATTTTTTTTTTAAGATGTCAATACCCGTTTCCTTATTTTCAATGTATTAGATTCCCAAACCATTAAAAATAATGGTGTGATAAGACCTCCTCAACTTTCACTTTTCTGTCTTGTTGGAGCCCTGGTTGGCTCCATTGTTTTGTCTTTTTAATTTCTTGCCAGTTGTAAGAAGAAATAACCGTGTTTTGGATAGTGTCTTACTCATCACAAAACTCTGGTGTGAAAGTTTACAAATTTTGGACGCAGAAAGGTGAATTTCTCAGAGCAATAAGCAGTAGTTTGTCACATCATCTTTTGCGGGGTTGAATTTTGTCTAAACACTGCCTATGTATTGGAATAGCTTCCCCAAAGTTGCCAAGAGTAGGACATTTCCTCACCCAAAGCAAAGAACATTGACATGCAAGATAACTGCAGTGATGCAAACATCATTTTATCTTGTCCTATATAAACTCTTTCTCAATATATAAATTTTATATGTTTTCATGCTTTCTTCCTTCACTTTGGGCTGTTTCTTCTGATGGCCAAAACCAAATTTTCCTTAGGGAGGAAAACTTATTCTCTTTTTTAAGTCACACCAAAAATATAGCTGACCCAGTTACCACTGTCTGCTTTAGAACTGCTCAGTCAGAAATCAGCTGGGGAAAGCAGGATGAATAAATGACACTCTGGATCAAATACATAATTAAAGGATATTAAAATACAGCTGGCCATCATTTTTCACAGGAAGAAGATTTTACATAGTTTTCTGTAAATCAACATCTTTCAATGTTGGTCACATTGTAAAAATTTTAAAATTTTTAACGTTTCACTTATTTTGAATATAGCTATTTCTTCCAAAAAAAAGAAGCTAGGAACTATTGAGAGACAATAACTGAAGCAAGATTTCAACAACAATCTTTTTTTCAAGTATTATATTCTTTGTGGACTATAACCCCTCTCCACTGAAATTAAAGCTTTATCAAAAAGGGAAAATTTGAACTTTGCTCTGAGAAAAGTTACCTAAAGATTTTTCCCCCTCAAAAAATGCCTGTAAAGTAACAACTATTTTGTGATTAGATTAATAATCTGTGCTTAATTGACTTCTTCTTGCAAAGAGGTTATTTACAGTTTTGAGGTAATTATTATCTCATTTCCACAAAATTCTGCATTAAACTCTACTCTGTTATTCAATGACTATTTTCATAAACACATGAAAGGAAACCTCTCTATTTCTTCATCTCCCAAATATAAGGATACATTTTGAACTCTGTGAAATGAAACAAGTTTAAAATTTCAAAGATATCATGAAGAAAATACATAGAACTCATTCTTCAAGGGAACTAAGCATTCGTTACTTCCTTCTGTCAGTTTAAATCAATTTAGAGTAACTATACATGCACTTATGATACCTATTACATTATTTTTATTTGATCACAGAGCAGCTTTTCACTTTCAAAGGCTTAACTGCTTCCAGTAATAATCAGGAAAAAAGTAACCTCAGAACTTTCTCACAGCATCTCTCATCATTTTTCTTCCTCCTCAAACCTCCCTCTAAGCTTACTCTCCCCAAAAAGAGGGGTGTGAAAGGCATTAATTAATTTATCTATCATACACATTGGTGCAAAGCACATCCCCTGAACTCTTTCTTTCTTAGGAGTAAGTACCTCATCAATCTCAAGTAGATGAACCCACATATGCAATTAAAGGCAAACAGAGTGAGGATGGCTGTGGTTTGAAAGCATGCTGCATGGAATCCCAGGAACACACACAGCCATGGCTCATTTGGCACAAGCCTACGCACCTCCTTGCCTGCTGTAAACAATCTGACTGGACAGAAGCCTTTCTCTAGGGAGTCAGTGATGGCTTTGCCCAATTTCCATAACCATCACCTTCTTGGGAAGAAAGGAAACCTTCAGGGGCAGGAACAAGGAGTGCAAACACAGGGTGCTGGTGATCATTTTTCTTTAGAGCTTTCTGGTCTACCACAGGAAACGGGCCATGGGAGGTCACCTCCTTAAGCAAGCACCTTTTTTCCTGTGGAAAAAAAGCATCTCAGCTGGTGCTTGGGGATCCTCAGACAAATTAATATCCCAGGTTACTGATTAATGTAAATACAGCTCAATCTCCATCTCGTACACACTGTGGTTGCTCACGTGCTGCAGTAACGGGAGTGCCATAGTAAGATATGCCAAGGTGAAAGTAGAGAAATAAGCACATGTATATGGTTTTTTAGTCTTTCCCTGCATATAAAATCCAAACTTAGAAGTTTTCCACTTTTACCTGTAGTTGCTATTTGGATTTCCTCTTCTGTATTTAGATCTCTCCAAACTGCGTTTTGCAATTTGCTTGCAACATGAACAACATAATTATTTTTATTAATTCTTTCATTTAAGAAACAAAAGTTCACACTGACTGAAGTGCTGATTACAATTAAGTTGCTTTAGTCAGAACAAATTTCTAACAGAATTTCTTTTCATCAGTTCAGACCTGTATTGTTGGCAGTAAATTTTTAGTCATGAGAATGTGAAGTTACTTGCAAATGTTTTATATTGTTTTGACTAAAGTATGTCCTCTTAACCTGGAAGACAATTAGTGCCATCTCAGCATTAATGTTTTCAGTTTTTTTTTTTTTAATCTAAACGACTGTTTCTTGCTAAATTGTTGGAACTTTGAGAAGGAAAGTTATTTGCAGAGCTCTAGCTTTTGCAGGGGGAGGTGTGTGCGTGTGCACACATGTGTGTCTGTCTTAATCCACAAATGTTCATCTGCTCTGGAACTTAATCTTGGATCAAATCACAGAGATGTATGCTCTTGTTTGTGGCAACTGGAATAATTAATTATATTCTCACTAAGTTTCCAGTTCACTTGGATGGGAAAGTCTTTTCCATCAGTTCAATATTACTGCATCATAGGAAAAGAGTTGTCCTCTTCCACCCCAGATAGGATGGTATTTAGATTAAAATCTCATTAATAACTTTCCTCCAGTAGGATGAAAAGACACTAAATATTGATTTATCTGTATTTGTTCTATGGTGTTAGTTTTACCTCCACAATAGCTTTATTTCACCAGGATGTTAGAAAAAAAGTTAAGTAAATCTTACATCTTACACTTTCTAATGAAAACGGCAGTTCTACAACAGGGCCTAACCAAACAGGTTATACCTCACACAAACACCAAAAAAAGCTGTCAAGGAAATGCACACGTGCCAGAAAAATGGTGCAGTTTGTGCTTTGTAGGCCAAAAACAGAGCTCTTCTGCGCAGACTGTAGCAGTTTAATATTAACTGTCTGCATATAACAAACAAACATTAACTGTTTACTATTAACTGTCTGCATATAGCAGAGGGGTCCCAATTCAAGCAACCAGATTTAAACAGATATCAAGTCTTTAAACTTTACAATTGCCTCCATATCTCTGAATATAAGCTATAGATTGTAAAGTGTTCTGGTTTCTAATCAAACTGTACACTATCAACATTACTGCAGCGCATGTTGAGCCCACGCTACTTACACTTACTGTGTGAGTAGCACAGAAATAAACAGAAGTGCTATATAGAGTCTTCAATAAATTAGGACAAAATTGTGTAAGAGTGATATTCAAAATAAACTCTTTCAGAAGACTTGAAAAATTCCATCCATCTCTTTTTCCCCTCTCTTGGGTGCAGAATAAGCATCCTAAGCTTCAGCAACTGGTACAACAGAGAATCTATCCAGAGGCCTCTTTAGTGCATATGACAGCATTGAACACAGGGAAGCAGAATCCTGTGGAAACGAAAGCATTTCTCTAGTGTTGCAAGATGGATTGAAAAGGAATTTTGGAAACTGAGCACTTGGAAGCAGAACAAGGGGACTAAGCAGGCTAAAAGAAATGAAGTTATCAAAACAAAACAGTAAAGTAACACGAGGGATATACACTAAGCTGATGAAACGCAATACAGAAATAGGAACGAAAGCTGCTTGTCAAATTTAACTAATCAGTAGCCAAGCATTTGGGTGGAGGTTCTCTAAACAGCACGTATTTGTTGAAAGAGTATTTGAACTTCATAGTGTTGCTGAAATCCCTTTGCATCAGCTGAGATAGCATGGCTCTCTGAGCTGCACAGGGAGCACAGGGTTGTCAGTATCAGCTCTGAATTTTCTGGCTTCTGCAAGCTCCATTATTTTATCACTGTAGGTTTTGTTGCTGGGCTTTTCGCCCCCCCATCCTATCATGTACATGCAGATTATAATTCTGCTCACAGAGCTGCAACAAGTGAAGAGAAAACTGGCTGCCCTGGCAGTATTTCCCAATATACTTTGTGCAGCTTCTGACTGCATTCATGTTTCTCCCACAGCAGCCCCCTGTGCTCAATGAGAAAAGCACGCAGGCAGTAGAAAAATCACTGTCAGAGACACAAGCTTCGACTAGTCTCTCTATTGCCTGTGAATGTATGTGAAGAGAGGTTGTGGGGAATCTAACTATGACTACTGTTTGTAAGGGAATACAAATTTAATGTCTAGGTGACCATCTCCTAATTGTTGCTGATTTTTTTTGTTTGGGTTGGGTTCTTTTTTTTGTCTTTTTGAAGCTGGTTCTTCTTGATAAGCACATGCAGATGCTTAGGAGGCAATTAGCAAGAATTAGTGCAGGTGCTTCTCCTGGCTCCCATCCACAGGAATCAGCAGCGCAGCTCAAGAGATCCTCACCCTTCCCACCAGCCTGGGAAGACTCTTCTGGCAGGGATGCACAGTGCTGCTCGGCTCCTCTGCACACAATTGAGACATACAGAAAGAGAAAGCAAGACTTTTGACTGAGCATTGTTTTGTTTAAAGCTGACTTTTCATTCTAGTTACTATCTCTGCATAATGGAAGAGAGCACTTTAGCTCCTAGCTCTGTTGTTGCTGATCAATATTGATTTGAAATGTAGGTATAGTCATTGTGTATTTAGCACCTTTGAGAGCCAGAGCTGAAAAAGTATTGATTTATAGATGTTTCAGTATCAGTTATTGCAAGATAGTTGGGGGATAAACAGATTTACCATGCCAGTAATTCCAAGATGAAGTGGTGAGGTGAATGAAGTGATTTTAGATTTTACCAGCATCACTGTCTGTGTTCAGCATTAACAACTCATACTACCATTACCCAATTTTGAACCAGCTTAAGAGAAAAATGCATATAGATGAAGCAGCTGAGGCAAAGTAAGGTGAAGTGACTCTCTAAGTTATTCAACAGATGCACTGAGGAAACTAAACCTCCCAAGGCATAGCTCTCTATTTTCCAGTAACACTCACTCACTCTACTGGCCTTTCATTTTCCTCTCCTGTTTACTGTCTTATTTATCTAGTATTAACATACACAGAATCAGTTGACTCCAAACCCTTCAACTCTTTTTCTAACTGCAAGATCTGGAGAATCCACAGTTGTTGAAGAGTTGAACTTTGTGAGATGGGCAAGATCTTGAGAAGAACTGAGTTAACACTGTGTCTTTACGTGGTGTGTTACAACTGCAACTGAGGTCCCTAGGGCTAACACGAATAGTAGAGATGCCATAACTGTTATGTTGATTCTAATATGTGATTCTTTAAAATGTTATTGCAGGGAAACTGAGGATTCCATCTATAAACATAATTGACTTTAACATGCATATAAAGTACAATTTGTGTCTTGTTTTCTGCACTGGGTTCCTAAAGATAGATATGAATTCATATTCTAAGAAAAAGTGTCCTTGCAGTAAGGAGAGAGCTGCCCTAGGAACAACATGAAAGACACTTATATGGCAGGTGGTACAAAATAATGCATATGTCGATAATATAGAGTCCTTAGTTGTTGACAAGTCTAAAAAGATAAAATAAAAACAGTCAGTGGACTGACATCGTTCTGAGAGGCTAAAAGAGTGTGTTAGGTGAAATGCTAGCAAGAGCAATAGCAAGTCTCAGGTGCCCTGGTAAACTGGGGAAGAAATACAGCTGTCGGAGGGTGAGCACTCTTCATCACTCCTACATGCACCAGTCCAGATTTGTCCCCCTCCTACCACAGCATCATCATTCTATACCCCAGGACACACGCTGGCTGTGCTAAATCATAGCCATTGATAAAATAAAAGCACAAATTATATTTTTTGCAGGAACTGCCTTAACTGTAAACACAAGTTTCCAATATATAGAATTCGATACAGCACATAGAATTGGATGATGCAGTAGGCACTTCTCTATTCTCACTCTTATTCCCTAGCTGTATGTAAGCTACAGCATAGAGCTTCATTAAAGCAATGGATATATCAGAAACCACTGGCACGGTAGAACTATATTCCCACACAGCATAATTGAGGCTGCAAGAAAAACGGCAAGTTGTCCTTCATAAATATTTTAAAATTAAACTGTAGAAAAGTCTGACTTACACTCATTTTGTGAACTTTAAAGATGACTATTTCTATCTCAACACCTACGTAAGTTCCCACACAAAATACTGTTCTAATTTACAGTAAAAGAACACAGAAGATTGTATCCTGACTGAGAGTTATATCTTAAAATACAGTAGAAATAGTAATATTCGGAGATGCAAAAAGTGCAGAGTAGAAAGACATACGGGGGAGGAGGAATAAATTCACAAAACCCACTAAAGTTTAGGATCATGAGGAGAGTCTCAGCTCTGTTATTGCAGCTAGAAAGGTCCACACACAAAGGAGCATCACACCCCGTGACATGGTCAAACCTTGGTTAACATAAGCCAAAATTAAGACTCGTGAGCATAACTTCCACCTGTAGATATATTTGTCTTGATTTAAAATATTGCATGAAATGTAGAAAAAGTAGGTCATAAGTATTAAACAGAATTTTTTTTTCATTCTTTCCCAGTGCTTTTTATTTACAATACAGCATCCATTGATCTAGCTGAACTCATTTTGGGGTTACCATTTGCCCTCTTAGCTTTTTGGAGAGTAAATTACAAATACAACGAGATGTTTAGGTACAAATAGGGCTTTAAAAATGCCTTCTCTAGGGTCTATGCCTACTGAGCTACACAAGTAAAGCCAGCAAAGAAGTCAGCAGGAGTTTTCCCATTAACATTAGCTACAATACTCCCTCCAGTCAAACCTCACATTCTCCCTAGGGCATTGCAGCTTGGTCTTCATGGTCTGCAGTCCAATAAGGAAAAACACAACAATAAAACCCTAACATAAGTTGCTGTAATTAGCATAATTTTTCCCTACACAGTTGTTGGCTAAAAAAACCCAGAAATCTTACCTGCTACATCTCCCTAGTCCCAGGTAAGAGTAGCTAATATACATGACCTGAAAGTTAAGATGGCTCCAAAAAAAAAAAACCAAAACCAAAACAAACCACCTAAATCTACAAGGTAGGAGCTTTGGGCTTCTACCCTAAGATCAAAACTCCCATATAACTCAAAATTATGACATAGGATAAGTTCACCCTCCAGGCTTTTATACTCGAGCTGTGCTCTCTGATCCCCTACAGCTGGGGAAAAACTGGAATAAGGTGCTCTGGCTAATTTGGGGAAAACAAACCCACGTTCCCACACCTGCTCTGGATTCTAATGGTACTGTAGGTGATCAAGCCAGGCACAGTTCTGGTATTAATTGCTGTAAGAGGATGACCAAACACCTGGCATAGAGTAACTTGTGCAAGGCTACACCTGGTTTTACATCTCCCACATAATAGGGGCCAACGTTAAGGTCTGCTGTGCACAGCACTCAGGACATTCCCTCAGTCTGTTGGTACAGTTTGAGCTGTACTTTAGATGCAAAGCATCACCAAATGAAACCACGATGAAGTGGATCATCTTGTTTGATTTGCTGCAGGCTCTGAGGCAGGCTTCTTCAAGGCAGTGATTTTCTCCAACCTGTGCTGAACAGGACTTTTTGACTTGGGAAGCTAGGCTGTATCACACAGTTAGAGACTGAACTAGAAAAGAAAAGAAAAAAATCCCAAATAAGTTTCCCACGCACGTTAAGGGCTGCATGGCTTTGCTCCCCGCAAAACCGCTTTCCGCGTAGCCATCTAGTGGAAAGTAACCGAAATGTTCCAAACTTGGAGGGGGTTGGAGGTGGTGGGCAGCGGGAGGAATTAAGAAAAAAGAATAGAGAAGGTTATTTCAGACATTCAAAAGACCTCGGTACAAATACCCAGTAAATCGAAAGGAACAGTCACATCTCTGAAAGTCTTCCTAAAGGATGATTTTCAGTTACACAGTAGCAGTTTTATTAGGTAGCCTCCTGTGTTTAAGAAAATGTAAGAGAATCCCCAAAAGAAATAGGTTGATTTCTCTTATCAGCTTTGTTCTACTTTGATGTAACTCTGTTCTGCTTTAGCTGAATTTGTTTCCGATTACATAAAGGTAAACAAGATGGGAATTGGGCTTATTAATTGTACATTTGGCTGCTTTCCTTGGCAATTGTTTGCTTTGGTTATTTTTATATCCAGGTCTTGCTTATTTGAGAAGGGTGTAAACAAGCAATAGAGAAACAAAGAAACCTTAGCTTCTTCTGAACAATTGCACAGCCAAAGGTGACCTCAAAGGACTGAGGTTTCTCTGCAGCTGTGAGTGGGTGTAAGCTGCTCCATTCAGTAAGATATCTGGTTGGTGGGGGGAAATTCCTACTCCTTTCTAAGTGTGAAGCAAATGCACAAAGCACTGGACCAACTTCATAAGGAAGCCACAAGGGACAAATGGGACATTTCTTCAACTAACTGTAGCAACTGAAGAGACACAATGTAGTCTGTACTAGGCAAATCTCTGTTTTGCCATGTATTAATAAAAAGAACATGCAGAATTGTACTACCTGTCCTTTCTCCGAGGTTCCTTCATCACTCCAATACCTCCATTTTAACTGCCAGTTTGGTTCATGAGAAACAAGTAACTCTGAAAGACTGAGAGATGTTTCAGTGATGGGCAGTAGTGGAAACTGAATGTTAATTTTGCTCCTGACTTCCACTCGTTTTCCAGACTATAGCAATATACAGCCATATTCCTCCCTTGGTTTCTTCACCTGTAAAACAAAGGAAATGGCAGGGTGACAAAACACCAGAAGCAGAGATTTATTTTTTTAATGCGAGGTTCGTCTCATCATGTAAGTTTTGATATGCACAGCCATGTCCAGCTGAAACACTTCTAGTAAGATAAATGCTAACAAGTAATCATCTTTTCCTGTTTTATCAAACTTACAAGTGCTGTGAACTCTAATAGTTTCACATCTTGCTCTGGGTTATGCCAAAGCATTGATTAAATGACAAGAGAATGTGATTTAACATTTTCAAAGCATTTTGAGGATAAAAGACACCAGTAAGCCATAAACTGAGTATTACTGGAGCTATGCAAAGCTGAAAGAGAAGGTGAAATTATCAGCCTTATCAGTATTTTTAAATGCTAATATGAATTGAAACACACCTCTGATCCCTCATGTCAAAAAGTATCCTTCTGACTGATGCTAATAGGGTAAAAGGATAACTCTGTATAAGGAATGTACATGAAGGTTTCAGACTGGGAAGCAGGAGGATCATACTGGTTTATTTTGAATTCCCTTTTACTCCATGAAAAGCTGAGATAAGTGGACACGTAAATAGACTTGGGTTGTCTGAAGGGCAAGTTACTGTCTAGGATAAGCTAAGAGTGTAGAATTTGTCCTTACGTAGTTGTTTTTTATTTATAATTTGTGCTCTTTTTCACCTCCAAAGTAGTTCCATAATAGAAACAAACAATTACAGACTGAGTTATTCTTGGCTTTCAGTTGCATTTTCTTCCTAGAAATATAAAGGTCTCATTTTTTATTTCTCTGTATTCCCAGGGTTTACTTGCACAACTCCCATTAATATTGATGGGAGCTAGATATCTTAAAAATCCCAATGCACACACACAAAAAAAGAATAGACTCCTAAGTGAATGTCTATTATAAAATGACAAAGAGCTGCAGTCTCTGCAAAAGCTGGCGAAGAGTATTCTTCTGTTTAATGCTCTAATAAGTGTCCTATTATCCATTTAGTTCAATTACACTGAATGAGTCTGGTTTTTCCAAAGCCTTTCACTTTGTCACAGTGAGTAGGGGGAGGCTGACAAGAAAGATGAGCCACTGCTAGCTCTTGGGTAGCTACACTGATCTCTCACTATACCTCAGTGAGAACCAGGATCCACTCATTAGCAGAATGGAAACAGGCATGACAATGGCCCCCAGTAGAGCCCTCGAGGTACCAATCTGACAATGATCCCATTGTAAACCTCTCATCATCAAAATGTTTTTATTCTCATCCATTACCCAATCTTTAGGGGCTGAGACTTAGAAAACAAGGAGGAAATAGCTCCCTTCTGAACTGCTGAGAAGAACATAAGAGTGCATTCAACAATTTAAGGCAAGAGCTACATGATTTTTGATATATTTCTTAATACCCAGAAATTGGTTTNCTGCAGGGCAGGTATCCTCAACAACCATATTTGAGACAAACCCCAATACATACACACACACATACACACACACACATATTCAAGGGAATGCCATTATTCCACAGAAGACCCTTTAATAAATTTAGTAACAACATATTCTTTAAATTGGCTATTTTTTTTTTTTAATGAGGTACACCATAACAGTACCATGTGAGGCATTACAGGATGTCTGGTAAGCCACAAGCAATTGAAAAATTATATATTACACATATATAAAGATAGAGAATCATAGAAAGCTTTGAGTTGGAAGAGACCTTAAAAATCACCTAATTACAATCGTCCTGCCATGGGTAGGGACACCTTCCACTAGACATCACGGTTTAGCAAGGAGCTGCTTTTTCTTGGTAACAAGGGGAACAGGTTGCAGTGAAGACCCAGTAAAGAGTTCTTGGACTTTCCCGCAGCTCCTGGGTTCAGACTCACCTCTGGCCCAGTTGGGCCAATCTGACGCCTCTGCCATCACTATTTAGGGATGGGAATTTGAAGTGCTTAGGAGGAGGTGTAAGAGCGGTAAAAGATGGAGGCGACCACATGGATCCCAGAGTCAGAAAAGGAGGAAGGAAGGAGGAGCACCAGACAAGAGACTCCTCTGCAACCTGTGGTGAGAATGCAGCTGTGCCCCTGCAACCCATGGAGGGCAATGGCAGGACTGAGAGTCACCAGCAGCTCCATGTGAGTGCACCCTGACGGGAGAGAGACTGTGTGAGGAGGCGGCCATGGCACAGGCCACGCTGGAGAGCCTGTGGGCTGCAGAGCAGACCCACATAAGAGGCAGAGAGGAGCTGCAGCTTTTGGGATGAACGCACATCAGAGCAGCCCGTGCANGACTGATGCTAATAGGGTAAAAGGATAACTCTGTATAAGGAATGTACATGAAGGTTTCAGACTGGGAAGCAGGAGGATCATACTGGTTTATTTTGAATTCCCTTTTACTCCATGAAAAGCTGAGATAAGTGGACACGTAAATAGATTTGGGTTGTCTGAAGGGCAAGTTACTGTCTAGGATAAGCTAAGAGTGTAGAATTTGTCCTTACGTAGTTGTTTTTTATTTATAATTTGTGCTCTTTTTCACCTCCAAAGTAGTTCCATAATAGAAACAAACAATTACAGACTGAGTTATTCTTGGCTTTCAGTTGCATTTTCTTCCTAGAAATATAAAGGTCTCATTTTTTATTTCTCTGTATTCCCAGGGTTTACTTGCACAACTCCCATTAATATTGATGGGAGCTAGATATCTTAAAAATCCCAATGCACACACACAAAAAAAGAATAGACTCCTAAGTGAATGTCTATTATAAAATGACAAAGAGCTGCAGTCTCTGCAAAAGCTGGCGAAGAGTATTCTTCTGTTTAATGCTCTAATAAGTGTCCTATTATCCATTTAGTTCAATTACACTGAATGAGTCTGGTTTTTCCAAAGCCTTTCACTTTGTCACAGTGAGTAGGGGGAGGCTGACAAGAAAGATGAGCCACTGCTAGCTCTTGGGTAGCTACACTGATCTCTCACTATACCTCAGTGAGAACCAGGATCCACTCATTAGCAGAATGGAAACAGGCATGACAATGGCCCCCAGTAGAGCCCTCGAGGTACCAATCTGACAATGATCCCATTGTAAACCTCTCATCATCAAAATGTTTTTATTCTCATCCATTACCCAATCTTTAGGGGCTGAGACTTAGAAAACAAGGAGGAAATAGCTCCCTTCTGAACTGCTGAGAAGAACATAAGAGTGCATTCAACAATTTAAGGCAAGAGCTACATGATTTTTGATATATTTCTTAATACCCAGAAATTGGTTTTGTAATTTTTCCACAACAGCGACTTTTTCTTTTGAGACGCCCATTGTCTTTTTAGGAGAGGCCCTCCATGGTGCCACAAGAATAGGACACAAATACACAGTGCTTTCAATTGGAGAAAGTATATAGAGGTATCTTGAGCATCAGTGACACAATCATGAGTTAGTTGATCTTATCCTATCAAAAGGATCAGTATTTGAAAATAGTGAATACAAAATAATTACAGCCTTCAAAGAGTTTTCACAGTGTTTTAGCATAAGCTATATATTTAGAGTGTATATACAGACTTCTGTTTTATCCCACCTCATCTTTTGCATTTCATGTTTTAGTAACTCATCCAACATGTAGAACACTGGTAGCAGAAATCTTATATATATATATATTCCATTCAGTAAATAATCCAGCTTCTTAAGTCAATGGAACACAAACATACACACACACATACACACACACACATATTCAAGGGAATGCCATTATTCCACAGAAGACCCTTTAATAAATTTAGTAACAACATATTCTTTAAATTGGCTATTTTTTTTTTAATGAGGTACACCATAACAGTACCATGTGAGGCATTACAGGATGTCTGGTAAGCCACAAGCAATTGAAAAATTATATATTACACATATATAAAGATAGAGAATCATAGAAAGCTTTGAGTTGGAAGAGACCTTAAAAATCACCTAATTACAATCGTCCTGCCATGGGTAGGGACACCTTCCACTAGACATCACGGTTTAGCAAGGAGCTGCTTTTTCTTGGTAACAAGGGGAACAGGTTGCAGTGAAGACCCAGTAAAGAGTTCTTGGACTTTCCCGCAGCTCCTGGGTTCAGACTCACCTCTGGCCCAGTTGGGCCAATCTGACGCCTCTGCCATCACTATTTAGGGATGGGAATTTGAAGTGCTTAGGAGGAGGTGTAAGAGCGGTAAAAGATGGAGGCGACCACATGGATCCCAGAGTCAGAAAAGGAGGAAGGAAGGAGGAGCACCAGACAAGAGACTCCTCTGCAACCTGTGGTGAGAATGCAGCTGTGCCCCTGCAACCCATGGAGGGCAATGGCAGGACTGAGAGTCACCAGCAGCTCCATGTGAGTGCACCCTGACGGGAGAGAGACTGTGTGAGGAGGCGGCCATGGCACAGGCCACGCTGGAGAGCCTGTGGGCTGCAAAGCAGACCCACATAAGAGGCAGAGAGGAGCTGCAGCTTTTGGGATGAACGCACATCAGAGCAGCCCGTGCAGGGCTGCCGTGTGTGTGAGGTACCCTGCGAAGGAGCTGGGAGGACTGGTGCAGAGCCCGCCTGCCCTGAGGAGACAAATGGCAGAAGCTATCAGGCATAGACTGACTGAAAACCCCATTCCCTGCCCCCTTGAGACATTCAGCAGGGGAGTAGACAAAGACACTGGTATCAGGGCTCTGAGCCAGGGAAGAAGGGAGGGGTGGGGAGAAGGTGGTCTTAAAGGGCTGGTTGTGCTCTTCATCATTGTACCACTCTGTGTTGTTTTGTGTTGGTTATGTTTTGGGGGTTTATGGTTATGTTTTATTTGGTGTTGGATTAAATTCTTTTCTGTTTTCTTCCCCAAGCTGAGTAGCCTGGTCTGTTTTGTCCTGGACCATAAGCGGCAATTAAGCTCTCCCTGCCCTTTAGCAGTCCTCAAGTCTTTGGTACTCGAGGCTAATTGTGCTCAACATTGTCATCTATCCTATGGCACCTGTATGTGAAGGAGAGAAATAGACTGCCCTTCAGCTTCTTTTTCCAAAGGCAAGCAAGAACTTTTCTTATCTTAATTCGATTCAGCATGAACAGGTGGCACTGCAGGTGCAAAGTTTCTCACATGGCACATTCCTATCCCTGTTTGGGCTTTGCAGAGAAACTTGCAGGACCTCAAAATGACAGGAGCCTGATGTTTTTTACCACAAAATTAAAAGTTGAGTTGCTTTGCTCATAGCTAGCCAAGATATTTGACTACACCACAGCCAAAATAGTTAAACCAGAGATACATCTCAATCCACTTCTCATAGGTTTTGGTCATATACTACAGAATGACCAAACTGATGGATACATGGGTCATTTTTGGTGCATTGAGGGGGCACACATATGAGTGTTGACCAGAGTTGTGGAGGTAACAGGCTGTAGGCTTGCTCCTTTAAAGCCTATTAAAAAACACCCTAACATTTCTAACAAGGTGCTCAAAAGACAGTAGCAGAAATTAGATTTCCTAGTAGCAGAAAATAGATTTCCTAGTAGGAGAACAGGTCTTCCTTGGTTTGAAGAGGTGACTTTGTCAGATGGTAGTAAATATTTCAAATATTTTACAAATTATACAGTGTCAACATTTGACACTGTACTTGAACATCAGAAAGAGCTTTCTAGAAAAATGTGTTTTCGTATTGATGGAAATTTCCATTTCCATTCAAGGAGAACTTGCCAACAAAAAAAAAAAGTGAAAGAGACCAAAGCATTCACTCTGTGATTATACAAAACAAGTCACTTCTCAGCAAACTCTAGATGTAATTATTTGTAGTCTCAGGTCTTTACTGCCTTTAAATACTTTTTCAGTATATCTTCAGTGATTCAGGCTAACTTTTCTCTTTGTGCATATGGTAATAATCTAAAAGCTAAAGCTTAAAAAAAGTTCAAACGCTTAAAAACAAACAAGTTTATCAATGAGGGTTAAAATTACTGTTGTGGTTTTGTCTAGCCAGC
>WBNH01010173.1:0-13245 GCA_013401255.1 Urocolius indicus
CTCTTCCCCTTGGCAGCAGAAAGTGGGGGTGGGGGGCATTAGGCTGTTGTGTTNGGGGGGGGGGGGGGGGGGGGGGGGGCTCCCCTTCGCCACCGGGGGGGGGGGGGGGGGGGGGGGGGGGTGTGTTAGCCCGTGTGAACTGGAAGTGCCGCCGGTAAGGGGCAGACGACTCCGCCGGTTGCCCGCACCAGCCGGGGCATTGCAACCATCATCCCCCCCTCCGCCCCTTCCTCCTCCTCCTCCTCCTCCTCCTCCTCCCGGAAAGGAGGCCAGCCCCGTGCTCCCCGCCTGAGCGGGAGGTGCTCGGCGCACACCGCCCACCACCGCCCGCCGCCGGGACAAAAGGGACGGCTGCATGGTCGCCCCTCGCCCGTCCCGTTGCCCACCCGCTCCGCTCCTCGCTCCGCCAGCATGTCGGGCAGCGGCGGCAGCAGCGGCAGCAGCAGCAACAACAAGAGCACGGTGAAGAAGAGGAGCCCGGCAGGTTCGGCCTCTTCGCTAGCGCAGGAGGAGAAGCAAGCGATGGAGAAGATGCTGGATCCAGCGGACGGTGGGGCTCAGGAGAACGGCTGCGCCCGCTCGCCTTCAGCCGAGGGCGAAGGGGTGACGCTGCAGCGCTCCATTACGCTGCTCAACGGCGTGGCCATCATCGTGGGCACCATCATCGGCTCCGGCATCTTTGTCACCCCTACGGGTGTGCTACGGGAGGCCGGTTCGCCGGGGTTGTCGCTGGTGGTGTGGGCTGTGTGCGGGGCTTTCTCCATCGTGGGTGCTCTCTGCTACGCCGAGCTGGGCACCACCATCACCAAGTCCGGCGGGGATTATGCCTACATGCTGGAGGTGTACGGCTCCCTGCCTGCCTTTCTCAAGCTCTGGATAGAGCTGCTCATCATCCGGCCTTCTTCTCAGTACATCGTGGCTCTGGTCTTCGCTACCTACCTGCTCAAGCCCATCTTTCCCACCTGCCCGGTGCCCGACCAAGCTGCCAAGCTGGTGGCGTGTCTCTGTGTCCGTAAGTACCCGCAGATCCTCTCCCGCTGCCATGTGGCAGCCGCACGTGGCTCCCACTCGCCATCGCCTTCCCCTGAGAAGTCAGCCCCAAACAGCTAGAGCTGCCTCCAGCCCGTCACGGTGCAGGAGATGCACTCTGCCCTGTTCTGAGCTTTCTGGGGGGCTGTTTTGAACAGAACGAGTAGCAAATGTGGCCCAAATCCTAAATAAACCAAGAAAAAAACCACGTCCCCAGATGCCTGTGAGGTGCTTGTGAGCTCCTGGTTTCAGGGAAGGCAGCGAGCAGCCTGCGGTGAATGCAGCATGTGTTTTGCCTATGTGCTGGAGTGGGATTTCTCTTGCCTCCTGCAGAATGCAAGTCCCCCTGTGACCCTGCAGTGCTGAGGGTGGAGGTTCATGTGCAAAGGGAGATGAGAGGATAACGTGCAGCCGGGAAATTATCTGTCACGAGCAACTGGTGCTGAACCATGGCCTGTGCTGCAGTGCCTGGCTGTTTTCAGCACCAGTTTGGAGGTGAGGTGTTTCCCAGCTCCATGTCCACTGGTACCGTGCTCAAAAAACCTTTTTGTTTTCCCTAGTAAACCTTGTCTCTCATGAGATGTTGCCTTGCACAGAAGTTCAGTCAGGATGTGATGAATTTAGGGCCGCTGATGTCCGTCTGCCATGGCACACAGATCACTTTCTTCTGCTGCAGTTTGTCTGTCTGGTTTTTATAAGCCTCTAGTTTTGCCAGTGAAGTCTCATTTTCCATTCTGCCTGTGACTGCAAAGTCACCCCATCAAAATTCCTCCTCCTTTAAATACAGGACCGTTTGTTGCCTTTCTCTCCTCATTTCCTATTCAATCCGTGTTCAACTCCACTGGTAGTTCTTGGGCAGAGGGTGTGATTTTTGGGAGGGCTTTATAGAGCATTTGCTTGGTGTCTGAAGTTATGGTCAGGTGTTCCTTTCATTTTGAGGTTGCAAAGAGAAGTCTGCTTGTTTGTGCTGTGCAAAGGAAGATTGGATTAAGATTCCTTCACCCTCTGAGGATCACAGACATCATCCTGCACATGGTCGTTAGGGGAAGCCACACAGCCTGTAAATATCTTCGTACACAAAGTGAGCCAGTGTTTGGTAGATAGTATTTCCAGGAGCTGGGCATAGGATGTCAGAGAAATAACGGAGTAGCAAATTAAGCATTCTTCAAGCAAGATTGAAACTTATCCATTCCCCAGATAGATGTTTAGGGACACAAGGGTAAGGATGCAGACACGTGTGCTTTCCATCCAAGTAGAAGGCATGTATTGTGGAAACCTGCTCACCCAACCAGGAAAGCTGCGGCGGGGTTAGAAAGGAGTTCCACTGATAGGGGTTTTTCCTCAAGTAAAGCCTCATCAAAAATCTGGTTTTGGTGCTTTCCTGTGGCTCTGCAGTGTGGTTTTATCAGTGGCACAGAGAAAATGGCCAAGTGTGCACATGGCATCCACATGTTTTTCTGAGAAGCCGAGCATCGATCAGATAGCCTTTCTTACTGTCTCGTGTCAAAGCTTGGCTGGGCAGGAACATATTGCAGTGACAAAGCCTTTGACTTAGTATTAGAAACTTTTCATCTGCAGGATCCTTCCCAAAAACACACAGGCTGAGGTGTCTCTCTTGCCATTTTACTGATCAGAAAACAAAGACCGGGTAAAGCAGCCTTGCCCGTGGCAAGATCTGTTCAGTGACGGGGGTGGATTGCAGCATGAAGTTTCTTGATGCCAGGCCTCTTTTCCACTTAAGTTTATCCAGTAAGTAATGTGGCTCCAGCTTTCTTTTGCCAGCAATTAATAGTTATCCTGAAGCAAGAACTCGTTATCTTGCAACGTTAAGGAAAGAGTTCCTGGTTCTACACAATCTGCGTCATCTCCATGTGTTTCTTCTTTAAACTTCATTCCCCCTCCACTGCTGGCTGCTATTTTGTTTGTGCTTTGGGTTCCATTTTTGTTTGTGTCCTTTGCTACACAAAGGTTAGTTCATCAGGAATCGCCTTCAGCAAGTTCGTTGTCCGTAACTTTGATTTTTTGGAGTTAGCTTTTCGTCTGTCTGGTGCCAAAACCACATCACGGACTCGGAACAACAAACGAAGGAAATCTGGTCCAAGGACTGAGAGAGTCACATAAAACTGCTACAGACTTGCAAGCGCCTTTGTTATGTGTCTGTTCCAAACTACCCAGCGAGACATTGTCTCTTGCTTTTTCAAGAGCACTAGGTAGGAAAAATGGCCTGTTTGTGCATATGCTCCAGAGCATACGTTAATGAGTTATCTGAAAGAGGGGAAGAATGGTTTAGGAAGCAATAGAGGAATTTGGGACTCTGGGCTGGAATACAGTTGACTGACTTATATAGCCGAAACCCAGCCGTGTAGAACAGTACCAGCTGTGTTCTTTGCAAACTTTGTGTCTCAACATAAAACGCAATTGGCTGCACGGTGTCTAGTAAGAGGAAAAAAAAAATAACAAAAGTTATTTGTTTTCCCCTTGGAGTGTTACTTACTGGTGTTGAGCACTCCAATAAATAACGTGTTGTTTGGTGTTTGCCACCCTAAAGTACAGAAAGTGAATTCCTAGGCATTAAGATAATCTACATCAATCACAATCTGGGAAGAAAGAATGGTTGGTGTAGGGAAATTTGTTCCCCCGAAGGTGCTGAGGCAAGCAAGGTGGGTGGTATTTAGAATTTAACTACAAACAGGTACTTTTTCTCTGCTATCGAGATTGTAATCTGCAGATAGCTGGTATGGAAGAAGTTGTCTTGCATCAGACAACATGAATGTTTGTTGTGGTTGCCAAATAAAAGTGTGGGAATCCAACTCAGGGGAAGTCTTCTTGTAGCAAGATGGGTCAAGCTGTTGGTCATTAGCGTGGCTTATTTTGTGTTCCCTGCTAAACAGCCAGTGCTCCCCGCTTGTGAGAATCTGCAGTAAGTTGGGCTTAATGCTTTCAGGCTGCGGGGTCACTCGGGTAGCTCATAAACTGAGTGTTGTTTTACCTCAAAGGCTGGATGGCTGATCCTTTCAGAACTGATACGTTGCAACAGCGAATGCTGAGGGCTCGTAATCACAAAATCCACCTGGTAGCTGTGCATTTTGGAACAGGAGAAGTGCGAGAAACGGAGAGTTTGTGCCTCTGCCTGAAAACCCGACACTTCTTTAATTCCCTCAAATACGATCTCATCTAAACCAAATAGTGCCCCTTCTAGAGGGGCTGCAGGGACAGTCTCTAGGTCCTGACTTTTCAGCTTTGACACCTGCATTATGGTACGAGCGTTGTATGTGGCAAATTGAAGCTGCTGAGGATTCTGTGCTCTGTGCCTCAGGTGCACGTTCCAGGCTGTGTAAATAAACGAGAATCCATGCACGGTACTTGTTGTTGGCTCCTCCTGACAAGTTTGACTGTCTGACCAGCTAGTTAAAGTGTAGCCACAGGCAGATTTTCAACTGTTAAAGTACATCTTCTGCTTGTCTCTTTAAGGTGCATTCATTCTGCAGTGCTGCTCCTTGGAATTAATCTACCAGGACAAACAGGTTGTGAAGCTTTGAAGACTTTCTTTTTTTTTTGTCCTCCTCCAGAAAGGTGGATTAAATGACTAAGCTGCATCAGTAAACATGCACTTGTTTGATCAGAGAGGGAGGAAGGGGTCTTTGTAGAATCCCTGCTGTATGGCTGATGTTGTAAGGCCGAGGCTGCTTTTTTAAATCCCTGTTTAATTAGAGAGAGTAGCATTAATGAGAACAGCCTCAGACACTAGCAGGACTCTCCTGAAATGGATGAAGGTTTAGAGGGCTCTTGAAACACCGGCAAGCAACTCCTGCATTTCTTGGCACTGCTTTCTTGGCTCTCACAACAAATGTCCCATTAAATTTGATTGTATTTGAATGATTTACATTACCACTGAGATTCTTCAGAGCCTTCCTCTTCTGACTTGAACAAATTGGGAAGGCTTTGTTCAGAGGAACTCTCCACGGTGGGTGTAATTCAAAGCAACGTCAATAGGTATTTCAGATATTCCAATAGTCTCATAGTCAGATGTGGCCAATAGATCAAATGGGATGGATGAGAAAGCAGTTTCTTGCCAGCCAGCATGCAGAGCTGACTTCTGGCCCTCTGCATGGTGTAGGTGGCATGATTCACACTCAGACCCGCCGGGGATTATTCGTTAGGTTCGTCACCCAGGCTTTGGCACTCGAGGCTGATGTTCAGCCACCCTCCTGTGCATTTGTGGAACCTAATTCACTGCAGCTGTGGGAAGGTGCTTTCTGTAAGTGGGATGTTATTATGAGGCAGGTAAGATGCTGTGTTTTGCAGGTCCAGTAGCTGGCCATCTGTTTGGCAAGGATGAGGATGTGTCTGCAGGGCTTAATCTGCACATAAAGTATTAGTAAGTGATGTTTCATATAAGATGAGCATGGTGGAAAAGATGTTTAGCTTCTGATAGTTAGGGCATCCTTTTCATTTGCTGGAAATGGAAGAAGTGGACCTTTTTCTCCCATTGAAGAGTCTATATTTGGTTTGTCTTCCTGTGGTAAAGTGACCTGTTTTGTGGAATTGCTGCATCGTGTCATCCAGAATCTTTGTCAGTGAAAGCACAAGCTTCTTTCTGAGTAACTCCTGCCACCAGCTAGGAGTTGGTTCCCTTCACATTAATAAATTCTTTGCAATTTTTCATGTATCACACAGTTTGGATGGTGCAAACCATGTTATTCTGGATCCTTGGTACCTGAGTGAGGGGTGTATTTATACGGGCTTGAGCTCCAGCCTCTGCACTACCTGTGAACTGAGAAATTGTTCGCTGAGCTCCTCCTCTTCCAGGCAGTTCTGGTGCTGCCTTTTTGGCCCACTCTGTGCTGCACTGGTTGCCAGAGCTCTTGAGAGAGAATGACAAGTGCTTGTTAATTTATTCTTGCAGGATTCTGGAAACTTGAGGGTGTGGATGCTTCTGGCATCTATGCTACACGAGGAAATGCTCGCGTTGGTCCACTTTGTGCTGGCTTCTCTAGCTCCTGGCTCCGAGCCTGTTTCAGCACCAAGGGCTTCCTGCAATTGAAAGCCAGAAGAGTGATGGAGCTGTGACACATTCAAGGTGTCTGTGGCCATTCATTGGAGACATCCTGAGCTCATGGTTTGGGGGTGGTTCTGAGTCAATCACTTTCCTTAAGCTCTAGGGTAGGGCAGCCTTTGCCTTTTCCTGCTGTCGGTGCACCCATTCCCTGATTCCTCCACTCTTGTTGTTTTGGGAAATAAAAAGGCAAGTGTAAACTATTGCTAGGGATGTTTATTGTTACAAGTTGATTTTAATATAGACACATTTGCTCTGGGGCCAAGTGCTCCTTTCCAACAGCCTCATAATGCCACTGAGCGTTTTCCTTCTACACGCTGGTTGCTGTTAAGTTTCTTCAGGGACTTGTCCTTGAAGAAATATCTGTGAAGTTTTTCCTCTCTGCTTTTTCTCTTTATCACCTTGCAGGACACGATTCTTCACTCAATACCCATCAAGTTGAAATTTCCCTGACCTTTTTTGTCTGTGTCCTTGTGTGTGTCTCATGTCAGATTGTGCTGTTAGATATAGACACCCGGGACTATTGGAAGACACTGTGTCATCACAGCCACCTACATATAAAGTGGAGTGGGGTTTTTTTTTTGGCCTTAGTGAACAGTTAAGGCATTGGTAATCAGTGTAGCCTGATTCCTTGTTTGGGCTGGGTGAACATGTGTCTAACCTCTTGTGAGCTTGGGCAGCACTACTCTTGAAATCGTGTGGAGCGGTTTATGTCTGTGCCATGTGCTGCTGTCCTCCGTGTGGTTTGTCTCTTGGTGACCATGGGCTCAGCTTGCCTCTGTGTAAAACTTGGTTTTACCATCTTTGGTGGAAGAGAAAACTGCTTGTGCGTCATCTGCACTGTGTAAAGAGTGACAGGAGCAGCCTTTGCTGGAGGATGGGGAAGTGGAAGGCAGCCGAGAACTGTTCTATAAGTAACCACGAAGAGAAAATCAGCATCAGCCGGTAGCAGATGGTAAATGGAAGCATCGGCTTAAAAGGGCTGAGTGCTTTGGAAATGTGTGAGTTACAAATAGGAACCCTTGTGTGATCTATCCTCTGTATTTGGACAGTATTACAGTCGCTGTTTCCCTGGCATGGAAGCTGAGGTGAAGGGTTTCCCTTCAGTCTTCCCCTTTCTTTCCACAAGTTCCTCATCCTACTATGCATTTGCATTCTGGTTCTGTGATACCAAAACCAGGAATCCATGGGTAACTTGCAGCAAGTTGAGTCGATTTCTTTCAAGCAAACTACTTAACACCGATTTCTCCCTCTTATATAGATGTATACTGAATTATTCAGTAAGCACTACAGGCCAAGACCAAGGAAACCTGTAGGAGATGAAATGAAGGACATTGTGTGAGGCTCCCAAAGCTTGTAACCTCACTGTGCCAATAGCTCGAGAATTCCTACATTCAATTCAGAACTGTTTCACCTGAAAAGCTGCTAAAGATGGTGGGTTGAGCAAAGCAAGTTACATACGGTGCTGGATTTGGATCCTTTTTTCTCCCGTGGATAAGTTCAGAGAGCTGTGGATTGCTTGCTTGGCTTTTTTTCCAACCCAGGGCTCCCTGAGCACTGCCTTAACTCCATCTCCGATCCATGGCCATGTTCCAGTAGCCCAGGAAAGCTGCAGCCCTGCCTTTTTCTGTAGCATAGTTGCCAAGACTGTTGCATCATAAATACCAAGCCCCAGTTTACCTGTATTAAGGTTCCATTCACATACTGTTTGCTTTGGGCAAAACCACATGCCCACAGGACAGGTTTACTACATCTTGCCTTGCCTTTGTAGCCACATAGAACAAGTCCAGGACAAACACACTCTATGTGGGGATTGTCATGGTCCTTTTCTGCTTGGTAGGGATTGGTTCCTGCTTTGGGAATAAGCTTGGACTTGAGTTCAAAGGAACGTGCCTATAAAATGTGAGGGGCGAGGTTCTGGGTCCTGTGCTGTATTAGTCAGTTTGTCCTTGGTTCCTATCAGTAGTGGAGGAATTACCTGACTGTGCAGGTGCGTGCCAGTGGAGCAGGTTCAGTGACATGCCTGAAGCCAGCTGGGTCTACTAGGACAGGATAAATAATTGAAGACAGAGTTACTGTTATCTTTAGAAAGCCAAACTTCTCTTGACTTCCCCTGTGGTTTGAGTATCTTGAAATGAAGCTCAGCCTCAGCTAGGCTACAGCACTCACCACAAGAGATGAAGTGAATGGCACTGTGTGAGCATGTTCTCTCTCTCTCCAGCAGTCAAAAACCAGCATCTCCTACTTCTGCCAGAAGTAATAAGTAAAAGAACCCTCTTACATCTGCAATCACTGCAGCTTTCTAGCTGCTATTATCCTAATTACACAGAGCCTTTGGAGAGGGGCTGCTGGATCAGACAGACTGTGTCACGTCAGGTCACGCTGAAATCCTTGTTCCTAGAATGATCCCTGAGAACGGCCTCAGTGGGTCACGCTAAAGATCTGCCTGGCTGCAGCACTGGCTTGTGACAACAGCCAGTGCCTGGGGCCTTAGCAAAAGTCCTGCAGGAATTAGGGCAGCGCAGTCTGACCTTTCCCTGCGTTGTAACATCACCCTGACTTATAGTAAAGCTCTGGCTGTGCCGCTCTCCCTCCTTGTTCGTGTGGAGCAGCTCACCCGAGGTGAGCAGATCAGTGCCAGGAGACAGCCCCTGCTTTGCAGGATAAGCATCTTGGATCCAAGGAATCAACCTTTCTGCTTTAAGAAACCCTGGCCCTCTGCTCTCCTGAGAAGTTGAGGAGCCACTGGAACTTGTCTTGGAAGTTGGTATGAGAAAGCCCCCCTGTCTGTCCTTTCACCTCGGTGTCTGCAGGATTCATCCTGGTGGGGGAGACTGGGGGAGGGGTTTTTTTAGCCTTTCCTGTGTTGAAAGCATTTTAAGTGTAATGACTCCACCACACTCCTTTAGGAAAGACAAATATTGTTACTTGGTGGGAAAAGCAAAGCAGAAAAGTTGTGACTTGAAGGGCTCTGAGTCACAACTGGCGTGGAAGGAGCTCCCAGCCCTGGTCAGAGTCTCCATCCCTCAGTGTTTTCTTATTCTCACGGAGCCCGTTTCTCTGGCAGCGAAGTGTTTTTAAGGGCTGAATGTAGATGCTTCTGTTGCTTTTCAACTTTGGGCTGTGTGGAAAGCTTTTGCCTTTTATGTCCAGCACTGCAGTGCCACGGTCCATCCAACAGACTTCACACAGAACCAGAACGTGACAAACCACCCCGGGGATGTCAGCATTGACTGTGGAGGCTGAGGCAGCTATTGTCACACAAACCAAACGCTGGGAACGTCCCTGTCACACCTCTGAGGGCTGTCTGCACCAGCGGGAAAAGTGTGCTTTTGGATGAGTTAGCTCACCCTTTAAATATCCCTCTGTAAACAAGGAGAGGTTTATTTTTAGCACAATCACTGGTCAAAGTGAGTCCTGGATCCTCGGTTCCCTCCCCTCCTCCCCATTAGGATTCGCTAGAGGTGCTTTTGGTAGATGAGGTAAGATCTGTGCTTAGTGATATTTCACTGTGTTTTCTTCTCCCTCCTCTGCCCTGTCACGTAGACATGGTGTAAATCGACCTTGCTAACCTTTATTTTCCCCTCCCCTGTATGTCTGGGCAATGCTGGTTGGAGGCAAATATATCTCACCATCTTGCTGTGAGGTGACAGAGCTGTGACCCTGCACACACAGATAGTGCTGGCCTGCTGCTTGATGCTGAAAAGCTTCCAAGCCAGGGCTGGTGGTGTCTTCCTAATTAGATGCACGATATCTCCCCTAAACAAACAGGGCAGAGGGAACCTGGGACAAAGGGTTCCATTTGGGAGAGGTGGTGTGGCAGGTTTATCAGCACAGCTCCTCGCTGCTTGTTTTTGGCTGTGTGCTGAAGCAGGTCAGCCAAGGCCCAGGCTCCTGCTGCCCTGTGACCTATGCAGCAGCCCGTGGACACGGGGTTTATCCTCCCCAGTGCAAACAGCTGTGTGTCATGTCAATCTTATTCACTCCAGATATCCACACACCCCTGAAGTGGGCCAAAGGGGCTGGAAAAGTCATGATTGCAAAAAAAAAAGTGCATGTGAGATTCCTCATTGGCTTTCTTTTTTGAGGGATGTATTCCATCGTGTGCTTTTCTTTGGGAAGGTTTCCAACACTTTCATGTCTCCAAACTATAAATGCACTTGTATGGAGGTGACACGAGATTCTAGGGATTGGAAACTAGATTCTAGGAGCTGAGGGAAGAACCAATGATCCTGAAAGCAGGCATCTGGATGTGATCTGGGATGTGCAGTCTGCTGCATCGGTACTGGCTTTGCTCTTCCCTGCCTAAAGAGCCCCTGCACGTGGCCTTTAGCTGAGTGATACCCAGGCACTTAAATCCTCTCAGGCTGACGCATGTCACTGTAGTGCTGTGGCTGCAGTGGGCTCTCAGAGCCCTGTGAATGAATGATGCAACTCGTAGCTCCTCTTGCCTGCTTATGCTCTGAGTCACTGGGAAATCCTGTTGCTTGCTCGAGCGGGAACTCACAGGCTGGTCATTGCTGTCAGACCCAGAAGCTGCAATCCCTGAGGACCAAGCTCTCAGAAGCCAGCCCCTGGGTACCTCAGAGCCTGCCTGTGTCCGTGTGTTCTGGGAAGGCTGCTCCCAGCTCTGACGTGGGTTCTGTGTGTGTTTCCCCCAACTCTTACCAATGCAGTTGCTTTCTCACAGGCAGGGCAGGATGCAGAGTGACAGGGAGCCAATAAAACCCTTTTAAATGCTCAGATACTCCTTCCTCCTCCCACGGTTTGATTTCTCAGTTTGAAGTTTACTGTGTCCTTGGTGGGGGCAGGAGGGTGAGGCTGAAGGAACATTCCTTAGCTCTGAGCTGGTGGGATGTGATCTGGTGTGTGATCCTGCTGCAAACTGGAGAGTAAAGGCAGTCAATGCCATCCTGTGCAGCCATCACATGCTGGATGGAGGTGAGGTGGGTGAGTATGTGGTGTGCTGACTCTTTGTGTGCTCAGGATGCGCTGAGCTGGATGTCAGGCAGTAACCTTGCTTCAGAGTAGGTGTGCATTGTGGTTTTAGCTGTGATGCTCAGTGTGTGTTGAGAGTCTTAAAGCACTAGATGCTCTCTCTGAGCAGCAAACAAGCCTCCTGAGTACTGGTATTTCTGCTTCCCACCTTTATCCGTCGCTTTAGCCCCGTTCTGAAGCACCCTGTGGGCCTCAGCCCCATGGGGACAGGCTTGTGGCCAGTGTTTCCACTGGCAATCTTCTGGAGAGACTGGTGATCTACAAATTTGCTGCTGATCCCCCTCTTACCTCTGAGTTTGATTAAGGCTGAAATAATCTACGTTGAATGCTCTGAGCTTCAACCTGTGTGTGTGGATATAGGCTGTAACCTCAGGAGAGGGTGATCTGCATCCAAGCTGCATCATTTGGGGAGCAGCTCTTTGTTTCTGGTTGGGGCAATGGTGTCCTATAAAAATGAGCTGCAGGATGTGGGAAAGAGCATTTGCCAGTGTGTGTGGAAAGGGTCCCACAGGGAAAAGCCTCCAGCTCACCAAGAAAGGTTCAGATCTGCTCCTCCACAAGCTGCTCTGTGACCAGTTGGCTCCGAGGGCTGGTGACAAGCTGGTGTGGTGGCAGTGAGGGGTGGCTCAGCGCAAGGGAGGTGGGAAGGAGAGAAGGGCATTCAGCATATGTATCACTGTCATTCTCTGTGTGACATTTGCCAATCTCTATAACAAGCAGCAGGCTCTGGGGAGTGGGAAATGAGTTGTGCATGAAAATAGCAAAGGATTTAGAAGAGCAAGAAAGGTTTTAGGCAGTATTTTTTCTGAAGCAAGTGACAGCTCAACCCAGTCAGCAGCTTTGTGGCATCAGACAAGCCCAAGTTCATGCTGTCCCTCATCTGGTAGGAGTGACCACCCCAAGTGGGTGATATAGAGTGGAGTGATGGGTGAACAAGGGGGGAAAAAATGGTAGGAAATGAGGCTTCATTAGTTGCATTAGCCACAGAGTAACTTGTAGGTTGTGGCAGCTTGTTGGCAAGCAACATGCTTCCCAGGGAGGCAGAGAGATCAGGTAGAAAGGCATCCACAGCACATATGAGCTGTCCTGCAGCCCTCCTGTTGCTGTGGTGTGGGGCCCTGCTCAGCATCTCTGAAAGCAGCACAGCCTCCCTGCCACCACTGTGCTGCTGACCCACAGATCTGTAGCTTGCTGAAGGGTTCAGGGTCATCTCTTCCTTGATGTTTATGCAGTGGGCAGCACAGCTTGGCCTCCAGAGCCTTTTAGGTGCTATTGTTCTACAAACAACTCCCCATCCATCACCTCTGGAAGTTTGTCCTGACATTCCTATGGTGTTTTCACACAACAGCAGCAGACTCAACAGGGATTGCAGCCAAGCACTTTGATGCTAATGGTTGCAATAAGTGGTTTCATTGACATGCCCTCAGAAGTGTAGTTTGCAGTGCAGCAGGGCAGTTCCCTGCCCCAAGGAGCTCACACCCTGTCCAAACCACCTGTTCCCAAAGACAGAACAGAGAAGTGGGTGGCTGCAGAGCCTTGCTTCTCAAAAGCTTCTATTTTAGGGAGAGACTCTTCACGTTTGCTTAAGTTTTAAGCGAGAAAAACCCACCCCAAACAAACACCTTTTGTCACCATTTGTATTGTGAAGCGTTTCACTGAAGTCTCCTGTGTCTCCTCCTGCCCCTTTCCCACAGTGCTCCTCACAGCAGTGAACTGCTACAGCGTGAAAGCTGCTACTCGTGTCCAAGACGCCTTTGCTGCGGCCAAACTGCTGGCGCTGGCTCTGATCATCATCCTTGGCTTCGTGCAGCTTGCAAAGGGTGAGTACCTGTCCTTTTTCTTTTGAAGGTGGTGTGCAGTTGAAGCAGGATCTTGAGGTTAGGGCTGAAGCCCAAGAGTCCTAACCCAAGCATTTCAGAGCTCACAGAAGGGCTGTACAGGTGTCTTTAGTCTCTCTGGCATGCTTGGGTGCTATTTGCAGCTCATGCTTTGCAAAGGGCTGAGTGCTTTTGTGTGTTTTATCTGTGAGATTTCATATTTACCTTGCTAAAGTTATATTGGGTTTCATGCTACTGGAACACAGCATATACCACCCAAAGTCTTTTCACAGAATCACTGAATTGTATTGGTTGGCAAAGTCCTCGAAGCTGCTGCAGTCCCAG
>WBNH01010176.1:0-15697 GCA_013401255.1 Urocolius indicus
CACCATTCTATGATTCTCTCAGCTGGATGTATCTGTCCACCAAAGCTGGACACCACTGTGTCCCTTCCCAGCTGCTCCTGCCCTACTCTGTGCTCTGGGGCTGCATCTCCTGGTGCTTTCACCACCCACGGCAGCTGTGCAGTGACAGGAGCTGGAGCTTAGTGGGGCTTTGTTGCTTGGGATGAGGGTGATGGGAGCTGCCCTGCTCAGGAGCTCTGTGTGTGTGTGTGTGTGTGTGTTTGTGTTCTGGGCTAGGTGGACACCACAGAGCAGCTGAAGAGGATCTCCAGGATGCGCCTGGTGCACTACAGCTACAAACCCGAGTTTGCAGCCACAGTGGGCATTGACAACACCTCTGAGACAGGTATTGGCCCTACCTGCCACCACAGGGGACATGCTCCTGCCTGCGGCTCTGCACCTCGTGGCTCTGCAGTGTCTTCTGCAGTGTCTGCCCCAAGGTGTGGGGCAGGAGAGAGGGGGGCTTCTCACCACCTGAGCTTTAGGCAGCTCGTTGAAAGTCCCTCTCAAGAGCTTTCTCCTCTCCCACTCACTGCCCACAGGTGGTTTATAGACCTATAAACCTATAAACCTTCTGTGATGAGGCTTCCCCAGACACCCACCTCTCTCCAGGGCTAACAGCTACACAGTGGGGTGATGCAAATACCCCCTGTCCCTGTCAACCTGGGAACCAACCTTATCTGAGTAGCCTCTGCTCTCCTGTAGCTGAGCCCACATGAGCTACCTGGGCCACAGGACCCACAGGGAGCTCTACCTGGCCCTGTACAGGCTGAGTGAGGAGAGGACAGCCCTTGTGTTGTCCCCAGTCAGCAGGGATCATGCCAACCACCTCATGGACCAGAGGAGGAGCTGGGACAGGAGGAGCCTTGCCCAGCCCACCTGAACCCAGTGTGGTGTTTCCATGCAGGTGTCATTGCTCAGGAGGTGAAGGAGATCCTCCCTGAGGCTGTGAAGGACAGTGGGGAGCTGGTCTTTTCCAACGGGAAGACCCTGGAGAACTTCTTGGTGGTGAACAAGGTGAGTGGGGCAGGGAGGCTGAGGAAAGGCTGCTGGGGAGGAGCAGAGCTGAACGTGGAAGACAGGAACTGTGATGCCTGGGAAGTGTTTCTAAACCAACACCCAGCCAGCATGAGCTTGAGATCTGGCTCATCTGCCAGATGTGAGGAGCAGCCTTTGAGGGGGTGTGAGGGATGGCAGACTCCAGCAGGGAGGAACCAGCCTGATGCTGGGGAAAGTTGGCAGCATCTCCCTCAGGAAGGACTCCTTGTTGGCAGCTCCCTGGAGGGAGGCTCTTAGTCATAATCCCTCCTTTCTAGATAAGATAAAGGTGGTTATGTCAAGATAACTCAGAGCACCTGGCTGCCTGGCCTCTGTGTGACCTGTAGCAACCTCTTTGCTGCTCTGGGCATCAAGGGGACAGCCTCCTGTAGCACAGGTCGAAGTGACAGCTTCCCAAAGCTGCCAGCTCTCTGCTGCCTCACTCTATCCAGAGCAGGAATGGCCAGGACTGATCTTGATGCCTCGTTTGTCCTTGATGGAAACCTGGATTCCTGCACTTGCATCTCCAGCTGGCAGGAGCTCTGTGTGTGTGTGTGTGTGTGTGGCTTTTTCTGTCCCAGCTACACAGGGCCAGGGTGTTGCTGCCCTTTGTTCCTTGTGTACAGCCCCTCTCCATGGGCTGCAGCTCAGTGTCAGAAGCTGGTGCAGCTGCAGAGCAGCTTGTCACAGTCCCCCAGTGATGGGGATGGGAAGAGATAGAGCTCTGCCAAGGTTTGGACAATTCACTACCCCCAGAGCTGGGTGTTGTGGGACCTTTTGCTGGGGCAAGGAATGAGAGGGAGCAGTGAGGGTGAGCAGGAGTGTGCCCACCACAGGGCAAGGCTGCTTAGGCTGGCAGCTCTTCCCTGGCAGGAGAGGATCTTCATGGAGAACGTGGGGGCAGTGAAGGAGCTGTGCAAGCTGACAGACAACCTGGAGACCCGCATCGATGAGCTCGAGAGGTGGAGCCACAAACTGGCCAAGCTCAAGAGGTTGGACAGCATGAAGTCAACTGTGAGCTCTGGGGCATTCAGGTACAGGTCACACTGAGGGCTTGGGAGCCACAAGAGGTGTGTCCTCTGGGGTCCAGGCAGCTCTGACAGCTCGGTTTGGGAAAGGGGAGGTGAGGAGGAGGGAGGTGTTGGCTGTTGTCAATGGGCTTGGGATAGAATGAAGGAGCTGAGCTTGGTGAGATGGGTCTGGTAGCTCTTGGCATTACACAAACTGACAGCCTGCTCTTGAACCAGCCCTTGAAAAAAGCCCCTGAAATTGTCTCCATGTTGCCCTGAAGTGAGGGGCTTTGTTAGAGTGAGGAGCTTTCTCAGAGTGAGGAGCTTTGGGAGGCTTTCCCAGAGTGAGCAGCTTCCTCAGAGCAGAGTTTCTCAGAGCAAAGAGCTTCTCAGAGCAGAGTTTCTCAGAGCAAAGAGCTTNCCAGAGCAGAGCTTCTCACAGCAGAGTTTCACAAAGAAAAGAGCTTCTCAGAGCAAAGTTTCTCAGAGCAAAGTTTCTCAGAGCAAAGAGCTTCTCAGAGCAGAGTTTCTCAGAGTTCCTGCTCAGCTCCTGCAGGTGTTGGGCTGAAATCCAAGGGCCAGCATTGCAGCCATACCCTGAGCAGATGGAAGTGACAAGGGTTTGTGACTGCAACACCAGACAAGAGCTTTTCCCCCCTAGCAGAGGATCCCACTTGTGCCTGGGGAGGGTGTGTGTGAGGGGCTGGCACTGCACAGCTCAGCTCCATTGCTCCTCTCTCCTTGCAGCCAAACAGGGAGCCAGTTCAGCCGGGCGGGAAGTGTGCCCCACAAAAAGAGGCCCCACAAAGCAGCCAGCAAGGTAAGGGACTGCTCCCAGGGGCAGCAAAGCTCTGCAGGGGAGGGTGGCCTGTCCAGGAGCCTCATCTGCAGGGTCCTCTTTGGGGTAGCTTCCCATTTCCATCATCTCTCCTTCCGTGTGGTCCTTGTCTGAGTGAAGATGATGTAGGGCTTCTGGGCTGAAGGGGGTTCAGGGCTTGCAGGGGAGCAGGAAGATGGGCTGCTGGGATCTGTGTGAGGAGCAGAGCAGTAAGGAGTCCCACATTTCACAGACTCATTCAATGGTGAGGGTGGGAAGGGCCCTGCAGAGCTGCCCCAGCCCCTGCTCCAGCAGCTTCCCCTGGCTCAGGGGGCACAGGAACGTGTCCAGAGGGGGTTGGAAACCTCTTGAGAAGCCTCTACACCCTCCCTGGGCAGCCTGGGCCAGGGCTCCCTCACCTCAGCACCAAAGGGATTTCTCCTGCTGGGCCAGGGGAGCTGTTTGTGTCCCAGCCTGTGCCCCTTCCCCTCGTTTCTGTCCCACAGTCGCCGTCGGCTGTGCCGGAGCAGAGCTGCATCAGCCAGCGCTTCCTGCAGGGCACCATCATAGCCCTGGTCATCATCATGGCTTTCAGGTGAGGACACATGCCCAGGCCACCGTTTCCCCACGGGTTTGCTGCAGCTCATCACCTTGACCTACACCAAAGGCAGTTGGAAAACCTCCTGTCCTGGTGCTGTCAGGGCTGGTGGGCACAGGCAGGGCTGGTGGGTACCAGCACAGCATCTTGCCTGAGAGTGGGGGCTGTGGGAAGGTCACATCTCCCTGAAGGTGCAAAGCTTTGGTTTAGATGGGTCTTCAGCTGGCAAGGAATAAGTGTCCTGTGGCTGGCATCTGAGGAGGATGCTGAGGCAATTCCCCCTCTGTGAGCTGAGCTACAGCACTACTGGAGGCACAGTGTAAGAACCTGGTGTGAGGTTTGGTCTCTTCTCTGAGTAAGAAGTGACAGGAAAAGGGGCAAAGGGGCTCCAGCTGCCCCAGGGGCGGCTGAGGCTGGAGCTGAGGCAGAACTGTTTCCCTGAGAGGGGTGTCAGCCCCTGTGCCAGGCTGCCCAGGGAGCTGGGGCAGGGCCCAGCCCTGGAGGGATCCCAGAGCCGTGGGGCTGAGGTGCTGAGGGCTGTGGGTCAGTGCTGGGCTGGGCAGGGGGAGGGCTGCAGGGGCTCCAAGACCTTTCCCAACCCAAATGTCTGTGTGATTCTCTCAGGGGAAGGCAGGAGGGATGGCACCAGAGCCAACTCTTTTGCCCCAGCCCAACCCTGCCACGTGCCTCAGGGCTATGCTGTGGCTGTGTGTGTGAGCAGAAAAGGTTTTTTGCAGTGAGCTGAGCCTGTTCCTGTGTGGTGGGACATGGGGGTGAGCTGTCCCCCAGCCCTTCCCACCCTCCAGTGGGATCTGAGGTGCTGAGGGCCGTGGGTCAGTGGTGGGGAGGGCAAGGAGTGTCCTCCAGCAGCATCAAGGGCTTGTCCAACCTGAAGGATTCCCTTGATTCTTTGCTCCATGGGGTGTGCAAGTGAGAAGCTTTGGACTTCCAGCCCCTTCCATGGGCTGCAAGCCCTTGGCAGGTGCTTTGGCCCCTGCTCTGCCTGAGGCTGTCCCTGTTGTGTCCCTCCCCAGCGTGGTGTCCATGTCCACGCTGTACGTGCTGAGCCTGCGCAGCGAGGAGGAGCTGCTGGACGTCGATGGGTGGGTACCTCTGGGTTCTGGGGGAAGGAGGGAGGGAGTGAGGGAAGGAGGTACTGCCCAAGCCACTCTGAAGCACCCAAATGCAGCCACTGTGAGCTTCCTGAGAGTGAGGCCAGTGAGCTGTGTAAAAGCAACCACAGACACATCCAACCCCATCCCACTGTGGCGTCACTTACCTGGAGGAAGAAAGGAGGAGCAGAAGAGAGAAGTGCCCTGTTGTGTGGCTGCTTGTGGCTGCTCTGAATGGTCTGGGGATGCCTCTTCAGCTGGACTAAAGCAGCAGCCTGCCCACTGATGGACTGGGCAAAGAGTTTTTCCTCTTGGCAAATGATGTCCTCAGTGTGGAGAGAGCACTGGGGGAAGCAGCCCCATAGGCAACCAGTGCTGGCCATTCAGCTGGGGCACACTTGAGCTCCTTTGAGAACTCACCTGACCATGTAATGAGTCTCTTTTTGTCTCTCTCTTCTCCCTCTCCTCTTTTTCTCCCTCCTGTCCTGGTTGCACCTCTCATCCAACCCTTGTCCTTTCCACTTCCATTGCTCCATCCTGGTCTTTTCATTCCCATTGTGTCATTGTCCCATTCTGTGATTACCTTCCATCTCCTCTTTCATTTCCACCCCCCTTCCCTCCTTTTCCTCCTCATCTCCTTTGCCTTTTCCTCCCCTTTCCTTTCCCTGTCCTGTAGCTCTCTTGCTGTGCCCACTGCCTGTCTCTTGGCCCTCTTTCAGCACAGGGGTCCCAGGCTCCCGCTGGCTCTGTGCCCACGGTATGTGACTCTTCTCCTTACCCTGCTGTTTCATCCCTGCAGCCCTTCTCTCAGCTCCTTTCCCTTCCACCTGCACCACAGGAGACCCAAGAATCTTCAGCAAAGTGGAAAGCAAAGGAAGGGGATGTGGTGGGGCTTCAGGAGGATGATGGAGCCCATCAGGGAGGGGAAGTGAGCATTGGGGGGTTGGAGAGGCGATTAAGGGGCTCGAGGAGGATGATGGAGCCCAGCAGGAAGGGGAAATGAGCATTAGGAGCTTGGAGAAGCAATTAAAAGGTTCCAGGAGGATGATGGAGCCCATCAGGAAGGGGAAATGAGCATTAGGAGCTTGGAGAAGCAATTAAAAGGTTCCAGGAGGATGATGGAGCCCATCAGGAAGGGGAAATGAGCATTAGGAGCTTGGAGAAGCAACTAATCAAAGGCTCCATAATGAAATGACACCCTGGGAGCAAAGCAGGAGGGGTCAGGTTGAAAGGGGTGGAGGGAGTGTGGAAAAAGGATGAAGACCTTGAAAAATGAGCTAAATGGTGCTGCTTGGAGCCTGCTGTGGCCTCAGGGGATAAGACCTGGGGCATTTCTCCCAGGGGATGGTGCTGCTTGGAGCCTGCTGTGGCCTCCTGGTTATCCCTGAGTTCAGCAATCCACCCCAGAGGGATCAACTGCTAGAGATGGAGTCCATCACAGCGAGCAGCAGGGGAGGGTTACTGGGCTCTTCTGCACCAGCTGGGCTGTCCCAGCCAAGCTTGGGACTGCCACAAGATCTACTGGGGCATCTCCTACCTGTCCTTGCAGCTTCCATGTCCTTTGTGCCTCCCTCCTGCCTCTGCTTTGCCACCTCACCCCACGCTGGGCTCCTCCTCGCCCTTGTGCTCACCCACGTCTGCCCTTGTTCCTCATCCCTGAGCCCATCTCCCTGCTCTCTGCTCCAGCTGCTTATCCCTTACCACACACAGCTGAGACCCCTGTGCCCCCCCGGGAGAGGTTTTTTTCACCCCCTTGTCCTGTGTTTCAGATCAAACCAGAACTTTGACAAGACACAGTCGGTTCGTTCCACAGCGGCCTCGGGCAGAGCCAGCGCCAGGCCCAGCACACACCATGGTGGGTCCCAGCACCTCCAGACCCCCCTCCTGAGGGGCTGTGGGGCAGGGGGGTGAATGGGGCTGCTCCTCTGTGGTGCTGCCTGAATGCTGAGAGCTCCTGGGGGGCTTTGGTTTTGGGGAAGGGAGAGGTGCTGCTCCTGCTAGGGGGGGTGAGCAATGGCACAGAGGTGAGTTGGGGGTCTGTGGCAAGGGGGTTCCACAGGAGCTGGTGCTGGGGCCATTCTGATCCAACATCTTCATGGGAGCACTGGCTGGTTCACCAGAGGCTGAGCTGCCATCCAACCAGAGCTGGGCACAGAGGAAGCTGCTGAGGGGCACCAAGGGCAGAGTCCTGCAGCTGGGCAGGAACCAGCCCAGCACCAGCACAGGCTGGGGGGGACCTGCTGGGGAGCAGCTCCAGGAGAGGGACCTGGCAGTGCTGCTGGGCACCAAAGAACCAGCAGCAGCAACGTGGGCTCGTGGGCAAGAAGCCAATGGCAGCCTGGGGGGCATCCAGAGAGGGTGGGCAGCAGGGCCAGGGAGCTTCTGCTGCCCCTCTCAGGCCTCATCCTGAGCCCTGTGGCCAGTGCTGGGCTCCCCAGCTCAGCACAGACAGGGAACTGCTGCAGAGAGGCCAGTGCAGGGCCACCAAGATGCTGAGGGGCTGGGACACATGTGTGAGGAGGAAAGGCTGCAGCCCTGGGGCTGCTCAGCTGCAGGAGAGAAGCCTGAGCTCAGGGGCAGCTCAGCAATGCTGCTCAGTCCCTAAAGGCTGGGTGTCAGGAGGATGGGGACACACCTTTTTGCCTGTAGTGTCCATCAGTAGGACACAGGCTGAGACACTTGCCCACAAATCAAATCTCCTTTGGTTCCTGTGCCCCCTGGTTGAAGGGAACCTGCTTGAGCAGGGGCTGGGGGAGCTCTGCAGGGCTCTGCCCACGCCTCCATGCTTCTCACCTATGTCCATTCTGTTTACCCTGCAGTCCCAGAGGACACACTGGGCTTCAGCTCATCTGGTCACAGTGTCCTGGCCTGTTTCAACCCACCCTGCTTCTCTACCTGCTGCTCTGCTGCTCCCACCAACATCTCCTCAGTTGCCCCCTCTGAGACCAGCCCCACTCATGTCACCAACATGACAGGTAAGTGGCACCCAGGAGGTCCTGGCACCACACCAAGCTCTGTCTCACCTTTGCATCACCTGATCCTCCCCAGCCTCAGCTCACCTCCTGCCTTGCTTCTGTGTGTTGTGGAAAAGAAATGCAAGGCTGCCCTTCCAAAGGGGCTCTGGGCTGAGCCCCCAAACCCACTGCCCTGGCTGAGCAGGGCAAAGCAGCAGTTTCAGACATCCCTGAGCCTGCTGACAGTGGGGAGAGGGGCTGGAAAGGCTTGTAAGCTGCCAGCAGGAGGTCAGTAGGGGCCCTGCTGGGATGCCCAAGCTGCTGTAGCTGTCGGTCCAAGCTGAAGTCTAAAGCTTGCAACGACAAGAGCTTTTGGCTGTGAGGGTTGAGATGGGAGGATAAAAGGGCTGAGGCTGCTCCTGGAATAGTCCTCTGCCAGATACAGCAAGCCAGCAAACAGTGGCAGGACTAAGAGGGAGATGACAAAAGACCTGAGACACATCCAGGGAACTCCTGGGCATGTCCCTGACGTGCTGAGGTTTGGGGCCCAGGGCTTTGGAAAGGACATGGCATGTTCTCCATGGGAAAACAGAGAAACTCACCATGAGTCAAGCCTCTGGAGTGCCTGTAGGATGGGGGTGTTTTTGTCACTTAGAAGTGTGTCATTCCTCTGTTTGCTCTGGGCAGGAGCTGAGCTGCCTCCTGGCTGCCAGGCAGAGCTCCTGCCAGCCCTGTGCTCACTACTGCTTGAGGAGCAGCAGCAGCTCAGGCAGTGACTGCAGAGCTGGAAAGCCCTGGGGTCATGCCTTTCCCTTGCCTGGAACCCTGAGCACAGGGCTGTGCCCACATTTAGCCCCCACAGCCTGCTGCATGCAGCTTCCCTGTGCTGCCAGGGTCCCACCTCAGACCCAGGGGCTGCAGAGCCTCAGAGCTCACTGTGGGGGTCTTACAGGAGGTGATGTGGGGACAGCAGGGACCTAGAGCCTGGGAGCTGTTGTCTCTTCAGTGGCCTGGGAGGGCAGGAGTGCTGCCAGCCTCTCTCTGCCTCCCAGCACCACCTTCCTCTCCTTTCTCTCCCCAGAGCAAAGCCAGGCATCACTCCTGCCAGCCACACACATCAAAGGCAAATCCAGGGGCATCGGCGGCAAAGCAGCGTCCTACAGCAAGCGGCCAAAGACTCCTGACAGGTCTCAGAGCTTCGACAGCCCTAATGCCAGCCCCAATGCCAGCCCCAATGCCAGCCCCTCCTCCCCCTTCACCCACAGCCAGGGCAAATCCAAGTCCATCTCCAGCCTCTCGCTCTCCCGCAGCGACTCGGCGCCGGGGCAGGTCCGGCAGCAGCGCAGCCTCCGGCAGCCCGGCTCCCGTGGTACGTGACCAAGGGGCTGCCCTCTGGGCTGCACAGCTCTCCCTGGGGGCCCCCTGAGAGATTCACTGACTCATTGGGGTTGGGAAAGGCTTTGGAGCTGCTGGAGCTCACCCCCATGCCCAGCCCAGCACTGCCCCACAGCCCTCAGCACCTCAGCCCCACGGCTCTGGGATCCCTCCAGGGCTGGGCACTGCCCCAGCTCCCTGGGCAGCCTGGCACAGGGGCTGACACCCCTCTCAGGGAAACAGTTCTGCCTCAGCTCCAGCCTCAGCGTCCCCTGGGGCAGCTGCAGCCCCTTTCCCCTTGTCCTGTCACTCGTTACTGGTCATTACTGACCCCCAGCTCCCTGCAGCCTCCTGTGAGGGAGTGTCAGAGAGTGCTGCTGGCTCCCCTCAGCCTCCTCCAGCCTGTGCCAGGGCTCCCTCACCCTCACAGCAAAGTTTTACTTTGTGTTGAAGTGGAACTGTTTGTGTCCCAGCCTGTGCCCGTTGCCCTTTGTCCTTCCACTGGCCCCCACACACCAAACACTGGCCCCAGCCTCCTGACACCCACCCTTTAGGGACTGAGCAGCATTGCTGAGGTGCCCCTGAGCTCAGGCTTCTCTCCTCTAGATGAGCAGCCCCAGGTCCTGCAGCCTTTCCAGTCCCTTGACCATCTGATGACAGTAGTGTCAGTGCCAGGCATCCCTTCCAGCCCCCCCTCACTGAGCTTTAGCCCAGCTGCCAGCCCTTTGCAGCTCCTGACTTGTCTCTTTTCCCCTCTGCAGGGCCCAGCCCAGTGCTGCAATCTGTCCGGATCCTGGAGATCAACATGTCCCTGCAGCCCTGGGACTGTGCCTCCGCTGCCACCTGCCGGTGAGTGACCCTTGACCATCCCTTCAGTGGCAGCAGCACTGGGGGAGGTCCAGGAGAAGCAGCAGATGAGCAGCTCCTGGAGCTTTGGACCCTCCTTGTGCCATCACCCCAAGGCAGCCCCATTGCTGCTCTTTGGGCAGAGGAGCTGGTGATCCCAGTGCCTCACTCAGAATTGCCTTTAGCAACGAGCTCAGCTTTGGAGACCAGCCTAAGAAGCCTCTCAGGGGACTCAACAGAAGCTTTGAGTCCTGCTCTGGCTTATGTCACTGCAGCTCTGTGCTGAGGTCTGATGCTCTGTCTCTGTGCCCACAGGACTGGCAACTTCAGCTCCCGCATCCCTGTCAGCCAGCTCACAGCAGTGAACACCAACCTCACCCTGGAGATGAAGTGAGTGCCCCAAGGGCTCCTTTCTTGGGTGTTTCAAGTGCCCTTGAAGTCTGCTGGATGCTGTGCCACGTGGCCATGGTGTCTCCTGCCCAAACTGGGGAAGGGACAGCAGGGTCTCAACGTGCTTTCTCTCCCCAGCTCCTCCTCTGCTGTGTCCATCTCCCTTTGTGGCCTCGTGTCCAGTGACCCCTGCCAGGACACTGTGAGTGGCAGCAGCTCCACTGACACCACAGACACGCAGGTAGGAGGTTGATGCTTCCAAAACCCACCCAGCCCACGTCAGCCCAGCACAGCACTGAGCCCTGCAGGCTGCCAGCAGCGTGGGCAGGGCAGCACAAAGGCTGCTGGAGGGGGAATCCCTGCTCAAGCACAGCTGTGCCAGCAACCCTCACGTCAGCAACCCTCAGAGGTGGCTCTAAACCTGATCCCTGTGCTCACTCCAATGAAATCATTGAGTCACTGTTCCTGTTGGACACTGTGCCAGGCTGCCCAGGGAGCTGGGGGAGTGCCCAGCCCTGGAGGGATTCCAGAGCCGTGGGGCTGAGCTGCTGAGGGCTGTGGGTCAGGGCTGGGCTGGGCAGGGGGAGAGCAGGGGGTGGCTCCAGCAGCTCCAAGGCCTTTTCCCCCCACTCAAGTCGTTGGATGATTGTGTGATGTTGTACCAACATCCAGCCCCACAGCCCAGGCTGGGGAGCAAAGGGCTGGTGCTGAGGCTCCTCTCAGCACAGGGCTGGGGTCAATAGCTGCAGCCTCAGCAGCCCCACGGCCTCCAGCTCCCCAGCCCTGCACATTTGCCCCAAAAGCTGAGGGTTTGGGAGCCGGGAGCCAGAGCAGCCACCCCCTGGGGCTGAGCAAGGAGAGGAGGGGCACAGGAGCCCAGGCAGGGGGCTGGCAGTGTCTTGTGAGTGAGAGGCCGTGGGGAAAAGGGGCTGCAGCTGCCCCAGGGGAGGTTGAGGCTGGAGCTGAGGCAGAACTGTTTCCCTGAGAGGGGTGTCAGCCCCTGTGCCAGGCTGCCCAGGGAGCTGGGGCAGTGCCCAGCCCTGGAGGGATCCCAGAGCCGTGGGGCTGAGGTGCTGAGGGCTGTGGCTCAGTGCTGGGCTGGGCAGGGGATGAGCTCCAGCAGCTCCAAGGGCTTTTCCCAACCCAAAGCATTCTGATTCTATCCCATCCAAGCCATCTGCAGGAGCTCCCATGCTATGGGGAAGAGCTCAGGCTCTCAGCTGCTGTAACTCCTCCTCGTGCCACCCTTCAGGGGGTTTGGCAGGTCTGTGTGCACAGAGCCTGAGTCACACCCTCCAGTGCCCCCTCAGCCCAGCTCCACTGCTGACCCTGGAGAGGTTCCTCCTCCGTGGAGTTGTGTGATTCCTGCCAGCCTGGCCTGGGACAACATCCCCTGAAGCTCATCCCAGCTCTTCCCCTTCTCCTTCCCCCCCCCAGGAAACAACAACACACCGCTGGCCTCTGCTGATGATGTCCTTCCAGGAGTTCACCTACCACTTCAGAGTGGCACAGCCTGTGAGTACCAGCATCTGCCTCACCTTTCCTCTTGTCCAGGGCTGAGCAGGAGGGGAGTGATGGGGACCAGGGCAGGTTTAGTGGCCACACTGTGCTGAGAGCCTCCCCCAGCCCTCTCCATCATGGCTGTTGCCTCCCCAGCCCTCTCCATCATAGCTGTTGCCTTCCCCAGCCCTCTCCATCATAGCTGTTGCCTCCCCCAGCCCTCTCCATCATAGCTGTTGCCTCCCATAGTCCTCTCCATCATGGCTGTTGCCTCCCCCAGTCCTCTCCATCATAGCTGTTGCCTCCTCCAGCCCTCTCCATCATAGCTGTTGCCTCCCCCAGCCCTCTCCATCATAGCTGTTTCCTCCCCCAGCCCTCTCTATCGTGGCTGTTGCCTCGCACAGTGACATGGGGAGCAGGGAGTGTGATTTTCCTCTGCCCCAGCACAGAGTTCAGGCACTGTTTGCCCCCACCTCCTACCCCCCTTGGAACCCTGTCCTTGTCTGTAAGCTCTTTGTCTCACTCTCCCCCAGGGCCAAGCCAACTGCAGCACTGCTCCTGAGCAGATGGGACTCCTTTTCACTGACTATTACTTTCAGTTTTACTGGCTGTGTGAGTGAGGGAGCCCTGGCAGCACCAGCACCCTCTGTGGCTGGAGAGAGAAGGGGGACTGGTGACACTGGGGAGTCTCCTGTGCACCCTTCCAGCCCCACTTCACCCCCATCTCCCACGTGGGGCTGGTTTTGGTTGTGGGTGGTGACCCCAGGGCTGAAGCAGGACGCAGAGCCTGAGCCCCAGGAACACCAGCAGCCCTGTGGGACCTCCTGGGCTCAGCTCACACCCGCTTCCCATCACCCAACATCTCTCTCCTTCCCTGCCTGGGGATGCTCACGTCCTCAGTGGCTTCTCCCTCCCACTTCCCACACTGGATTCTGGAAGCATTCCCACTGGACTGAAGGTGGCCAGGTCTGCTGCTGCAGCCCAGGACAGAGCTGGGGAAGCTCCTGTTGTGTCCTGGCTCAAAGGATCCCAGACGTTGCCACCTCGACTCGGGAATGACGACACTGGAATCGTTCAACACTGGAGCCTTTGCCCAGAGAGACAAAAGCTGGAGCCTGGGCCTGGAAAGAAAAGCTGTGCCTGGACATACTGGAAGTCAATAACACTGGAGTTGCTGTTCCTTCTAGTTAACCCAGGGCCATCCCACTGCAGCCCTAGGAATGGACTGTCCTCTGTGGACAAGCGGCTGCAGCATCGGCCCCGGCTGTCCCTGCTCCTCCTTGAACTCTCTTCACTTCTTCCCTATCCAAGTCTGGATGGATCAACTCAAAAACTCCCACCAAAGCTGCTGCTGAGGCTTTGTGTGTGCCCAAGCCCCTAAACCCTGTGTGGGGACATTCCCCTGGGTGAAGAACTCACCAGCCTCGTGGGACTCCGCTGGGGGTTTGTTGCTGTGTGGAGCTGCCTGCTCGTCTCTGCAGCCACCACAGCCCCCCTCTTCCCTCCTGTGCAGAAAGGAGACCCCCCCAGTGCAGTGCTGAGCCCTGCAGAGCAAGGCTGGGTCACTGGGGGCACACGTGGCAGGGCTTTGCTGCAGCCCAGGCTCTGTGCCAGGCACTGAAGAGGCTGATGCTCTGCCCCAGCGTTGGGGTCAAGGGCCCCCCTCGAGTGTATTTGGGGTGTTTCACTGTTACAAGTTGTTAACTTGCTAAACTACTGAATCCTGGGGGTTGTTTTCTTTTGTCTTTTCCCTCTTCCTTTGTTTTTTTTTTTTTTTAAAGCAGTATAAAGATGGGTCTCTTCATCCTGCCCTGACTTGAGCTGAGCAAGAGACACAAAGGGCCTCCTGCCAAGCTCCACAGAGGTGCTGGGCCACATCAGACTGAGCATCCAGCACACCTCTCCTCCTCCAGCACACTTCTCCTCCTCCAGCACCTCCTGCCAGAGGAAACATCCAAGTTCCTGGAGGCTGAGCCACCTCTCCCTGAGGCTCTTACAGCTTGAGAGCAGCCACGGAGAGCACACCCCTAAAGCTGACCTGAGCAAAGAGCACCCCTTGCCCCTTGGCAGCCTCAGGCGTAGCCAGCTCACCCCCAAAACTGCTTTTGGGCATCAGCACCAGGCTGTGGCTGCTGCATTTTAGTGCCTTGAGTGGAGAGAGAGGCAAAAGCAGGACCCTGGCCTTTGCCATGGTGGTACCAGCACTGAGGAGCGTGGGGCTGGCTCAGGAACAACCTGCAAAGACTCTTCTTGTTGGTTGCTTTTCATCCACATCCCATCTCTTTGTCCCTGTGCACAGCTCGTGGGAACCTCCCCAGCCTTCTCTCTCTCTCTCCAAGCTGGGGAGCAGTTTGATGTCCCATGAGCCAAGCTTGGCCCAGCACAGGAGCTGACACCTCTGCCACCAAAGGCCTTTTGTTCATAAGATGGCTTCAAAGGCAGCTTCTTCATCCTCCCTGCAGCTCTCCCCAGGCAGCAAACCCTGAACTCTTGCCTTGGTGATGCTCTGCAGTTAATGCAGGAGGCAGAGGGCGAGCAGGGAAGCTCTGGGGAGCTCAGTGACCAAGGTGCTGAGGCTTGGGAGCATCTCCACAGCAGCATCTCAGGCCCCTGCTCAGCAGGATGAAGTTGGGAAGGAAACCTTTGCCTGTAGCTCTCTGGAGAAGCTGCTCAGCACCCTTTTTTTTCCCCCCCTTCCTGCTTGCCCTGAGCTTTGCTTGGCCTTAACTGGCAAGTTCCTTCCTTGGCAGCTTTTATTCTCCACTTGGCAATCAGTGGCCCAGTCTGGTGAGTCCTCACTCGGGTGAGTGATGCCACTGACACGTGGAGCTTCCTCCTCAGACCTGCTCTTTGCCTTTATCTGCTCCTTTAGGCCCCCCTGGAGAGGTGAGGGGTGGTGGTGTGAAGGCCAGAGCTGCCAGCACTGCCTGCAATCACCACCTCCAGGCCAGCCCCTCGTGCTGGAGCAGACCCACAAGTCCATCTTACCCCCCCCCCCCCACCAGCTCCTGGAGGGGAGGAATCAATCAGTCAGTGGCCCCAGAGGAGACAGATGGAGTCTCTCAGGTGTCCCTGTGCTGCTTCACTCTGGGCTTCACTTTCCAAGGGCCTCCCCCCCCCCACCAAAAACAAGTGCCTGAGGCTCACAGGAGCATCTCTAGTGCCTTTCTTTGTGCTACCAGGAGGGAACAGTGCTTTCCCCACACCTGTTAAACACCACGTGCCTCAAAAAACCAGTGGCCTGTGAGATAAGAACAGAGGTGAGGGCAAAAGCTACAGCCCCAGAGCCAGGGCTGTCCCTGCTGCCCCAGGAGAAGGATGCAGAAAGCAGCCTTTGGAGTTGCCTTCTTCTCTTCAAAGCCTCTTCACCAAGCACACACCAGC
The DNA here is from genome assembly GCA_013401255.1 of Urocolius indicus. Classification (NCBI taxonomy): domain Eukaryota; kingdom Metazoa; phylum Chordata; class Aves; order Coliiformes; family Coliidae; genus Urocolius; species Urocolius indicus. The sequence continues at coordinate 15,042 of WBNH01010176.1, forward strand.
AACAACCCCAAGTCACAAGGGGTCTGTCATCATTAAAGGGTCCCAGGATTGTTCCTGAGCCCACAGCAATGGTTCCTCCTGTAGACTCTTTTCTTTTTCCCCCCTTCCCCTTACTACTCCAAGGCATCTCTGCCCAGCCTCAATCAGCACCAGACTTCACAATCAGGCCTTGCCCATATCTCCAGCTTTACAGCTTGGGGGTGGAAGGGGGGGGGAAAAAAAACCCACCTCCCTTTCCACTGGGAAAGAAAAAAATAAGAGACATTTCATCTCCAACCCTTCTTGGCAGGAAGGAAACCCAAGAGATGAGGCTCCCTAGCCACAGCTTGGGCTGCTTCAGGGTTTGTTTCAAAAAGCAAAACCCAAGAGAGGTTCAGTCCTTGCCCTTCAAGAGCTTAAAAGCCTGTAAATAAAAAGAGACTGTGGCACCACTGTCAAGCAAACAACAAACTCCCCCCCACCTTCCCCACACACCACCCCCCCCNTTCCCCACCCCCCCCCCCCCCCCCCCCAAGGAGTAAAAGCACTAATGTCTTTGTTTAAACCTCTGCTGTCACAGCTTTAATCACTGTATATTGCCAGCAAGTTTGTAGAGTTGCAGCCTTAGCAGGTATCATTGATTCTGGGTTTTTATTTGGGGGGAAGGGAGGGAGGGA
>WBNH01010180.1:0-14838 GCA_013401255.1 Urocolius indicus
CAGGGCCCTTCCAGCTCCTACCAAGCTGGGATTCTGAGAAAGCACAATGTTATACCACTTCCTAACAAAACCAGAAATGGCAGCATTTCTATGTTGCCAAAAATTCCCAGGATACGAGGAAAGATAAACTGGGCATCAATCCTCATCAGGCACCTCCTTAACTCTGCAGATAACTTGCCGGAACCAGTGCAAACACCATGTGAGATATCTCTTCTCCCAGTGCATCTGTTAATGTCCACAGAGGAAGAGGAAGGGTTAACAGATTAAGATTTCTCCTCTAAAAGCCTTTTGGTGACCACCACCCAAGTCCCACTGGCACTGCTGGAGGTCTCCAGCTGTAACATGGTGCTTACTATGCAGATAGTTTCTCAATCCTTTTCCTCCAGCCCTTAAGGACTTTGCTCTTCATTCCCATTAACATTGCACGTGCTCCTCCCAGCCTCTCTCTAGGATTGGCTCGGTCCTTTGGTAAGTCTAAGCCAGTGCAAAAGGATCCTGCCCAGTCTGTTTGCACCCAAGTCCATGGTAAAAAAAAATAGTAGGTCCTACATGAATGAAACAAAGGAAAGGAGGAGAGAAAGCATGACTCCAGCAGTTTGCATGGCATTCAGCAGGACTGGAAACAGTGATGGCAATAATTGCCTGTAATCTCCTCCCCCCCAAAAAAAACTGCTTGTCAGACATTTTCCAGCTGCTGAAAAACACAGAGAGATATATTTGTGAAGTAACCACCAGACTCAATCAGCTCATCTTGACCAAATACTCCACAATGACATTATTCCACAATGGCATAATCCTTAAGAGAGAAAAATAACCCACAGCATTCCTGGAGCCCAAACAGAAACTCCACACATGTAATACCCAACACTAGAGTGTACTTGCTACTCCCTTTCCCTATGAGTCATTTTCCATCCTGCTGTCTGGTAAAAGAAAGAAGAAAGCTTTTCTTTTTTGTTGTGTGTTTAGTAAAGGTTCTCTCAGTAGCTTTGCTGATGACAGAGGATGGGAGCAGAGGAGGCTGAGATTTTGGTATCCTGGAGACCTGCCACTAAATCTCTTGGGGACAGGAGCTGCAGCCACCAGACCTGCTGCCCAAATTGGATTCTAAAGGGACAGGGCTAGAGCTGGGGGGATGCAGACTGGGCTTGGCATCTTCAAGTTGTGTTATAAAACAAGAGGGACATGCTTTCTAATTTACTGGGAGGGACGTGGGATGAAGGACAAAGTTGTTTTGTTTTGTTTTGACTGTCAGAGCCCACTTCTCTTGGCACAAATAGAACCCCCCCCCCAAGCTTGTCTGGAAGAACTCACACTGGGCAACTTTTCAGCTGGTGCAAGAAAATGGGCAAATGAAATGTTGTACCAACCCAAAAATAAGCAAAACTGGCTGGTTTAGCCTAATAGTCCAAAGCAAAGGCTCAACTCAGCCCTTGTCTGTGGTAGCACCCATGCAGGGGAAGTCATTGAAAGCCAGCAAGAGGCATCAGCCCCGTGGGTGCAAGACAAAAGGAAGATAAACCACCCATTTATTTAATAAATGCACTTCATTGTGCTACTTGATCAATCTTCATGATCTCAACAGCTCAAGCTTGAGCCTGTTTGGGTTTGTTTTCCAATTTAATCTTGGCAAGAGCCACTTAAAAACTGTAAAATGAGCAGCAGCATCTTGTGGGGATGTTGCAGGGAGGTGAAGGGCACTGGATGGGGTCAGGGGATGCCGTGAGCTCAAACAAAATTGATGGTCTGCCTCAGAACTGACAGCCACAGCTCTCATCTCCAATAGATGTTTAAGCAAATAAACGTCTTTATTCAGAGTTAGGGCACTCAATTCTGCTGCCCCAGTCTGTTTTGGTGGGAAGCTACCAGGTGACCTGATAAAAGGAAGGCTGACCTTTCCTGCTCCTCTAAAAAAGAACTCCAAGTCTTTGCTAAAGGGTTATACTGGAAGTTAAGGCTTTCTAAAGGGAAAGAAGAAGGATATGCTGCAGGCTCTTGGCATGCTCTGGTTAAGCAAACCCAGCTCATGGCTATGGAGAGGGATTCGTGCTAGCTTGCTTCATCATGCTTGAACTGGAGAGACTGACAGTCACCAGGCCACCAGTTGAACAGCCCAAACCTCAGAGATCCCCAAACAGCAACAACCCATCTGTGCCAGTGATGGATGAAACAAGCAACAGCACGTTCATGGTCTGCAGCAGATCAGATTAACTGGTGGTTGTGATCCATGCTCGGGGGCCTGGTGCAGATGCTCTCACCTCTTGATGCTGACTGTGCCATCACCATGAAGGAGCCCATTGTGTGGAGCTCTCAGGATACAGCCCATGAAAACAGCCACACATCTCAAATGGTAACACTAGCAATGCCTTTGTTTCAAACAGAGGCTCTGTCTTCTCCAGCTTCAGCCAAATACAAAGAATGAACTCAAATATATGCCTTTACATACACTCATTGTAAACACATGACCCAAGCAAGCCAGCCAAGCCAGCTCCCTCGCCCTCTGTGCAGTGCTGACAGGAGATCCCCGATGCACACGCTACACGTTTGCCTTATGTTCACTCTTAAACACAACGAGCAAAGGTCAAAACTAAGTTCCTGGAGGAGAGCACATTTGCTGTCCAGATGGGAACAAAAGATGAAGGCTTTTTTCTGTGAGTGGAATGGACAAGCAGGCACTCTGCAGCCCTAACACCCTTCTGACCTTCATGCTGTGCAGTACACGTATGTTCATGCATCAGAGATGGAGTTTTGGGGCTGTCAGAGCAGAGTGCAAGGAAGGTACCTTATTCATTCAGCACCAAGCCCAACGAAGCTCACCCTATACCTCAAGTGCCTTTGTAAAGCTTCAGTGCACAGTTCAACCTTGGGATGAAAACCTTGTCTCCAGCACATAGAGTTTCATTTCTAGTGTTGGGCACGATCCTAAAATTACTCAGTAGCCTCTACATCCAGGAGAAGGTCTATGGAGGGAGGAAGAGAAAACAGACCCAAGGCTGGGATCAGCATCAGTTTAAGGATGTTTTTCAGGATAACTGGACTAACTTGGCTGGTTTCTAAAAAGCACACACACTAAACTCTCAGCCATCAGTGTCTTTGGAAGCAGCACCAGCAGGCTCAGTGAGGCAGGTTGCCTTAAGCAGCAATAGCTTCCCACTCTTCAGCAAGATGTTTTAACTGGGGATTTCTGCTGCAGTGGTGTTGCACAGAGACCAGAGAGCTTGTGAAGAGCGGCAAGGGGAGGATCAGGGACCTAAGGAGCAGTGCTGCAATGACTTTTAGTATCTATCACTTAGGCACTAGTCATGCCTAAGCCATACCTGGCAATGCAGGGGAAGAAAAGGAGAGGCAGAGCTCTCTGAGCCTTCATCCTGCCATCAGCCAGTGGCTTGGTGACCACGCTCCAGGTCCCACAACGAGGAAGAGGTACATCCCAGACCACAGAGCAGAACTTCCCTGTGGAATGTTCCTGTGTGCAATCTCAAAGGGACAAAAAGCCCCAAGCAGCAGGGCCGTGGCCCTGAGTCAAAGCGCCCGAGCCTCGACGATGCTGGAAGCAATTCTGCAGACTCAAAGCTGCAACAAGTCCCAGTTGTTTCTGTTTTGTTTTCTTGGCCTAATTTCTTTCAGGCTGTCAATAGCTCTGTCCACAGAGCCAAGCATAAATCTAGTCAAATCCTGACTTATCCTAGAGCAAAGAAATGTCCTTATTGTTATTCTGGCCAGGAATACAGGCAGTTTCACTGGCCTGGGGAGTGCAAGCACTGCTCTGAGAGCAAAGGTACTGCCCACCTGCCACCTCCTCTTTCTCTCTCTCACAGAGGCATCAAACATCTTACAGCCTGTTTTTTTTTCCCAGGTTGAAGTCCCAGGTAAGAAGAAAGGTTCTTTGATGGCAGGAGGATCAGCACTCTTCAGCTGCAGCTTTTTGTATCTCACTCCAATCACTGAAGCTAATGCAATATGAAAACTATTTCCCAATAGCAGAGGAAACCTAATTCTCCAGGACAGTCTGAAACATGCAAATAGAACCATGATCTTTGCCATTTGCAACACAATGGAAACTTGCTAATAAAAGTTCCCATTGTGTCGGGGATGCAACACTAACCTCATGGTATTTCTGTCTCCCTCCTCCCTCCCATTCCTACTTTGCAGCCAGGCAGCTAAAAATGACTTAAAACTTCCCAGCTCAAATGTTTGAGGCCAAATAGTGACGCTGAAGCTCAAGGAAAGATCTGAAGAATGTCCACTGCACAGCCTGTTGCTTCAGCATGGGTTGGTGATCCATCCTCAGCCTCAAACAGCTACCTTCAGCTTGCCTTCCATCTGTTCACTCCTAACCCAGCACAAAACCTGGGCAGCAAAGGTGCTGCCTGCCCAACCTCACCATCCCCTGAGGCTGGTCTCACAGAGCAGCCCCCCTCACCATCAACCAACCAAGTGGAAATCCTTTGAACATTATATGGATAGCTTAGGAGACTTATTTCTGCAAACCACATGATGGGACCAACGTGCTGAGTTCTCTTCTAAACACATGCCCTTTTGCACTCATGTGAATAAGAGACAGACTTCTGGACAGTTTGTGTTCTGCAGTTATCACCCAAACTAGTAGTGTGCAGTCAGTCAGGTTAAATTCTTCTCTAGGGCACCCAAAGAGGGTCACACCTGGGATCCACAGGTTGAACTAAAACTCCCTGTTGGAAGACAGTCTGTCCTGTCTCCTTCAGAGATGAACCCATGCTTGTTGCTTCCCACAGGGAGAGGCATGCTGTCAGGATGCAGGGCTGGCAGGGACTGCCAGAAGAGCTCCATTGCTCTTATCACACATGGAGAAGAGGGAACTGAAGGGACAATTCCCAGGCAGTTGTGATGGGCATCTACAGAGATATCAATGCAGATCTCACCCTTCCTCCACCATGGACTCCCAAGAGTCGATAAACACCATGCAAACCTGATCCCTGACAAGCCTGCCTCCACCCTCCTCAGCAGCTAACCTTCAACATCCACACACTATGCACACTATGAAGGTTCTGACTGTCAGCAAGGATCCAACCTAGCACATGCCCATCAGCTGGAAGGACCATGGCAAGCTGCAGCTTGTGACCACCTTCTCTGCTGCACAGCGTGATAGGCAGATTTCTTGGTCCTTCTAATTTCTCTGAGGTTCATGGGTGGCCCAGAACATGACAAAACATCGAGCTGTTAGCAAACCAAAGGGATTTGGGCTGGAGTTCCTGGGTAAAACTGTCAGATGTGTCACTTTTATTCAGAGCTGAATTGACAGATTATCATCGCTGGGGAAAAAGCTGGAGGGGAAGGAAAGGAAACCAAACAACTTCCCAAGTCACCTGCTTGCTTTATGCCAGTGCTGCCAGCTCCATGCTGAAAAGCACAGCCCAGGGACTCAACTTGTGCTAAACAGGATTCCTCCTCCACTCCTTCTCCCAGTCCCTCTGCACCTCTTGACTTGGGCCATTCCTAGGCACTTTGTGCCTAATTATTTATGATCCCTAACGAAGCTCATCATGCACCCACCCCTCTGCTCATCTGTAGCTGGTTTTAACTGGGCAGCTCCATCAGAGCTCAGCAGCAGAAGAATTGTGCAATCTTTCACACACATCTGCCACCAGCCCTGCTCCACCTCGGCTGCTATTTCTTTTCATCCCAAACAATGAGTCCTGAGGACTTTCTCTGGTCTGTCTATTCAGGGAGAAGCATCAGACACTGTAGAGGGAGAGAGGGACCTCTCAGAGATACTGTTCCAGGCTGATGCTTAATCAACAGGATGGCCTCATTAACAGCACAACCCAGATAACACAATCTGTGCACTGCATTCCTCCTTGCTGAGCAGGCCCATAATAAATCAAGGAGAGATTTGGTGGGAAAGAAAAAGCTTGCTCTGCTCTCATGTGCTCTGGTGGTACAGCTTTCAGCCCCAAAGCTTCTGCTGGGATGCAGTAACCAGAGATAATCACTGCCTCCTGCAAACACCTCCCTGACTCCCAATGCACCTATTCCCAGCTGGACCCCTTGGGCTCATGCCAACAGTAAAGGCAGTGGCATGACCCTGCAATGGGCAGCTGGAAGGCTGTGGCAGCCATTGGCAGAGATGCTAAAATCGACTCTCCATGAGTCAAATCAGCCCCTGGAAATCTCCCCAACATGAGCAGGCTGCTTCAGAAGGCTGTGCTCAGCTTTCCCTTCCCACTGCTCAGAGCCTCAAACCCCACATGGGGCAAGGGAGATTTTAGCTCATTTTTTTTTGTCTCCTTGAGACTCTTTTTTTGCCTACCTGGGATTGTAACCTGAACTCCTGTCAGGCAGGAGGCAGACAAATACACAGGACTGCACTGCTCATAACCCAGCCTGAGATGAGTATCCTTGCCCCAGAGAAGCCCTCCTGTGAGAGCCTGGGAGCACATCCCTTCAGCTGAAAGCCTACATGGAAACCCTTTGAAAACAGCAGGAACAAAAAGGGCACAGACTGGTCCTCAGTCCTGCAGAATGGAACTCTGCCTGGCAGCCACCCATCCCACAGGGAGGAAAAGAGAAATCCACAGTGTCTGTTTATTTTCCGCTCATCCCTTCTAGGTAGCCTGTGCTGTGTGCTCGCCTTGTGAAGGAGCAAGAAGGTGAATTCAGGCATGTTACAGGCAGCTTTCCTCAGCCTACAAGTGCTCCCAGCCTCCTGATGCTGCTGGCATCCACTAAGGGCTAAGAGATGGAGAACTGACCCAAGGCAGAGCCTCCTAGCCCCAGGTCTCCTGGAAATACCAGAGGGAGGATTACAAGTGTTACAGCAGAGGTTGCACACTGGAGAAGTTCAAGGCAGAGCGGGTAGAGGGAAAGGCCAAGAAGCAATCCAAGAGCACAGCAAGTTTTCATTAAGCCTGACTTCAGATTTGGCTTTCATACCCTTCTCAGATCCAGGCTGCTTTGCATAAAAGGCCATTTTTTACCCCAGTGAACATCGTGGTTTAGATTTGCATCAAGGCTTTTGGTTTGAGTCTCTTTTGCCTGCTGTGGGAATTTAGGGGGAACTCATTTTCCTTGGGAGCCCTGAAGATGATGGAGCCCTTTTCCACAAAAGCCTACCACATCCTTGCTGGGCTCTCACCTTGCACTTGGCAGCTGGAGGTGTTTGACTGCACCTACCTGACATGAGGGGAAAAAAAAGAACCCCCATCCATGTGTGGTTTGGATTCAGAGGAACAGTTGAGAGTTTTGAAAGGGGAGGACACAAAGAGTCCCACAGACAAAAACCACTAACATTCAAACAACCTCATGTCAAATGCCTTGCTGCTGCTCTCATGTTCCCCAGCACAAGAGTTCTGTTGAGTCTCTTGATCTATTTGAAGGCAGGCAGGGGCTCAGGCAGACCAGTCAATGTGGCTCCCTCGACAGACCTATTCGTTCTCAGCTCTATAATAGGAGACAGGCCCGAACAAAGCCCCAGATCAGGGAATGTCTAAATCTGGTAGAGGCAGGAAGCTTCCAAATCCAAACCCAACCCCCAGTTTTCAGAGAAACCTTGAACTTTTTCATGGGGCTCATGCACAAAGCCACTTAAGGGATTTCTGAGGTGTTTGAAGTATGAACTGAATGCCACTTTGGGGCTTGGACCCATCTCTCCAGCTCATTTTTCAACTCCTCTTTTATTTGAGAAGCAGCAGCCTCCCTCCCAACTTCAGGATACTTATTTTTTTTCCATTGATCCCAGAATAACACAATTCCTTCTCAGAGGGTCACCTCTGCAGGGTACCAGGACCTTGCACTGAACATTTTGCCAACATGAAATGAAAACCTTCACAGCAGCTCCAGTTGCAAATGATGCTAAATGTGTTCACAGCTCTGGCTGAAAAAAAACGAGCAGACAGTGACTTAAGGCAGATCTTCTGGAAACTTGGGTCCTGAGCTGTTAGTGAACCTCTGAAGGTCCCTTCCAACCTCTATCATTCCATGATTCTGTGATTCCTCCGGGACCTTCGTCGTTCCAGAGCCCTTCTGTAACATCAGCACTTCAAAGAGAGACGAGTCGGTGCTTCAGCCAAAGCTGGCTTGCTGGGTGCCAGAGTGATGAGGCTGAAGCTTTGAACTTTGAGCAGTGTGGAGAAGCCAGAGCAGGAGCTGACATCACCCCCTGTGTGAGAGGCAGGCAGACGCGGGATCCCCGAGCCCGCGGGCTCCAGCCGCTGCCGGGCTGTGACGGGAAGCCAGGCCGCTGAAGGGATGAGTCACTGCTGATGACTAGATGCTCTCCTGGGAGGAAGGAGCAAGAGTTTCCTCATAAGAAGTAGCTTCTTTTCCACTGTAAATCTTCTAAGTGCAGTGATGAGTCTGAAAGGTCACTGGGGCTTGGCACTGGTTTGGCAACTGAGAGCCAGATGGCTTTGATGGGAAAGAGGATAACTGTCTCTCTCTGAGTGCCTCTCTGCTAACAGGCTTCACCCTACGTCTGGTTTGCTATGGAGAAGCTTTCTTTACCTCCTGGCTGCTCTCAGATATCAAACACAGGTTTGTGTAGGGCTGGAAACCCTACAAAATGGGAGATTTTGGTTTTGACTTCAACAAGGGAAAGATTTTCAACTCAGATCCCTATTTGTACGTTGAGAGGGGATCTCTAGTGAGTACTGAATGAAGTCTGCTTGTGTTGTGAGGGTCTTCAGCGGACCCAGAGCTTTAGAACTTGCAGTGAAGGCTCTGAACACATCTACAATCAGTGCTTCACCCCCATTCACATCTCAGCTTTGCCATTCAAGTCAATGAGGTTCCTGATATGACTCAGTTCCTTCCACGCATAAAGGTTACTCACTGATGTCTCTTCTTGGATTTGGGAGAGGAGAATCAACATTTAAGTACATGTAGACAGTAAACACTTCATTTGGAGAAGATCTGCTGTGCTCCATGATGGAGCTGATGCTGCTCTGGCAGCAGTGAGAGCCCAACAGCACTGGAGGCTGGAGCATCCTCAGGGGTGCTCTGAGAGGTGGGAGACAAAGTCCCAGGAAAGCAGCTGTGCACAGCTTTAGCCCATCCAAGACTGACCTCTTCAGAAAGGCTGGTGGTACCACAGCCAGGGGACAAGGCAGTTAAAAGCAAAGAGGTTGTCAGAGGAAGGGTGAGGAGAACAGCAGGAGGATAAAGATGACAAAACCCTCTCTGTGCAATCATCCCTCAGCACTTGCACAGCCCTGGCTGAAAGTCACAGGAACAACCTGATGACACTGAGTGCAATAATAGCTTTCCAAGGCCTGTCCACCTCAGCATTTTGTCACTGAAAGTGACACAGGGAAGGGTTTAAGAACACAATAAATATGCTGTGACTTGTTTGGTTTTTTTCCCCCAGAATATTTCCCCAGCCTCAGAAAAAATGCAGCTCAGGGGTTTCTGAGCTGAAGGAGCTGTTGTCTCTGTATTAAACAGCACTCAGGGGACTTTCCCTTTCACAAACCTCTCTGTTCCCCCTTGGTTAAATAACAAAAGAAGAGAAAGAAACACTGCAAACTATACTGATGATTAGGTGTCAGCCTAAAACACAGGGGAAAGAATCTAAATTAATTCACCTGCACCTAAAAGCCAGGTCAGAGAAAGCCTCATTTCTTCCTTCAACAACACAACCTGGGTTCATTAACAAAAGTGCTGCAGTAAAACCTTTCCCTTGCCTTGCTGGAGCTGCTGCTCTAACATCCTTGGAAGGATTATTTCAACACTGCAGGCTGAATCAGTTGGTTCATTAAGCAGCAAAAAGTTGAGAAAAGCCACCAGGGATTTGCTTCATTGAACGTTATTATTGCTTCTACAAAATGTCTCCCTTGATTTTTCAGCCAGCTGCAGACAAGGTTTTGCTTTGAAAGCAAATGAATCAGGGACCCATCAGCACCCAAACACATCTGTGTGGAAGTGTTAACGGGCCTTTGGGGGTGACCCTTAGAGCTGAGAATGGTATTTAAAGGCATTGGAGGAGGATGGTGGGGGAAGATCAGTTCTTCCTCCTCACACATCTGGCAGTGGCTGCAGCTGTAACATTTTACCCCTCCACAAACCCACTTCCAGAAGGAATTTGCCATTTGCTCTGGGTTGTTCCCAGTGACAGAACCTAGGCAAACACAGACTCTCCTGCACAGAGCAATGAGTCCTTTGCACATCCCTCCCTGGATGGCATCCAAGGAATGCTGGGAGAGCTTTCTGCTCCATTGGAGAGGATGGTGAGCACGTTCAGCAGGACGTGTCTGGGCAGATGGCTTGGCCTAAAGGACCTGCCTCAGTCTCCTTTCTCAATCAGGGATTTCTGCCTGGCTTAAGCAAAGTTCATTTTCTTTGCCCCTCTTGGGAATCACTGTAGAAAATTCATCCCTCAGAGGTTTAGGGGTTTTTTTCCCTACTCTGTCTCCCTTTCACTGGCCTGACACTGCTTTGTATTATCTTCCTTGCACATCTTGGCCATCTAACACCCAGGAAACCTAAACTCCAGACTAGTTGCAACATCTTCATTGCCTATATACAAATACAAGACAATCTGTGGTGGAAACAGCCACTATCAAGAGATGCACCTCTGCCTCCCTCCAGTCCCCACTGAGTTAATTTGCTTTCTTATATTCCATCAAAACTAAGAATCAAAGCAACAAGAAGCAGAATTCCACAGCCCAGCAGCTCCTGGCTGGTGGCCCATGTCATACCACTATCACAGATGCAAGAGAAAGACATTATACAGTTGTGGTCCTTCTGCAAACAGAGAACACAGCATGGTAGGAGGAAAAAACCCACCCCAACAAGTCAAATACCAAATGAACAATCAACATTCAGCTTCATTTTTGGTGGTTCTAAACAGCCACCACTTGCATGGTCATTGACTTCTACCTGTTGCTACTAGATCAATCTGCAAACCTAAGGTTGTTTTTTAAGTGATGTAAGAATCCTTCAAGTAAAAAGTGTTGAGGAATGTATATCATGGCATGGATGTCTGTCAGGGCATATCTGATGGACCTCTGTCTGAATAGAGGCAAAGCAGGAGGTGCAGCTGTGTCCAGAACTGACATTTCTGATCTCTCAGCCAGCCATTATACCTGAGCAGGGCTGAAGTCCCTTTCAACACCACAAGAGCAAGAAACAAAAATGAACAGTTGCAGCTCTGCTTTAGCAATGTAGAAAAGGGTAATTTGTCTGGGAGATGTTTCCCAGGTTGCTTCCATGCAGATCCACCTCCCAGTACCCCAGGGATCTCACTGAAAACCATTTTTTCCTGGAAAACAGCACAAAGAACAGAAGTGAGTAGAGGAGAGGGTCTGCACTGAGTCTGGTTTCCACCCAAATCCTTTCTAAACAACACAGGGCTGCAGCACTGAGATCTTTGAAGACAATACATGTGTGGAAGAGTGTGCAACCAAGAAGGAGTGATGGGAAAAGGGTTTAAGAGAAAGGAGAGCAGCACTCAGTCAAGGCAGAAGAGGGAAAGAAGCTCTTCATCACACAGAACTGCCAGATTCCTCATTTCCATGGCAAATACAAATACAGCCCACCACTTTCATGCCTTGGCTTTGTGGCCCACAAGCCCAGGACTTCCACATAGTACTGGACTAGCTAATTGACATTTAAATCATTAGCAGCACACCAAATTAGCGTCAGGGCTTTCTGCACCCTTGGGCTGCTGGCTTGTTTTTGTAGTCCAGATCCCAGAGAGGAGGCCCTGCTCCTTGTTAATGAGGCATTTCAGCACCTACTCAGGATCATTATTGGTCTCTAATGAGGACAAAGGTGTTTGTGGTATTTGACCACTTGCCTAATTAGTTTATAGGGCGAATGCTCCATGCTGAGCAGCAGATTTATGAGCTTGGGTTTGTCAGGGAGAGCAGTGGTGGGAAGGGAGCAGATAGCTGCAAGCACTCCAAAGCACAGCTCCCAGCTACCCATGGGTGAGATACCAAGAAGCTGACTGGAGAGCTTCTGGATTGTGCTGCCCCATGGGTCCTGAGCATCAATGGGGACAGCAGCAGAGGTAAATCATACAGCTTGATTGGTTGTTAAAGCCCTTAAAGCTGCTGCAGTCCCAGCCCACCACTGACCCACAGCCCTCAGCACCTCAGCCCCACGGCTTTGGGATCCCTCAGGGCTNACCCCAGCCACGACTTCCCATCAGGGAGTGTCAGAGGGTGCTCCTGTCTCCCCTGAGGCTCCTCTTCTCCAGGATGAACATCCTCAGCCACTCCTCATAAGACATGAAGTGTCACCTTGCAAGAGCTGGAGTTGAATCATCCCAAAGAGCCTCAGGTGAGATATTTTTCCCTGTGACACATTCAATACACAGCAGAAGAGGATCAACTGCCAAGATGAAGCCCCCTGGCTTGCAGCCCCCTCAGCAGCCATGGCCTGCCCTACCAAACAGCTGCTACCAGTGGACACCCCTTGCTGGTGCTGAGCAGCAGACAGGGATGAAATCCTGGCCCTATGTTTGAAGCAGCACGCTTTTGCTGCTAGGTATTGGTGCTGGGGTGCCAACGTCACCACTTGTACCACTGTGATGGAGATGGAAGCAACGTCCCCAGCCCTTCATTCTCCTCCTCAAAGCCACATTTGAGTGATCTACCGCTGGTTTTGCTTCAATTCTGCCTCATGACTCTACCTGATGGACCCTGACAATGCCAGGAGGGCACCACTCGAGATGGAAACAAACTTAATCTGACCTGGGCTCGTGGTGCTCCCTCCCTGCTGAGAACCATCAGCTACCACCAGCCACAGAGGCCGACTCCACATCCTCCAGTCTGCTTGTTTAACAGAGCATGGTGGGTTTCGTTGTTGATGGGAGAACAACTGCAGCAGAGCTTCAGCAGCTCCTCATGTTACACACTTGAGAAAAAGCACCAGAAGTTCAGAGCTTTGGCTCTATTGCATCTGAACCCTCTGGGACTGGAAATCCCCAATGCAACCATAGCACCAACAGAAGAGCTACTGTTTGTTGACAACCCCTTGAAATCACACACACACAACTGTCCAGTGACTGGGAATCGTTTCCCTCCAAGTTTTCAGCTATTTAACAATATTATAAATGCATCTTGAATTGCTAAAAATGGTTGAAGCTTTGCTTTCAACTATCAGATTCTTTCTTATACATTTTTGGAGCAGGATTCAGGAGCATTTCCAAGGGAGAAGTGATTTCAGGCACCGTAGGAATGCCTCCCTGCCCCAATCCAAAAGCCTGAGCAGCTAAAAAATGTGCCATCAATGAAAAAAAGAAACAAACCCAGCGTGTACATGCAATCAGCTTCATCCCCATCCACGTCCCCTGCGTGGAATGAGAAGAACACTTAACACAAACCACGTTGCAGCAGCTCAAGCTTTGCCTTGGCTGAGCCCACGAGCTGCCCCAGCACCCGGCGCTCAGTCCCTGGGATGATCAGCTCCTCCAGGGCAGGCACTGGCTCTGAGACACAAACACCCCCTTCCCAACCACCTTCTCTTCTGTTTGCCTCAGCAGGAATTGCTGTTTGTTTGGGTTTTTTTTTTCCCAAGCCCTGGTGAAGAGCTTAATGCAAAGCAGGAGTGGATAAGCTGCAGGCCCTGCCAGACACAGAGCATCTCTCCTGCCTTTTGCCTGTGGCTGGACTGGTTCTCTTGGCACTTTTGTCCCTGCAAGTGTTTGGGTTGAGTTCATAAATCAATTCTGACGGTCCCAGTTGGTAACTGTGACACCAGCCCAAGTAGAGGACTGTGGAAACTGGCATCAGTACTGCTAGCATATGGCTTATCCTGGCTGGGATAGCAACCCCCTCCTCCTCCCCCTTAAATAACCTGAGGCTTCCTTTTCCCTCCCTCTGCTCCCAAAGGACACTTGCCATTACAGGGATACACGGTGCTAGCAAACCCCCAGCTCCTCTCCAAAACCCTCGTGGTGCAGAAAGAACCAATTCTAACCCTTCAGCCTCATTTGCCTCTGTTTTGCCCCAAAACTCATTCCTTAACCCTTGGTAGGCACAGCTGGGGTTGTCCAAAGGCTGCCCCAGGCAGTGGTTCCCAGCTTAGCCCAGGTTCCTGCCCCAGTGCCATGGGTTTGTCACCAGCTTAAAGTGCTTGTGCAATAGCTTGAGGACAACAAGTGGGGAAAAAACAAAGATAACCCTTTCAAGCAGGAGTTATTGAGATGCAATTCTGTCTGTACAGGACAATAAATCACCTCTTAGAGTTTTCCAGCCCTAAAAATATGTGGAGCAGGGGGAAAGGATGTGGCTGATGAAGGAAGACTGGAAGGGCTTGAGGTTGCTTTTGCCAGAAGGAAAAAAGACTAGAGCTGAAGAAAGATGCAACAGGAGCCTTCAGATCTGCAGCAGAAGGGAAAGGAATCAAGTATGTACAGTGGATGTGGAGCATTAAGACAAGACATGATTAAAAGTATTCACCACCATGGCCCAAAACAGTTAATCATCCTTTGCATGCAACATCACATTCCTGGAAAGTCTCAATAAATGCAAATTATGGACAACAATAAAGTAAAAACTAAGCAAAGCATGGTGAGAGCCCTCTCAGCCATGGCCAACACAGCCCACCAAAGCTGCTCAGCGCCCTCAGGGGCTTTGGAGCTATAATTGTTCTACTCATTAGTTGAAGACCATTTGGTGTTTACTAACAGCCCAAATAAGATGATACAACAGTTTAGTAGAGAAGAAAATAAAACATCATCTTTGTCTGTGGAGTGTTGGCCAGGATGGAGAACTGAGAGCAATGATGGGCAACGTGCTGGAGGCAGCCTGGTGCCAGCCAGCTGCCCCTTGACAGGGACATGCAGCTGCCAGCTCTGCTGCTGGCCTGGCAGGTGATGATCTCTGTGAGCTTGTTCATAGAATCCCAGAGTGCTGG
>WBNH01010181.1:0-11615 GCA_013401255.1 Urocolius indicus
AAAAAAAAAAAGATCAATCAACACCTCCCTCGGGCCAAGTTTAAGCAGTTTAAACTCATTGAAACTCAACAGCCAAACTGAAGCAACTGTGTGCATAATATTTGGCTTGAGCTGAGGGCAGATTTAATCCTTGGGGAAAGCATAAGGAACATTTTGGTGGTAGGAGAGGCAGAAGTTTTTCCAGAAAACAAAACTCAAGGAAGAACAGTTGTACCTAAAGTAAAATACTGTTTTATCTAAGACATTACATTTTTAGTTAACGATACCATTAAAAAGCCGAAAGAAACAACTAGATTGACAGAAGTGCTGGAACAGGAGACTTTTATCCAGTGGTCTTGTTACCAGAGCAGCTGTCTTGGCTGCATTGTATCTTGAAGTTTTAGAGGGTGAAATTGAATCAGCACATTTATAAATGGTTCTGTTCAATTTTCCCTAGCATTGTAGCTGGAGTATCAATACCTGAGAATCTGTTCCTTACACTTCTTTTACTCCTCCAGAAGTAAGGCTAGGATGGTAATTTAGCAGGGGGTCAAGCATGCATGTGAAGAAATACTGGGTCCTGTTTAACACATCCTTCAGAGATCTGGCCATTTTGAAAGTCCTCTGAAACAGCAAGTAAAGCAGAAAAAAATATGTCAAAATACTAACTTGTTTTTCTTTGCTCTTGCTCTAGACTTTCTAGATTGCGTAAGTGTGGACCCCTTTATCTTTTAATGGTATCTTCATTAAAACTATTGAGTGCTAACACTTTGAGTTTCTGAACTGGCATTCATGTAACATATTTTTAATAGTTTATCCTAAGGAAAGTCTTGAGCTAAATTAAAATGAAGTTTGGGTTTTGCTAATGTAATGCACAGAACATAGAATTTATGGGGAAGCTTTAATTATCCCCAGAACAGTACTTTACACCCCCACACATCCCCTTCCCCTAAATGTTTCATACCTTTTCTCTGCATTGCATCCAAAACATTGGAGGAAAATGGGTGGCATTATTTTAAAAGTGCTTAGTTTGAGGAGCTAAAATGCCTCTCCATCATTGAATAGTTGTAGCTTTGTGTCCCTACAGGGCTGAGGTGAGGCCAAGAGCTTTAGTTACACTCTCTGCTTTGTTCTCTGTTATAAGCATAACCTTAATTGAATTTTCTAGATTTACAGTAGTAGATTTACAGAGAGGGCTTGTATTGCCTGGCTTGTGTTGGGGTAACGTATGCCTAGCTCTGCCTCACCGTTTCCCAAACAGCCCTGTCGTGCCTTGTCCTCATCATGGAAAGCAAACAGGATCAACAGGCAGTCAGCTGCACGTGAAAAATGACAAAACATTTCTCCTCATCTCACAGTAAAAGAAGAGAAGGTGACTGACACAGGAATGCTGCACAGGGTGACTCTGAGATGGACCTGCTGGATCTCAGCCTGGTGCCTTGATAAGTGTAGCTGCTGTATTTCTCTTCCTTTGTTTCATAGGTTGTGCTTCTGGTCTGTGGCTTTGTGCTACTGTTTTAGGAAACTGTATTGTATGACTTTATTCCCATCAGCTGACAGAGATGTAAGAATTTCATTAGCTTGATAACTGCTCTCATTCTCACAGATAGAACACGGAAAATTTAGTTTGAAAATACCTTCCAGGGCTGCTGTGGTGGCCCAGATAGGGCTGTGTCAGAGACCCCAATTCAATTCATAGCCTTTCAGTCCTCTGGACACCACATATCCTGAGTAGACTCCCAGAGTGGGTGGAAGGGCAGCTGGGCAAAGAGCTTAGTCAGTATTTCAGCAAGTGTTTGGATTCATCATGAAAAGCTTCTGAGGTAGTAGCTTCCTAAGGCCGCCTTAATTAGCACACAGGCTTACAGCATCTCTGGTGCCAGAATGCTCTCTCACAGCAGCAAGATAGAAGTAGGTCCATTTCCCACCTAGCTATGAAGGGAGCTGTGAGTCTCTTGGACAAAGTGACCTCAAAGCCAAGAACTCTCATCCTCATCTGTGAGTTATGTATTAAAATGTTTAAAATTAATTTAGCTTTTTTAAGTGGAAATAATGTTCAAATGTTGGAAACTTGAGTATTTACAAGGTAACATTAATTTGAACATCCCACTTTTCAGACAGGACACAATTATGCCGTACTAGCACTGTCAAGCACCCAACTCCTCTTGAATAAACAACAGGCTGCAAATGTGTCACAAAAATTAGCAAATAATGTTGAATTATAAATATATTTGAGAAAATTGTACTGCATTGACTGACAATTCATTAAAAAAGAGGAGTTGAAATTGATCAAATGAATTGTTTGTTACTAATTATTTGCCTAGTGCTAGCTGTGATGTGAGACCTTGAGGATGGGAATAAATTATCTTAATGAGGGATTAGGTTAAAGCATGTTATAAATTCTCATTTCAAGAGCTAACCCCACCATTAATATATTTGCCTATAACTGTGAATCTTCTTTAATAGCTGCCTGTCTTCTTTGCACTGCATAAAATCTTCCTCCTTTTTAAGTCTGTATTCTGAAAAAGCAGTATGCAGACTCCCAGATTTTATCTTTGGTAGAAACACCAAAGAAATACCTATGAGAAATAACAGTAATGTAGACTATACATTGTGTTTCTTTATGGAGAAAGAAACAGTCACATGCCAAGGACAGATGATGTACCAGATACATTTTACTGTGAGCTGAACACATCCCTGCATTTGAAAACTCGGTATAGTGCATATGGCTTTCCTGGTGAAAATGGAATGGAGGAATAGGGATAAGATGCCTTACATAACTTGGGAGGGAAAAGAGGACCAAGGATGCATATATTGTTTTACGTGTTGCCTCTTATGTTCCAAACACTATACAACTTCATGATGGTAAAGTATATACAACTATACTATACAACTTCATGATTTGCCTCAGACAATCCAAGTAGAAGGATTTTAAGCCTGACCTTCCTCCATTAGGTTTCTGTAGCCACATTATTATCGTTGTTAATTACAATAACTACTATTAATAATTTATAGCAAAACCTGAAACAGGTAAATCATAGGCTGATGGAAACAGGGACCATTTGTCTGTTCCTTAATAATCTCTTAACTCTTGATAATACTGGAATGTAACAACCTCGTAATAATAAAACATTGTGGTTTTCTTTTCCCATCTCTCTCACATTTTCCTTGATTGTCCTCAGAGTGCTTTTAAAAGAAAGGGCATACTATGGCCTGCAAACACCCACCGTCGCTCAGCAGGATGACATGTCCATCAGGGTACAGATTGGCCCTGGCTCCTGAGCCGGGCCTCGTGCCTCCAGCCTGCTGCGCGTGCTCTGTCTCTCAGGTAGCAACTCCTCAGCAGACCAGCAACAGTGGTTATTTCCCAAACTGTGTGTGGAGAAGTAGGAAAGTATGTTAGGGGGTCTCGCCGCTCTGTGAACTTGTTTTTCATTCATTCAGAGTTTATTTGATTTAATTTCCTCTGTATTTTTAAGGTATGATATGCCTCGGTTTGCCCAGCACTTCAGAGCACATTTTAAAATGATATTTTACTTGCTTTCTTTTTGTTTTGTCAAATATGTCCTGCTGATTTTCACTACTTACCTGTCTCCTCTGTTCTCCAGCACTTGTAAATGGGTTAAGAGTAGAGTGGGTTAAGATCATGGGAGACGTCAGAGCTCTTTGGAGATGCTGTTCATCTCACTGGAAACAGAGTTGGACCCTCTTTGCTTCCAGACAGAACTGTTTCCAAGCACCATCAAGCCCCTTACCACCGAAACTCAGTATAGTAACAAACTTCCCAGCATTCATCATCCTATTCAGTGTCGATTCAGAGGCAGCACTTGCGTGTTTGTGTTTGTGCAGGAAAGATCCATCGCATTTTTGGGTCAGCTACCTTGTCAGCTCCACAAACACAGACACACGCACAGGCAGAAGGGAAGGAAAAATGAGCTTCGTATGCTTCATTCATGTCAGAACTCAACAACTTTGAGAGTGCAAATATTCTGCAGTCACTCATGAAAAGAAATTTTTAATAATAAATATCTAACAATTAATGGGCTGGTAGCTGCAGTTGTCTTCAGGGCATAATATCTAATTTCCTTGCAATGTTTCATATCCTTACTTTTTCACGCTGCAACAGTCTATCATTAAAACCGAATGCAGGTTTCTATCATTTTTATTTATTTTTCAAATCAACTTATAAATCAGTGCCAGGCCTTGTTACAGATGAGTTCCAATAAATTATCGGCTGTGGACAAATTCTGAATATTAAACATTCTCTGTTTCTCCCTTTTGTTTTTTTTTCCCCTGCTTACTCCTGTGTTGCACTCAGAGCCTGGAGCGTAAAACAAGCAGTTTTTTGGAAGGTTTTTCCCCCCCCTTTTCAACAAGCTGAGGATCTGACTACTTAATTCTGTGCTATTTAATACTGTAACATGTTTTTCAGGGAAAAGAAACCCCAAAACAAAAAACACCCCCCCCCCCCCCCCCCGCCCCCCCCAGGAAAACAGCTTCACACAACCTGCAACAAAATGTACATCTCCAGACTTTGGTAAGGTAGACATCATCTCTTTTACTTGTAGCTGACAGGTAATTCACAGAGTGGCTTGTAACCCTAATCTAACTTGTGTTAATTCTTTTTACCAAAATGCTCTGTCATTGCTCTTTGGAAGCAGGTCATAAGTGCTTTCGTGAGCTGATGCTAACTTTTCCTTAGCTGATCTGTCTCTGCCAAATTGGGTTGTTGAAATCAGCAGCGTGTATTGCTGATTTTGTTATGACTCTCTCAGCTCAGAAAAGTTTATTTTCAGTTTTACCGCTAGGCTGAGATACATTAAATGGACTAAAGTGACGGTGTAGCTTTGCATGGCCAGCGAGAAACTGACTAATGCAACTAGTAAAATGACCTCTAAAAAAATTCTGGGTTGGAATTGCTTATACATGAGGTGCAATGGTGAGTGAACCAGCTGTGATCCTTAGCCTGGATGAGCTCTGTGTCACATGAACTTGTGTTTAAGTAAAGATGCCCAAGAAACCATTCATTTATACAAAGCCCTCTCCAAAAATGTTATATTCTCTCCCAGATTTCCTTTTTTAGATCTCCTTCATTTGGCTACTTTATTAAAAAAAAAAAAAAACTATATGCCTCTTTCATATTTTAAAATCTTGGGGTTTTCAGCATTTTCTCTCTATTGCTAAGCATCATGGTTTTTACTCCACACAGACAGTATGATTTGATTAATTTTACCTCCTTGATTTCAAGTCAAATCCAACATATTCCTTGAACCATAAAGAGAACCAAGTGGAAGTGGCCTAGTGTTCCTTCTACTCTTCTCCTTTTTTATCCAGGTTTTTTTTTTCCCAGCATAAGGCCCTCTGTTATTAGACTCACTGATAATTTATCAATTGATATTTCTGGGCATTGCCTGACATTTACCTTGCTGGATAAATTAAGTCGTTTGATATATTGTTGAGTAGCAGAGAACATTAATCCTTAGCATAAAATTCTTGAAGAAAATACAGGAGGAATTGCTACACAGCATGGCGAAACCATGGCTTGGATGAAAGCCAGAAGTGTGGTATATGCAACAGTTTTAGATACTGATGTATTTTCCATCAGAATTTTTAAAAACCAGGCCTTGTAACTACATAGTGCCAATTTCTGGCTTCATCTGAATGCACTAAGAAAATCCTTGGTGTGTGTTCAAGGTCTCTTCTGATTCCTGCCTAATGAATCATTTTCAGTCTTTATATGCCTCTCTTCCCAGGTACATGCCATTATTTCAGAAAAGCAATTACTAAATTCTTCCTTTAAATACATGTCCTTGTAATTGGCCAGATGAAACTGTCTCATTCCTATGGCAAAGTAATTATATATATGATTTGTTGTTTCTCCTTGTCCCTCAGGTTAAATGCTCTTTGGGGCAAAGATACCGTTGTTTTCATGGTCTACTCTACATCCACTGTGAGCACAACAGCAAACACACAAACACAGGTGCAGAGTGAAGCCACACACTCTCCCTCTGATTACAGAAGTAGCTGTTTGTGCTGTACACATATACTTATATTGCTCTATTTATCAGTTCACCTGAATGATTGACAAGAAGAATTAAAGATATCTTGATCTGCAAAACCTGCAAATCTGAGAGCAGAGCAAAAGTACAGGTTGAACTTTGCTACCCTGCCCTTTCCTACTAAATTTAATTCAGACCATTTACACTCTTTATGTCATATGAAAAGCTGCACAAAACAAGTCCAGAGCTGGAAATGTGCAATTCAGAGCTTTCCTGGGCAGGAGTATTTTAAATCTGGACCCAATGAGAAAAAGCAATCGATTTTTACATCCTTCTCCTTCATTCTACCTAGATGATATAGAAGATATTCCAATCTCATGCTAAAGGGATGTCTGTGATTAGAGAAGGATTTGAGTTCTTGAATCAATCCAAGGAAAACTTCCCAGTGCTTCTGTGGACCTCTGTCACTCCTGCACTCAAATGAGTCACTGAGCTGGGAGCTCCTCTCGTTAACCTGTCCGTCAGCACTACATCTTTGCAACATAATGTGGTCCTGCAGTTTGAAACCCAGATGCTTTCAACCAGATATCTAAATTCTTACTGATATGCCCAGATTTAAGCTGAAATTTAGCTGTTTACACTCAGCATTACTGAAAAGCACGGTACTCGTATTTCCTTGTTTATACAGAAGCTGATTTCAGGAACTCAGGCTAAAAAATGGTAACTAATGTTGTTATTTTATTACTGAGAAATTTCTTTCTCGATCTCCTAAACCCCCTGTTCTTTGCACTACCTAGAGCAATGTTGCCTTATAGTCAGGCCGCAGGGGATGATGAATCAGGACTCCAGCTTCTATCCACAGCTCTCCCATTGATTTTACATGAAGTCTAGGGCAAATCTCACTCTTTTTCCATCCACATCTATGACAGAACAGTAGGGAAAGCTATTTCTCAGAAATGCTGTGAGGCCTAATTAGTTTGCAGGGTGCTTGGAGTTGTTTGAATGAATGGTACCATAGAAGTGGAAAGTGGATATTATTAGTATTATTATTATTACTACTACTACTATTTCTTCACAGGAACCCTTTGCATTGTTTTCAGGAGCAGTCTGTTCCTGGTGGAAGGCTGCCTTCCAATCTTTCTAGACATAAGCTCTATTAACATACAAACGAACAGGTCACACTATTCTTGGAGCAGAACTCTTTAGCATGTTAATGACAAATTCACACCAGTGGCCCCTGAGTGCTCTGGAGAAATACAGGTTTTGCTTAGCACTTAATAAAAAAAAGGCCATCATAAAATATGTCACTTGGGGATGATTAATACCGTCGCAAGAGATAAAATGGAAGAGGAAAATGACTTAAATTTATCTTTCCATGGGTGCCAAATGCGGCTTCCACCTGCACTGCTACACATAGGATTCATTCACAGCTACTCTGCAGAGGTATCTACAGGGCCAAATTTTCAAGTGAAGGCTCACAAAAAGGGCTCAGTTTCTGTTTCTCACCTTTTGCTACAGGCTAGAAAAGAGCCTGAGATCGTTACAGCCTGGCGTGACAGGCGGTAGAAGCCATGGTATGGATCCACGACTGCTCTGCCCTAAAGCCAACAGGGTACTACTCTGACTGACAGCATCTGATGGCTCACCCCACAGCTCTTACTGAGTTTGGACCTTCTATGTAAGAAAATCTGGCCTTGCATATAAACAGATGAGCTGCTTTTACACTTACAACCACAGCGACATGCACTACCTCACAGCTTCGGGGATATTATAGATGTGAAAAGGTATAAGAAAACCTCATGCTCTTTATTTCTTAAAAAGCACAATTTAAGGAGTATTTTTTTTTTTTAACGGGGATCCTACACACCACTTAGATGAGTTACAGGTGAGAGAAGAAATTTTTTCTCCAAGAACTTTATCTATAGCCCAAAGAAGTCATCAGAAACCATTCTCCTTGGTGCTCTTGGACCCAGACCACAGTTGGGATATGACATTTTACTTCTGAAGAACACTGTTTGGTGGCAAGACTTGTATGCATGGCTTTAAATACAGTCTTCTTTTTATACATACTTCATTAATTCTTCTCTGTCATTTTTAGTTTAGAAGCCGTCAGCTGCAACAGGCCGCAGGAGTGCACAGCATCATTGCCCATATTCAGTGCTGGCTGCTTGTTGCATTGTCCGTGATAGCAAAGGTGAGTTGTTCTGTAAGGAGAAAACACTTCAGGGCTCACAGCAGCCAAGCGTAGCCATCAAGCAGAGCTCTGCACCAGCCAGAGGCTGTCTGCCTGCTGCTTCAGCCACCAATGCTCTGTACACATACTGAAAATCATGGCAGGGATGTGAGGATGGCATGCTGACACTGATGTTGCCATTTTAAATTCAATCAATTAATATTATGAAGAGGCAAAGTCATTACTATGGTAGATATACTGCTGTTGCCCTCATGGAGATAAACATTATACCAAGTGCTGGTGCTAAGTGGTTTTCTGAGCCCTATAAAGGTTAGATTATATCTTTGAGGACTTCATGCATTGCTCTTTTTTTCCCCCGTTTGGTTCTCTTTTCTTTCCTGATTAGTTTTTTTATTAGATATAGTGAGAGAGTTTATAGAGGAGTAAATGACAAAATGAAACTGAGACACAATAGAATTGGCGTTTTAATTGTAAAAATACCACCTTCAAAATTCCAAATTGGCAAACCAAATTCTCAATATTTACAAGGAAAAGAGCAACAGAGATATTTCTTCACAGGCTTCTAATTGGAATTCTAATTAAATCACTTTCTGAAGGTGTGAGATGCCTGAAGCATGCACATGATGGCAAAGAAGGTAATTTTGCACATTGCATTCAGAAAGAGTACATACAGCCTGTGACATGGTTTAGGCATGGTTCAGCTCCAGAGAAAGCACATTTTGCCACTCCAAGAGGAGAAAGCTGAGATTTCCGATATACTTATCCAGGCTCCTGTTGCAGTCAATGGGGAGAGAGGGATTTCTCCAATATGAAGCAGCAGCTGTGTGTAAGGACGTCTGAGACACAACAAGGCTCCTTGTCTTTCATCCATGTGTTTGCCCCTTAGAAAAACCAGAGTGCCAAGTAGCACACAGCTGATTTTCACCCAGATTGAAGTTAAGAGCTGCCTGTATCAGCTCTGGAAATAGGGAAGCTTTCCTGGTACTCCATAGCAAACACCTTTACATAGATTATGCTGCTTCTCCAAATTACCTGCTTGTCACTCTCCATCAGTCAAAAAGGAAAAAGGGTCTTGACAGATTACAACAATTAATCCCTGGTGCTTTGGGTATAAAGTTTATTAAAAGAATGGCAGACACCATGTCACATTTCCCAAGGATAGACAGGTCTAGGGCATGATCATATTCTTAGTCCACTGCAACACTGAAAATGGCAGAAAAAGGATAGGCTTCTCTTTTTTTTTCCACTATCACTGGTTTTATGCAGGAGGATCTATCTTGACTGTCCTCACTACAAGAAAGACACAGAGGTTATGGACCTTCTCCAAAGAAGGGCAATGAAGCTGGTGAAGAGTCTGGAGAATAAATCCGATAAGGAGCTGATGAGCGAACTGGGAGTGTTTAGCCTAGAGAACAGGAGGTTGAGAGGAGACATGATCACTCTCTAAGGCTACTCGAGACAAGGTTGTAGTGAGGTGAATCGGTCTCTTCTTCCAAGTAAGAAGTGACAGGGCAAGATGAAATTACCTAAAGGTGTACCAGTGAAGATTTAGACTGGAGATGAGAAAGAGCATCTTCAGAGAAATAATTGTTAAGCCCTGGCACAGACTGCTTCGGAGGGAGTACAGTCCGCATCCCTGGAGATATTTGAAATCTTTGTAGATGAGGTGCTGAGGGACACAGTTTAATGACCTCACACATGGCAGTTGGACTCATGGTTGGACTCAATGATCTTAAAGGTCTTTTCCAACCCAAACAATTCTACAATTCTATGAAATTACTGTTTATTTCCATAACTCAACATCCTAGTGTACTTGCAACACTAAAACACCGATAATGTTCGACAAGCTTGGCCTGCATTAGGAAATATTTGTGTCTTCCTCTGAGGCAACAGTGGTATTTTGGTCATCATTCTCAGGTATTTTGCACCTACAGAAAGGATCTAGTTTTCAAAGGTGCTGCCTGCCTTGCAGGTTTCATAGGACTAAGCAGAAATGCTTTTTTGAACATTTTGAAAAACAAGAGATCTGCTCAAGATCATTAAACAAGGCTCTACCTGAAAGTTCCTTTTTTATCTTATTTTTACTATCTTGTAGTGTACTGCTTAATTGCAGCAATTTTCCATTCCTGTCCTACAGAGAGCAAAGGCAGCAGAATAAACCAACAGACTGAAGATAGACATAACTTCACTCATTCATCAAATGGAATCAAAGTCTATACAACAGTATCCATAAATTCCATTTAATGATCTCTCCTCAAATAACTTTTATATGTAGAGAGGTTCATTATTAATTTATCTCTTTGAAATATAACTCACTACACGCCAAATGCTCAATATGCCACAGGAGTGGGAATCATTGGTAAGACAACTTTCTGTTTTACCAAAACCCCTAAAACAGTCCAGGGATGCTAAGACCAATGATAGTAGCTAGTGTCAAGATCGTGTTATCTTTTGTTGTCCAGTGAAAGGCCTCTGTTAGACACTGCAGTGAAAGGGAAGCCAAGATGTAGCGCTATCCAGACATATCCTATGTTGCTAGACTAACAAAACAAGCTCTTAAGCAGGGCAAGAACAAGTTAATTCAATCTTTTGGAAGAAAATATGAGTGAAATGTGAGCATCTTAAGCCCAGATTCTCATCCCACATATCTCCTTCTTTCCTTTGCCAAATTCCGGTGACCTGAGTTACCTGATTTTTTTGTTTTTTTTTTTAATGCAGCTTTCAACCAAAGATGCAGGAAGGTTTTAACTTGCACTACAAACAAGCCAGCAGATACAGTAGGTGAGTCAATACCACTAGTTGCAATGAGCCCATCCTTACTCTACTGAACTCAGTAAGAAGCTGGAGAGAAGAGAGTACCGAGTTGATGAGCATCAGGAAAAGCTGCAAAGTTCTTGGGAATTTATGAGAGTGTAAGAGGCCATGCCTATGTAAGATCTTATCCAAGGGTGTGTTGCGGTGAGCAAGGCCAGCGCGCCTGCGTCGGGTAGCTAGGCACTGCAGAAGATTTTGGGTTGTACGGTGAGTGAGGATTGGCCCAGGAATATAGCCAAGTAAGGTAATGTTGCATAGCTGATAAGGCAGGATCCACCCACGAAGGGCGGTACTTGTTAGCCCCTATATAAGGGAGTGTTACTGTTTAATAAATGCCATTTTGCCATCCACCACATTGGTGTCAGTGTCAGTGGCCCAATGGTCTGGGTTGGATCAGCGTGCCGGCCAGCCGCTGGAGGTCGGTTGCCGGAAGAAGGTGACAAGGGTGGAAAGCATCAGAATGGAAGGAAAATGAGAATATTTCTATAAATATATTTCTATTTATATAAATATATTTATATTTTACTAAATGACATTTTGTGGTATATTTTATATGAGATACTCTCTTCTATTCTGATCTCAAAATGGAAAGGAAAGGAAAGGAAAGGAAAGGAAAGGAAAGGAAAGGA
>WBNH01010181.1:11629-55788 GCA_013401255.1 Urocolius indicus
AGGAAAAGAAAGGAAAGGAAAGGAAAGGAAAGGAAAGGAAAGGAAAGGAAAGGAAAGGAAAGGAAAGGAAAGGAAAGGAATTTGGAAGTGACCTACAATGATAATCTAGTCCAACTGCCTGCTATAATAACACTGTCTTCCTTAACATGTACATATGAGTCACTTATACAGTCTCCAAATAAGCAAAAGAAATAAGGTACAAAATTTGAGACTGTAGAATTTAATTATAGATTTTATAACACTAAATTTTAGACAAAGATTGATTATCACTTAGATCAGGTAAACAACGTCTTGATGCAGTATTATCATTGGCAAATATTCTTCCTCATAAAACTTTCTTTCTTTTGAGTAAATCCAGTTGTGCACAACTTCAGGACATTTAAGTACTCTAGAAATTAAGTATTCTAGAAAATCTTTCTGAGAGTCAGTAAAGAAAACTCAAACACTTCCTTGTAGAATAAAGTAGTACTTGCCTGACTAGAGTGTTTCAGGGGATCCACAATCGACATGATACTGTATTTAGAGGAAAAAATATTCGTTTTTTTCTTGTCAGGACAGATTCAAAACACACCAATTCTGAGTAAGATGTCTATTAACTTCAGTGAGCTCTGGATGAAGCTTCCAGTCCAGGAAGAGGGATGCTGCTGAGCACTTCCAGCACCAGTAACCCTAGCAGTTATCTTCCCCCCCCTACACATATCCAAAAAGCAATTTAACGCACCAGCAGTAGTTGCCTATTAATCGGCACAGAAAAAAAAGGTAGCCTGGGAGGGTGGGTTTAAAAGAAGGATGTGGCACTATTATGTATTGCTTCCAAAGTAAACAAGCAACATCAGTATAGTCATTTCCTAATTACGAGCTGTTTCATAAACTGTAAATGCTAACATGGGAGAGGTAAATCATAGCAATTTAATTAATAAAACACTTTAGACAATTAAATCCATATGTGCATGTCTTGGGGCACAACATCAATAATAGAAGCTTGCAGGCATATTTTGGAAATTTTATGCAATCATTTGCAGATCTTGTAGTCAATAATAGGTACAAACTGCTTTAACTCCTCCTTGTCTGGTCTGGAAAATGGAAAGGAATGGTTAATTACTATTTATTAGTATTGATTTCACTACTGTTATTACATTGTCCATTTTTCCGTCCTATGCATGTATTTTAAAATTACTTCTGTGCGGGCTGCAACATGAATCTGATTTCTTCCTACACGTATGTGAGCTTTATATGCAGTATAGTGACGAGACTTTAAAGGCTATAAAGGCTATAAACTTGTTTACCTTGGTCCACAGAGCTAAAATTTGCACATACACTACAACTTTAGGCTCTACATGCAATTTCTAAACAATAGGACTTGAGCTCTGAAGTTGGAATGATCCATGACCAAAGATATCTGTAAAGATGTTGGAGACCCTAAGCACAGAGCTGAGCGGAGACTTTGCCAATTCCAGTCAGACAAGGACACACAGAGAAGCCACCTCCTGTGTGCAGTGTCAGACTCGTGTACAGGCTGTTACTCTGGTACTTTGTAAACCAGGCTGACAACGATCCAGAAATGCTACAGGTAATCATAACCTTTTGGTGGGACACAGAGCTTGACAGTGTAACATTGACCTTTATAGTTGGGGATATCTAGCAGTGTCTGTTAAGTTTGGGACCATTTGACCACAAGTGCAGCCACACACTTTGATAAACGGGCCTCATACCATTTTTTCCAGGGGCAAACTGCTAGCAATACATAAGCCTAGAATTTATAAAATGACCAAACTTCTCCAAGGAGCTAGTCCCAGGATGAAGCAGCTGGCTGTAGCTGAGATCAGACAACACTCAAAGAACTGGCTAAAGCATTGTATCCCCTCCTGCCAAAACCAAACTCTTGTATACCAAGAAAGTGCTGCCGTCTTCTAAGGCTTATTAAGCTTGAAGATGGAAATAGCATGGATCACATCCCTGCACTGGTTCCCAGTTAATTTCATGTCCATGTAAAGCTTTGTTCTTGCAATTTCAAGCAATCCAGCCCTGGCAACATCAAAGTGTGGTATGATCTTTGAACCACTATAACTGCATACCCTCTGGGACAATGCAAATCACAAAGACTTTTAAAGCAATTAATGGATTCAGTCCCATTTACATCAAAGTTACAGTTCTGATTTATGCACTGCCATGATAGCAGTGCTCCCTGGGGACAAGGCAGTTCACAAAGTCCCAGAAGTAGCATATAAATGCTGGGGACATCTTCAGTTAAGGGAATCTTACAGTGAGCAGTCTTCCAGTCGAGATCAAACAGATATTAAGTCTCCAGGGAAAACAGTTAAGCCTTCTAAGAAACTCCACTTTGAGTCATACGTGAACTTCATGCTCTGAACCTTAAGTGTTTCCCCACTCTGAACTTTAAATATCCACTCACACCCCAAAAAAGTACCAGAGATTTAATCCCAAAAAGGGAAGACTTGCCAAAGAGTTAACATGATCTACTAGAGCTTTCAGTATTTCCATTGCTGCCATATGAAAAAGAATGGATGATTATTTGAATAGATGAGAGATGAGTTAGCCAGTAAAGTGATTCTATTGTTTACTTATAAAGATACTATAGGAGAAAAAAATCCCTTCTCTGAGAACACATCAACACTTCCCATGAAATACGTCTTCCGTTGCATTTTTGTTCTCTCCAGTTATGTGAGATATTGCTATTACCTTTCTCATAGTAGACAATGAAGGGGTTAAATGTATCCCCTCTCTTCCTGATCTTTAGAGATGGCGTTTCCACTGCCCATTGTTATTTGCAGGATCAGGATTTCATACACTACAATATGTAGAGCATTTGTGGTCTTCTGAGGGAGTAAAGTAAGTATGAATCACTGGTGCTGTTACTGATAATGAGGCAAAAATGTCTACTGCTAGAGAGGGAAAGAATCAGGGACCTTCTGGAAATGCAGATTACTGAGTGAGAGAGACTTAAAAAAAAATCTATGTTCAATTGAAAATCATTGTGAATTAAAGCTTATCTTTTCTTTCCAATTCCTTTTTAATTAGTATAATTCAGATATTGGGTAATTTAACACAATATACCACAACGGTTTTATTTTCAACTATGAAGGCACTTGTAGCATGAAAATCTATCATGAGGGATGTTGCTTGTAACTATGTGGGCCATTATCAAGTAAATTGCCAATATATAATAATAAGTATTTTCTTCTTGGTTTTATTTATAATTATTTTCCCTACCCTGTAGAACATAGTAAAACCCTTTTGATTCGTGAAATTTTTTCACAGCATGGGGTGGTATCAGAATGAATAATGCTGAAGTGGTTGCTGGCAAAGCATTATGGAGAATATGCTTGTGTGACATCATTTATATGTAAATCCTGCTCTAGTTCATCAGGATGTTAAGCAATTTCAAAGCTATACTGACTTGCTACCCATAGGAAGGGATTTCTTCTACTGTACTACTTTGATTCCTGAAATCAGCTGGCCTTCTTCCTCTAATAGGAAGGGAAAAAATGACCTCACTGTGTTTTAGTCCCATCATATGGCCATGCTGGTAAACATTATCTCTGATAACACTGGTGCTAAATCCTGATGTCCAAACTCTAAGATTCTCTTGACATCTGCGACCAGTTTTCCATGCAGTTTGATGGCTTACTATTTCTTTACTGCAAAAAACATTCACTGAAAGGGCAGAATAGGTCCATGATGCCTAGAACCAGCCCCACTGTAGGCTGGTTTCTTTCTTCTTTCAGTTTGGAGATGTTGAAGAGCAGAGACATTACCTCATATAGCAAAATACGGAAGAGTTACAAAGGGATACTCACAAAGCGCTTTAAAGTACAATTGTTAGGTGTTCCAGGTAAGCAGTGAATATCAAAGCTAGTATGATTAGCTGGGATGACCAGTTTGTAAGACTTCATCCAAAGCTTTCTGGAGACAACAAGAAAACAACAATAGAACAAATATTTACCAAGTTCTTTGTTATTCGATCACTGCAAACCTATTTAATTTCACCCATATGACTCTCACGCAGTATGACACACTATTTCCTTTAACTGTCTATCCAGATGATTACAGAGATTAACATCTTTTTGACAACGTCACTTTGTTTCTTTGAGGAACATCACAGACACTTGGAAAGAGCCATTAGTCACATGATAGAAAAATCACCATGCTAGATTTCAGTTCTATGGGCTTCAAAGAAAGGGGAAATCATAGAACAACATTGGCTCATCTAAAGAATATTTTCTAGCATTGTCTGAATGTGTTTCTTGATGAATCATTTTCTTGCACTTTTAGAGTTAATTCTTCTGTTCTAAATGGATAAATAACCCATTGAAACCCAAACTTACTAAAAATGTTGTATCTATGCATTCTCTCAGAATGTACAGATACATCCTATATTTATACTGCAATTACAAATTGTATTTCATCAAAAAAAATATATCACTGCTTGTTTCAGCTCTTTCTTTTTTTATGAGCCAGATGACTTTAAAGGCTATGTGTTCTTCAAGAACCAGATAGAAGATTAGCCCTGTCTGTATTTTCAGACCTACAGAATTAGCAAGATCATTTGCCTGTGTAATGATGACTGTGGGTTGGAAGATTGTGATGAAGATTGTTCTGACAATGAAAAAGAAACTACTTTCTCTGTTATCCCACTCATTTTTAGGATTTTTGTTGCAGACTTTGCCACATAATTTAATGTAATGCAGTGAAAGCTATTTTAAGACTCAATATTAAATATTTAAACTATTTTCTAATAATTTTTTAAACACAGAAGACTGATTCTCATCAATTCCATTGTGCTCTTTCTGAAGACAAGTCCCTTATGTAGAAACTGCACATGTTTGAAAGCAGAAGTAGATATACATTGAGTGAAAAAACAATTTCTGCTTGAAATTCAGTCATTTCTACATTTCCAGCTAAAAATGAAGACTATTTTACTAATTTTGTGAAGGAAGACATATGTATCCAAAGTAGCTGCATTTTTTATTTTCTTAATTCTTCCTGTCGATTTATGATTATCAGTGATGTAGACTCAGTCTACAAATGGACTTTGATATCTCTGACAGCGTAGTGCTTTGTGCAGTTGTATTTAACTGCTGAAATGATACCCAAAAACAATTAATAGAAGGCTATTAAGCAGAGGCTTCAATCATCTTCATTAATGCATTTGGATTTTTCAATCCATCACATCACATCAGCAGTGGATCTGCTTTACATTCGGTCTCATGAGTAGCAGAAAACTGTCCCGTATGATTTCAATTCATGATAGGCAGACCCTGCGAAACACAGGCCCTGATGTGAGATGTGGACTATAAAATGCTGTTGCTAAGGTGGTCTGCTGCAATGAAATTAAAAAAAGACTGATCAGCTCTTAATCAGGAATTATGTTGGTCTTGTTACACTGCACAACCCTGTCTTCATATTATCTAGAAAAGATCTCCATAAAAAGCATTTGCTGCTAGCAGCCATATATTCTCATTGTTAAACAGCAGAAGCATCATGGTCTTGGAAGAATGTGGGAGGAAGAGCTGGGCATGTTAGACCCTCTCAGGCTCTCAAGCAGCTGAAGGGAGGCCACTTCAAAGGATATTTTTAGAGGTTACTTCGATGTGAAGGGTTATCCTTTCTAAATTTGATTCCCTCCTCTTATCAACAAACTGATGTAAGATCCTAGGGATGTTACAGATGGTGAGTGTTTCTGTGGGACCTGTCAGAAAATTGAGATATCTACTGGGGGGATATAATAAGAAGAAGAATAACAAAAGCATAGAATCTTAGGATTGGAAGCGACCTTTAGACATCTAGTCCAACCCCCCTGCAGAAGCAGGTTCACCTAGATCAGGTCACACAGGAACATGTCCAGGTGGTTCTTGAAGACTTCCAGTGAAGGAGACTCCACACCCTCCCTGGGCAACCTGTTCCAGTGCTCCCTCACCCTCATGGTTAGTTTATTGTCAACCAGGACTCCCAGATCTCTCTCTGCAGAGCTGCTCTCCAGCAGGTCAACCCCCAGCCTGTACTGGTGCATGGGGTTGTTACTCCAAACATATCTACAGTATATATTGCTTATTGTAATAGTGATAATAATAATTACAAAACCAACAAAATCTCCTCACTGCTGCTTTAAAACAAAATGATATGGCCAGATTATGGAGATTTAGAGACCAGTGGAAGTGTTTAGCACATGTACTCAATTGTGAGAAATGCATGTTTGTAAAGGAAGGACTCATACTGCCATTGCTAGAGAGGGAAAGTGACGTGAACCTCAACAGCTCCCTGATTCATCCCGAAGCAAGTACAGTAAAAACTTAAATATGGGCCAGTTCTCACTGTAAAGAACAGGAGATCTACTAAAAAATATTATTTATATCCATTAAAGCCCTCTCAGTGTCACAGCTCAACATTTTTTCTCTCTTCACTGCATTTAGTAATAATAAAAATATATTTTCTAGAGATTGTATGAGCTCACAGTCCTCTTTTTGGTAATAATAGCTACACGATTCTAGATATATCTCCAGTAAATTATAATTTCATTTTCAGCTATTTAAAGGTCACTCTGAATAATATATATGCTGTTTAATAATCAGTTAAAATAATGGCACCTTTCAGGAGTGTAGGCTAATAGCAGTGTTGCCTTTGTGCAGGCCCTTGCTATTTTCATTTGTTGTGTGGTGAAGCAAGAGAAAAGATCCTCTCACATGCCCGAGCCAGATCTTCAGTCTCTCTTTCTCTTTTTAATGGGAGGAACAAAAACCTTTTCACAATCAGCAGTAATCTCTCCAAAGGTCTTTTAATTTAAAAAGTCATAAGTGTTAATTAGCTATTATTAAGTGCCCCCTGTATAAATTAACGTGATTGATGAAAAAATTAAGGGTAATGAAAAATGTAGCAATGCATGTATTTTTAAGAGACTATATTAAAGATGAAAGTCCCTAAAGACAGAAACTAAGGCTTTCTGCACCCGTGCCCTGCCTTTATTAGTATTAATAATAAAAAATATATGGATATGTATCTCAGGAATGCACACAGACATGTTGGATGTACCACTTGTAACATATTTCTCCCTTCATTGTGCTTTGAATTCGTCTTTGAGACGAAGACTTATTTCAGTGTGATGTAATTCAACCAATTTCTTCTTGGTTTGTGAACCAAAAGGATGGTCTTTGAGAATGGAAACTGGAGTCCAGAGGTAGAGAGAAAAAAGAACTAAACTCACCAAACGACTGTTTTATTCCTTGGTTTATATCCACTGCATTAGGGCACTTGTAGTTTACAAAATCAGCCCTCATTTTATCTCTTATTGGGATCAAAAACCAAACTGCAAATAAGATAAATATTTGTTTCTGGGCAGCTCTTGCCTGCTACTGCACCTCCTGTTGTTTGGTTGGAGGGCCAGAAAAGAAGCTATTTTTCTGCAGGGAGTGTGTACCAGTGAGCTGCGGACTGGATTGTCAGACCAGGTATGCTGAGTGGGAAGCTGGTTAGTATTTGTTGGCTCTGGGATAGTCATTCGGCTTCTCAAGAGCAAGTAGTCTCAAAAATATTACTTCAGAGTATTCCTGGAGTCTCCTTTCCTCCTCTCAACTCTCTGGCAGTTATTACATAGAACAAACGTACATCTGACAGGCTTATCTGAACTAGGCCAGTTACTGGATAGTCACCAACAGCAGGAGCTTATAAGCTTGATTTCCTTATCTTTCTTCTTTATTACTCTATAGCTTCTACACCCCAGCATCTTGGTAGAGTTCTGTGTGTTGCTTACTAAACTAAATGAGATTTAAACTGCATTGTTTTGCAGCCTGTGAGCCCTGGAAGTCCACACTAACTTGTCTGGTTTAGAAGCCAGCAGAAGTCAGGGTGACAGTATACATAAAACATAACATTCAGCTTTTCCAACACCTTCCAGTGTGAGACCTTTTTTCACATTTGGTCATCACCTTTTAAAATAATTAATCAGCTCGTTGGAGTGAATTTTTCAGGGCGGGCAACTGTGTCTCACTGGATGTTTTAAAGCAAAAAGGGCTAGACATTTTTGAGAGAAAATGCGTTTTTCTGGTTCTAATGTGAGAATCTTGCAGGTATCCCTTGATAATATGCCCCATATTTTTTGCTCTGGTGCAAAAGTTTGAAAGTGGGAAGAAGATGGTAGGTATGTGCCTTTGACACAAATTTGGTCAAATCTCAAACCTCTATAAAACCTTTTTGAAATCTGCTGTCAAGAACTGGAAAGACTTTGACAGCTGAAGTTTGAAGAGCCCAATTGCATTAAGCAGGTCAAGGGACTGACCAAGGTGCATATACATCACTCTCACAGGGCTGGATGTTCTCTATCTAAGAGTTCCAGGGGAGAAGAACAATATTCTCTCAACATACCAGAAAAGGAGAAAGACAAAATGAACAGCTATACTGAGTCAGATCAAAAGGTCATGTAATCCAATAGCCTGTTTCTAATGGCAACAAGTAGATGCATAAAGTACAAAACAACAGTAGCCTTGAATATCCTTCAGGTTTCTAAAAATTTGTGACTCTGGGACTTCCAGAGTCAGAAGTAGGTTCTGTTTATGAAATTCTGCTGGATTTTTCCTCCATGAGCTTGTCCAGTTCTTGGCTTCATCTAAACCTCAAGCTTCCCTGCTATTTCACATCAAGTTCTAGGAAAACCCCTTTCCTTGTTTTTAATTTGTTCCAATTTCTTTAATACCCCAATAGTTCTTGTATTGGAAGACAAAGCGAACAATCAGCCTCTATCCAATCCATATTAATAGGATAATTCAGGTTGGAGGTACCCTCAGAAGACCACCTAGGGCAACCTCTTCCTCAAAGCAGGATGAGGGCAGGCTAGTCAGGGCTTCCCAGTTTGTTCTGCAAAAACAGGTCTTGGACTTAGTTACTCCTACATTGGCTTCTAATGGAACCTGAGAAAACCTAGTACGCTTACCCTAGCTGCCACAAGGAAAGGGCATACACAGCACACACAGGCTTTTTTTTTTATCTACTAGCAATGTGTTAATATGTTGGATTTACAGGGATACCTCGACTGTTACTGGATACCTCTGTGCTGGCAAATGACCAAGGCCAATGTTCCTTGTATGGCCCTTCTATTCCATAAATGATGACAATTGTTTTCCTCTTTCTGGAAACCCTCCAGCTCTGTTGGATGTTTTTGAAAGTATAGACAGTAGAGACCAGAATGGTACACAGTATGCAAGATATAAACGGCAGAGGTCTATTGACATTTTCAGGTTTGATGTCTGCTTTTTTTTCTAAGACTCTTCTGTTGTTTTCCTTGACCATCTGGGAAGGTTTTTTGGTGTTTTCAAGTAAATACTGATTTTTGTGGCCATAAAATTTGGTTCCTGAGAAGTATTGAGCAGCCTAAAGTACATCATTTTATGCACAAATCTGGAATCGTTTCTTTCCCATGTGCACCTACATCAATTTCATCTCCCTTTCAGATGAACCTGACCTTGATCTTAATTTTCATTCAGCTCAAGCCACATTGATTCTAGAATTTTTAGCTCCAAAGCACTTCATTCCATAGTCTTAACTTTTAATGTTTTTTTGTTTTGCATAATACATGGCTCAGCCTTGTATGCACACTACATGCTTTGAATCTCTTTCTTTGTGCATGACATAAATATACAACAGTTAGCAATGCACATTTTATATTCTCAATGACTTATTCTTTGAAAATTTTTTTGCTTATGGCACAGTACAAACTGAATAGCAAAACTTCATTTCAACACTGACTACTGTTGAGAAGCAAATATAGTAAAGAATAGGTACAAAGAGCTCAAACCTAGTGTAAATCCACCAGAAGAACATCTGTTGTTATTTCGATGCACAATATAGGAAAGTAGTGTGAAAATTTCAGTTGTAGCAAATCTCTCTGTGTTTCAATTTTAGCAAATCTCTGCTTATGAGATGAAAAGTATTCAGAACTACAGAATAATTTAGTTTGGGGGTGACGTCTGGGTAAAGATGGTTCAACTCCAGTGTGTAAAATGTCCAACTAGTTCCTCAGAGCCTTGGGATGGAGAGTATGCAGCTCTCTGGCAACACGTTCTAATATTTGACTGCTTTCATTGGGACAATTAGTTTCCTAATATCTAATCAGATTTTTAATAATTACACCCTGGGCCCACTGCCCATCATCCTTTCAATATGAAGCAAGATCTCCTCCAAAACCTCCTCTTTCCAAGTGAAATGGCTCACTTTGCTCAGCCACTCCTCATCTATCACATCCTTCAACCTCCATCTTGATGGCCCCTCCTTTAGACTTGTGTCAGTATGTCAGTGTCTTTCTTGCAGTTGGACGCAGTGCTCAAGACACAGTCTCATAGATAACCACTGTTCATTATTTACACCTACTTCAAAGAAGCGCCGCAGGGCCCCTAGAGCCCTAGGAAAGGTTTCATGCTTGTTTTTAGCAAATGGGCATGGAATATGAGCATTGTGAAAAAGTCAGTGACTGTTGACTAGTGGAGGCTAGTTTCCAAAAACACAAGAGACCCTAGTATTAATCATCACAGCTATATTCAAGGCAATGAAAGTATACAAATTTATATTAGCTGAAAAGATTACTTGCTCTACAAACCACAAGAGCACAATAAAACCAGTCATAAACAGCTTGTAGTGTACCCCTATTGCTTACTGTCAGTCATCCCAGAACTGTGTAAATACATATTATTTGCTTCTTAATGTAAAAGAAGAGAATTCTGTGAAGAAATAAGAGATGTATTGGTTTGGTCTGAAGTCCACCACATGAGAAGAAAAATTCCCAGTGATTCTGGTGGACAATATTTGATATTTCGTTAACTGTATGCTCAGTTAACAATGCTCAGTTAACAAGTACTATTATTCTTTACAACCTGCAGCACAAGGAATAACTCTGACGTAGATCTTATGCCACTTATCTCTACGGAATCTATTATTCTGGAGTGATGGAGCTTTTCGTCTTTGTTTGATATGTTCAAAAAATCCAGCCCAGCATTTACACATGAAAAAAGCATTTCTTTGACTAAAACCTAACAGAAGTACCTATCCACTTTACTGAAATTAATGAATGCTTTTAATTGCACATTGGTCATACCCTGTGGAAAAAAATACCCTTGGATTCTGTTTGAACATGTACAAAAAAATCTGAAAACTTTGTGCTTCTCTACACCATAAATCACTCCTTCATAATAATGCCTTCCTGTCCAAGCACACTAATCAAATCTCTTCCTTGTCACTCGAATTATTACATTTTAACAAGCACAGGATTTAATCATCAGTGCAGGATTTTCACCCATTTACTTCGTTCAGGCCTTGACAGCAAACCTTCCCTCATGAGTTTGTCCTTACTGTGGTGGTTTGATTACCATTTTGACTACTCATGTGAGTAATATTTTCCTGTTTCAGGCCTTTAATTAGCTGAAAGCTTTCAGAGACATTTCTATATACTGCATTTTCTCTGCGCATTAACCATGGTATTCTTCCTCCCTCCCTCATGTTAATGACTTGGGCAGGTATGTATTTGTCTAATGTATCAATCACTTTCTCTTCACTTTCTACATGTCTAAAGTCTTTCTGATTGCTTCTCATGAATTTTAAGAAGCTTCTCTGATAGAAAAGACCTTGGCATCTGCATTGCATGTCACGTAGGATTTAATCTTTTGTGATTGAAATAAAGGGCATTGCCCAGCTAATAAAAAAAAAAAATCAAAACTTTTTTTTTTCAAATATACCAGTTGTTTTGCTTCTCTGTGTCTTTCTGATGCCTTCTCAAGTCTTCTGCAGCTTGAATGTCATCAGTGCATGTTCACAGGTCTCCATTAGCAGACAGAAGTAAATACAGATGTTCCTAAACCAATGTCTTTAATTGGATATGTATATGTTCACTGGCAGAATATTCTGCAGCTGGGACTAACAATGACTTTATGTAATACATTAATCTATTCCTGTAATAATAAGAGAAAAACAAAAATCAATCTTTCTCTTATTAATACAGTCCAAAACTCATCTGTGGTTCTGTGCAAACTGTTCTTTCCTCTGACTTGAAGAGAAGTGTGCCCAGCTATTGTGATCTACCTGAGTGACAGGACTTAGCCTGGGATTTATTCAACAGGGTTTTACACAGCTTAGTTTAGCAGACAGCTAGAGGGATTTAAAATGCTTCTACACCCAGCTGTTTATTATGATAGAAATGGCAGGTCCCACAGTGGAGACAGAACAATGATCACTCTACAGTTGCCTTTCCACAAAGACCAGTAATCTAGTTCTGTGGACTTTTCAGGAAAGCAGCTGAGTGAGGCACATGGAGTCCTGCTAACTGTTAGTGATAACCTTTTGCAGAAGGTTGAACTGAACAACTGGGGAGGAAATGTATTGAGCTCAGCAAGAGAGTCAGTGTCTGCTTGTCATCGTACTTGAGTTAAAGTCTGGAAAGACAAAGAAACTTTGACATGGAAATGCCATTGTGACCTGCTCTGTTTCTCGTTGGCCCCCTGTGATACATCATTTTACAAAAAGCTCTGACATGTGATGAAGAATTTGGTTTCTCAAGTCCATGCAGGGACCATTTCCCATTCTTCACCTTCAGGGAAAACAAATTTATTTGCTTATAAAATATTTATTTTACATTCAAGAATAAGTTACAGTTTCAAATGCAAAACATTAAAACCTTATTTGCTTTGGAGGGAAGGGAAAAGAGATCCAATTTATCACATCCAGATGCAACTCTCTGGTCTTTCTCTATTGAAGCAAGTGTCAGAAAGGGCACTTTTTTTCCCAGCTTAGAATACAAGATTATGGCCAAAAATCCAGAAGCCTAAAAAAAATTTTTAAAAAGTCTTTCAGATCATGTAACTCAATTTAACTCTTGTCTCGTTTTTGTACTGAATGCCAGGTTTCACCTGCTTGATTGAGAAAAAGCTACACAATCTCTATAAGATCATCCAAATAGCAAGGGGAATGTGGACTCTTTTTCTGACATGAAAAAGGCCAAAGAAAATGAGGGGAAAGTGGGATTGTAAATGACAATTTTAAGAATAATAGCCAAACTCTAGACAATGCAAGGACAGTATCTAAGCAGTGAAATTAATTTTCCAATGCATCTGTTTCTATTTTACTACTACCGCTGCTCCTAGTGAGGATTCGAGGTCATCCCAAGCAGACTGGCCAGTCCATACCCTCAGATCAGAAACAACTTCATCAAATCCCAAACCCACCCTTGGGTATTGCAGATCATATGGGAAACAAGATAATTGAATGTTCTGAGAACCCTAGAAGCTGATTCAAGCAACTGCCCTAGATAAGACTGATAGGTGAAACAACGACAGAATTTTAGCCTTAACTCTGAATATCCTGGCATTCACCCTTCATATGGACAATAATTTACCAGGTGACTGTAGTCTTGGGAGTGCAAGGGGCAGTCTCCGCAAATGTTATGAGTCCTATGATATTAAGAAATCTCTACTGGCTTCAATGAATTAAGGTCTACTACTGGATAAGCATCCTCTGTAAATACCAGCAATTACAAGTCAGCAAAAAAATTCAGTAGTGTACTCTTGTTATTACTGGTGTTCTACATGTGCACAACTTTTTACTACTAATTGCAGTAGTTGTATTCGTAAGTCACAGAATCACAGAATCTCAAGGGTTGGAAGGGAACTCAAAAGATCATCTAGTCCAAACTCCCTGCCAGAGCAGGACCACCTAGAGCAGGTCACACAGGAACTCATCCAGGTGGGTTTTGAAAGTCACAGTTACATTCCTAAAACACAAAACATACAAGTGTGATGTCTGCACAAAACAATGAAAACTCTCTAGAGATGATTTTCACTGTTTTCAAGTTGAATTTCAAACAGCTCCCAGAAATTCTTGAGACAATGATACCTTATCCCACTCTAGATCTTATGAGGTATTGGAAAGCACAGCTGAATGAGGGAAAGACATCTTCAACTGTCTTGCTATAGAACAAAAGCAGAGCAAACTGCGCTGGCACTAAAAGCTCCTCCCAGTCAATAAAGAGATTTTACAGCAAAAACATTTAATTTTATTTTGGTTTTAATCTGTTGCTATGAAGTCCTAGCTGTCTTCAGAAAAAGACTGAATTTGGCAGTTTTTTGTTGACTCTTACATTTCCAGTTACTGACTCTTTTCATCTCTGTCCTGGAGCAAAAATAAATTTCCCTTTTTAAGCTTTTGATGATAAAAATCTCATCTGTAGTCTCATAAATGATCCTTTATTATCTATATTAATAATGAATAAATGTCTG
Source organism: Urocolius indicus (assembly GCA_013401255.1). Lineage (NCBI taxonomy): Eukaryota > Metazoa > Chordata > Aves > Coliiformes > Coliidae > Urocolius > Urocolius indicus. The sequence continues at coordinate 25,894 of WBNH01010181.1, forward strand.
TTGAATACCCCTGATCCTTTGCATTAATAGTGCCAGATGTATTATAGATAACCTTTTGATTTAATAGCAAAAACTGTGAAACAATATTAAACCAGTAAAAGACTGATCTTACTGGAGTCACTGAGGTCAAAATTATAAACATTTCTTTCATTTCTATTTGTAAATTGTCCCATTATGCAGCATCAGTCCCTATCATTTATTTTTGAGAGAGGTACCAGACTAACTGCACTCCTAGAAATAGAGCTCATAAATAATATCTTGAATAATTTTCTTTAAACATTTCCGGCTCTTTCACTTCTTCTTCCTAATGCCTTCTGATGATCTTAATTAACAGAGCATTACTACATGAGCAGGTCCACTTCCGTTTACTGTACTATCATTTAAAAATATGTTGCTCACTTCTTTTCCCATTAGTCCTGTCAGAATCAGGCACAAACTTCATTCAATCATCTTCAGAGATGACATTGAGAGAAATGTAGCTGTTCCTGAACAAAGGGTGAAGCTCTCTTTAGATTAGCACAACTGCATCCCGTAAGTTTGACTGCTTTCCTCTTACATGCCTATTGTGCCTTCCTTTATGATCTTTCTTAAACAAATTGTTGCTTTACTCTGATAGCCAGAGAACCTGAAAATCCATTTGCCTATAAATCAGGATAACACTCTTCACCATTGTTCCCTTCCATGTGCTGTACAGTGATATCTATTCCATCTTTCACTGTCTTTAACAAAAGTTAAAGTGTCTTTGTTTTTGATATTAGGCAGAAGAACATGATGTATCTTTTTTCAGGGGAAAGAGATTCCCACTGAAATCAAGTGATAAATATCCTAGTTCTGCCCTTTTCTTAAGAACAGCTTCTGAAATGAGTTGCTCATCTCTGCTGAGGCTAAAGCACAGATATTCTGCACATTCCAATTGCTCATGTAGCACTCTGTTTCTAGGATGAACACCCTAACAAAGTCACCTGACAAATTTTAGCATAATTGAAACAGTAGAGGAGACAGAAGGTGGCAGGTGGAGCTATGCCGCCTTAGCACTGCTCAGCTTTTATTCCCAGCTACATGCTAGCATGGCTGCCCCATAACGGTCTTTAGAAATAGTCTTGTATCTTAAGAGCTAAGATACACTTTATGTCCAAAAACCTGAGATTTTTTTAGAAGCAGTAAAACAAATTTATTCAATAATAAATTGATTACAAGTAGGATTCAATATCTACTAGTTCAGTGTCTAAACAGAATTAGTAATTCAGTGACTCCTTAGGTACTGTTCATGAAACAGCAGCCACTGGGTTTCATCACTGATTCAACTGTCAGGAAAATAATCCAAGATTTGGACATGTAAAATGTAAAATTAGGCTTTGGAGACAGTACTAAAGTGAGTTGCGACAGTTCTCTTGGAATTTAAGGGAGAAAATTCAATTGTTTTTGATGCAAATAAAATGTATTAAGTATCAGTGATCAAGTACGATCATAAACATCAGAGAAAAAGAGCCATTTCACAATTACTGAGTTGTGCCATTGAGCAATTTTTGAAGACCCACTACCAAAACACCATTCTAGGCTGCATTTAGTAATTATATATATTGTAACAAACACTTTATGCAAGCATTGTTCTCAGATTCTGTCACAGGTGGAATTATCCAGGCATAATGACATGCAGGGGTTCTCACACATTTCTGCAACTGTGTTTTACGTAAGAAAGTAGCACCCTTTGGGCACAAAGTCAAAGGTGGCTTCTGGCAAACAACAAAGAGAGAAAGAAGAAACAATTTAAATAATACTAAATCGCTGAGACAATAATGGCAAAGGTTGACATGAAAATTTATGGTGTTTGTTATCGACTTAGAGGCAAAAATAAGTACCTCTCTTCACCCAGCATTGTAATGTTATCATACATCAACTAATTTCATTTGATTCATGACTTACATTTACAGCAGTTACGGCTGTTAGGCAAGATCTGCTTTAAAGGCCTAATCCAACAAACACCTGCATGCTTAATCACTTCAGTCACAAGCACAAGGGTTTTCTGTCTTGCAGACTCATTTTCAATACTACATGCATACAGCTGTCAGGAAAAACGTGTAAAACACACTGGCCAAGTGCCTAGATAATCTGATCTGGAAAGTGGCATGGCAATATTCTGATTCTGCATGCCATCTCCTGACATCCAAAAGCAACAGAATTAGATACAGGTATAAACAAATGCCAAAATGAGTTTGTGCTTAAAATCTTGGTTCATTGGGCTCAGTAACGGTTTTGTTGCCAGCTTGAAGTGGACAGGATTTCATTCAACAACAGTAGCTATTACTATTTTTTATACATAATGTATGCATCTCAGCAGTGCCTCAATTGAAACTCCCCGTAATCTCAAACCAGCGAAACAGGGATTCTCCAGTCTGCACAGGTAACTAGAGAAGAGTTCAGAATGCATCTAATTTACTTGGGCTATGCTCTGATAGAAAGATTTAAACAAAATGTGTATTTTTGCTACATTCTTTCTTAACTGCATGACGAACTATTGTATAGTTCATCTTTCGCTTTCTTGTTGAATGATAACTAGTTCCTCAAATTAAACATGATTGTTTGCTGTGAGGCTAAACTATGGCTTCTTAAAATAAGTGGTGGCATTTCTTCTTTGTTTTGTTTTACTCTCCATTTCCTTCTTTCATCACTTGTCTGGATTGCCAGGTTTTAGTATTTCAGCTGGACAGATATTTCTTGCCTTGATCTTTTGTCACTGCCTCACGTGACTGTCCTACGTAATAAATACTTCCACATCAAGTTCACAGCGTCTCTGACTTTATTCTACTTCTCTAAACTCCTAGGTATTTATGTCCCAGGCACCTAAATGGTTTAAAATACCTTCAAGTTCATTATCTTTTTCATTCCTATTTGCTACATCTACACTTTCACAAACATTAGTTAGTCTCAATCTATCACCTTTTTTATTACTCTTTTTCACTTGAATGGCACCAGTTCTTCAAGGATTCTTGTTGAACTCACCTAGTGATATCCTTCACATTAACCTCATAACAAACTCATAAGCCATTGCAGTATTCTTACTATCTGAATCCGTCACCTTCTCAGACTCTAGAAAAGAAGAAAAGTTGTAGTCTTTAACCATATCTCTTTCTTTCATGTTCACATACAACTGTGTATTCTGGTTTTTTAGTCAGGAGCAGAAATATAAATATAGCATGAAAAAGGTTTCTGCTTCCAGAACCCAGAGTACCTGAGATATGTTAAACAGACAGTATTTTCTGCAGAGATGCTGCCACAGTGCAAGTACTGTAATAAAATCGTAAAACGATAAAAATGAAATAGCAAGCTGTTGAGAGCGGTAGAGTTCTAGATCAGTCATTCTGAACATTGTACAAACTTTAATTCTTACTGGGCAACCCAATAAAAGAAGTCTTGCATGAGAGGTATACAAGAGAGATTAAGCATGAAACTCCCATATAACCGCTACTAAAATTCATAGGCTTGGAGATGATTTATGAGAACAGCAATAACTTCTTTCATGCAAAGGTTTAAGCAACTTAGAAGCAGAATTCTTTGATTTATTTTCTACTCCTAAATTTATTCCCACATTGCAACATTGAAAATGAACTTACCATAAATGGGATTTAATCCATTTCTCCTCTATCTTACTGCATTGTTCTCTACCCCTATTTACAGAAATCTGTTGATATTTAGTATCTTTTACATTTTTAAGCAGGTGAAGGTAAGATTTCATTCGGAACACAGAAAAATCAGTCCATAAAATAAGCATATTCTAGCCATCAGTATTTGATACATTTTTTACTATGGTAAACATTTTTTGAAGTTCTATTTAAATGAAATTGCCCAAACTTATCATAATTGGCAGTTTATATTAGAAGGAAATTCCGTAATTGATAATAAATGAACCAGAAAAGCAGGATTGTACTGTTCTTGACATATAACACTGCCACACAAAGAATAAGACATAATTGCTGTACTAAGTAAGCAGAAGTAAGATTCTCTTCCAACTCCAGGACAGTTTAAGACAGCACACATACAACGATGATTGATAATAAAAAGTTCTAAATCCTTTTTCTTCTTGTTTTGGGGAAGCCTAATACTTTTCCTGCAGTAAACAAGCATGTCTCCTGTCTACATTCCTACAAACACAATAGCTTTCTTTTTTAACCTTGTTTACAGTCTTCACTCTTTCGGGTTCTTCTGTCAGCCTGGAATACTATTTTAACTGTCTTCAAAGAGGTCATCATGGCAGAAAGAGGAAGGGGGACAAATGTCGGGGAGGGAGGAGAAGCAATGAAATAAGTGAGTACAATAATTGCTCTTCGATGAAGGAGAAGGTGGCAGAAAAACCACCCAGATTCATCAGTAATGCAGGCCCTGCCATCCCCAGATGTTACAGAAGCATTAGAGTTGCTCTCTGCAAGAAAAATTGGATTAGTCACAATCTTGTCGACTAATGGGCACATTCTGTGATCTTTAGAGCTTCATTTACTGGGTTAATAGTGCTTTGCCTGAGTTCCTTTGCAATAAGGGTGGGGGGGGGAAACCACAAAAAAAAACGGTAGGAAGAAATATTCTGGGTGCAGTCCACAGCCACTGACACGAGTAATATCATATTCATCACAGACAGACCTCGTATCTCATTACTACTGAAGAGTTTGCCTCCAAGGCATTTGAGCTCAGTCAAGCCAGGCCCCTCATGTGGAACCGTTCAGGTATATTGTGAAATGATTTAATGCGATAATAATGTCCACTTTGTGAGATAGATTATGTTTTTTATACTGGCTGATGGTTAATGAATGATACATTAGCAAACATCACTAAAACATTATTGAGAAAATGCAGATAAGAGATAGTAACTCCCTCGTTCCCTGCCCCTACTCTCTTCCAGATGCATAAAAATGGAAAGTAGAATTTACAGAAAACAGAAAACGTGACATTTTTGTGATGCTACCAGTTTGCATGTTCTCTCTCCTGCTTATTTGTTCTCTAGAGAAGGGGGGAAGGAGATATTTAAAAATGTTGTAAACACTAACTGAAATATCTCTTCTTAAATCAAATGAGAATCAATGAAAGTGCAAACCTGAACAAATACATTATATGTTGACCCAGTTTATTAGATGAAGCCGTTTACTCTGATTTGATTTATCTGGCAATACACTGCTCAGCTGTGAAATGAGATAAGAAGAGCCTATTCACCTTATTTACAATATTATAGTGACTCCTGCTAGCACCACTATGGTTAAGGATCTGTCAGCAATTCCATTACAAACACCATTTTTTTTTAAGGTTTGCAACATAGCTGTAGATTCATGCTTAGCTTGAACACAGCAAGCCAAAACCAGCAGGTTCAATAAAAATCTCCTATTGAGTTCAATGGATATTGAAATAATGCAGCACAATCTTGAAAATGTGAAAGTCTCTAGGTAATTTTCTACATTTTCAGTCCAAATTGCTGTGTCTTGGGAAGAAATGCAAGGAGGGCCTTATCCCCTGACAATGCAACTTCACTAAAGTCAATAGAGTTACAAGAATTTAAGCTGCCTCCTGAAAAGCTTCCCTTTTATATGCTTGGCAAAGGTGATTCACACAAAGTTATTTTCCTTTGTTACTTTGATTTGATGTGCTGTTTGGCTCACATACATTTCTGAAACATCTTTGCTTAACAAGGGAGGAGTACATCTCACACATTTTTCAATGGGAGTTCAACTATTTCTGAACTCGCAGTCTGGAATTCATATTGCTATGTTTTTGCATAAACCTCTTGAAACTACTCCTGACCTGGGGTTTACTCTACAAAAAGATCCTTTCTGGTCCAGGCCTTCGTTATGTTTTACTTTAAAACAGAAGTCTCCAAAGAGAAGTTCTGTTCTGGTTTCCTTAATTTTAACCTGTTAATGTCTTAACAGCTCAAACTGAAAATAATTTTCCTTTCTGTAAAAAGACTAAATACATTTCTGTAGATTTTCTACAATATCTGTATTCCTACCAGTTGTGCACAGGTGAATGGGTTTGTTTACATTGTTTAAGTTAAGAATCACCAACATTTTCCCTGCCATACGCATCCACCTAGCTAGATTCTTAGTGTAAATCAGCATAGGTCTATTCACCTTAGCATGGTAATTGGTTTATTGCAAAAACCAAAAAACCAATATGCATACATTTAGTTTGTCTCCTAGTGTTGGTACCTGATATGCACACGTTTTAGGCATGCAGATGTCACATCAATGTCGTTTTTATGTTTCTGCATTTCTAACACTGAATCCAGAAGTTAACATTTTCAACTAAATCTGTGTTGTTTTACGTTCCTCTTGTATCAAGACATATACATTAGCCAGAAATAAGCATAAATGGCAAAGGAGAGGTTTCATTTATGATGCATATTTTAACTTCCACATACTCTCCAGTCTCCTTACTTCCATGTTTTTGGTTGTACAGAAGGTGGGAAAATCTTAAATGTGACTGAGACATAAAAGTAGAGAAGACCAGTGAGGTAGTGTCTGCTAAGGTCAAACAGTATGTGATGAATGTTGTTTCACAGATACAAAATGAATTTTATTCATTTCACAGACAGTAGATAAACACATCACCAGCATCACCCAGTGACATCTAATTAGACAAATCAAAGGCCTCTGCTGCTCTGGATTTTGTTTTTATTTGCAGCTACATGAATAAAATGACTGGATTACACCAGTTAGAATGCTTTGTCCTCATTTGTAACACAAAGAAAACTACATTTTAAAATAGGTGCAGTTCTTGAGAAAAAATAATTGTATTTCTTCTACCTCCTAAGTATTACAGAGAAATTTGAAAGAAAGAAAGAAAGCAGAAATTTTAATAAAAGAAGACTATAACAAAGGGTCAGTAGGATCTTGAACTATGGTGTTGCTCCTCTTTCGCCACACACAGAAACCCTGCAAACCCCAACTGCTCCCTCAGGGGAGACCAGAAGTGGCAGTGCTGTCTGGCTGCCATCCCTCCCAGGTCAGCTGCTTCAGAGTGCTGTCCGTTCACACCTCACACACATGCAAGTTTTTCACAAGGAAATTGATAACAACAGGCACACGTGGCAGTGCTGGTGGGAGAAGGTGGCGAGACAGGGAGGAAAGTAGGTCTCACCATTTGAGGGCTGCAACTTGTCCAGGCCTCTCTGGCTTCCACAGCATAGAATCATAGAATCGTTTCAGCTGGAAGAGGTCTTTAAAATCGAGTCCAGCCTTTGTCCCAGCCCTATCAACGACTAGACTATTTCCCTAAGCGCAACATCCAACTGTCTCTTAAAGACCTCCAGGGTCAGTGACTTCACCACCTCCTTGGGTAGCCCATTCCAATGCCTGACAACCTTTTCAGTAAAGAAATTCCTCCTAATATCCAGCCTGAACCTCCTCTGGTGCAACTTGAGTACATTTCCTCTTGTTCAATAGAGAGAACAGGCTGACCCCTGCCTCGCGACAGCTTCATTTCAGGGAGTTGTAGAGAGCAATAAGGTCTCACCTTAGCCTTCTTTTCTCCAGGCTAAACAGCCTCAAATCCCTTAGTCATTTGTCATATAAGACATACTCCAAATCTAGCTTGGTAGCCCATCTCTATATCCTCTCCAGCACCTTAATGTCCTTGTCGAGAGGGGCCCAAAACTGCACAAAGTATTCAAGAGACAGCCTCACCAAAGCCAAGTGCAGCAGAACCACACCACTGCACAACCCTCTGGACTTTTTAAGGGGAAAACCATGGTGGCAGACAGGAGGAAGAGCCTTGTCCCACCACCTGAGCCAGCCCAGAGGGTGGCTGCCACCACGAATCTTGTCAACATCCACTGCTGCAAGCTGGGGGAGCCTGTGGAGGCAGCAGCAGCAGCCATAGGGGCAGCTCTCTGGGGAGTGAGGAAGCAGTCCCAGATGGCAACAGCTGGAGTCTTAAACCCCACTCTTCTTAAATTGTTTCTTAACAAAAAAAAAAAAAAAAAGGGAAAATTATTATGGCAAGGGGGTTGTGCAGTGGTGTGGTTCCCCCACTTTTGGAACTAGTGCCAGAAAGATTCAATTTCCATAGTAGCCCCCCTAGAAATGTGATGGTAGAGCACGGTTGGCTCTTGGGGCCAATCATGATCTGCAAGGTAGCACCTGCAAGGCACTGAGCAATGCTTTGGGGAAAATAAGCCTCCAAGTAATATCCTGGGTGCAGTCACATTTCCCTGAGCAGCACCCCTGTTCCCTGCAGGTGTCTGAGGGAAGAAGTATCTCCCATGGTACTGAAAGGTACATGATAATTCCCTTGGGGAGTTGACTACATCAGAGAGTGTCTCTGGGGAGGGAACAGCTCCAGATGTCAGTGGGAAACACGTATGTTGAGCCTTTTCTCCTCTCCAAGGGGTATCTGGATTTAGAGTCCCAAGATATTTTAAGGCTGTAGGGCAGAGATTCTCTCTTTAAAGTGGGGCCTAGTAGATAAAAGCTCAGGCTCAGCGAGGTCACAACCCTGTGATGAGGTGCACCTTGGTATTTTAGGAGGGACTTTGGTTTGATGGGAATCAGCTCTGATGCTCGCCACAATCTGGAATCAGCCATCCAGCTTCAGGGTTTTTTTACGTTATTAAGATTTTTTTCACGTTAGTAAGATTTTTTTCCTCTGTTTGGTTGCCTAATGAAAGGTTTACAGGTTTTCTTTCTTGGTTTCCAGCATTTGTATTGGTTTGAAACTTAGTGTATGGATTATCCATGCTGCTTAAATGCATCTCTTCTGCTATGTAGGCTCCAGTCACTGTGAACTGTGTGTAATATTGAAAAAAACCCAATCAAACAAAACAGAATATTGTGATTATATGCTTATGCAGAAAATAATATTTTCTACTGGCACTTAGAATCTCATTAATCATTGCTGCAGTCACGGTGTCTTATTTGTGATAGGTTTGTTGCCTCAGTCTCGTATGAATTGTTCAGAAATAACATTTATAGTGCTTTTATACATTCTGTTCTTTTTTTTACACAGTCTGCTACAATCAGAATCAGAGGGAAACACTGATTTTATTTGAAACTCTCCTTTGGTCCTACCAGTACACAGTAGCAAAGTTGTTCTCTGTCTTCATTATTTGCAGATTAAACCTAAACAGCATTTTAATATGTAAGAGAAAAGTGACTCATCTATGTTACCTTATATTGATGGATAGAGACTAACTGGCTGACGAGTTAAGAAAAACAAAATTACTTGTGCTACTTGCATTTTATTAAGGGGCTGGAATACAGATAATTCAATTTTTAAAAGAATTATAAGTTTGTAGGTAAGATATGTCATATTAACACTCATAAATATGTAAGATTTCCCACTAAGGCAAGCAACTCAAGCTACCCACTTTAAAGGAAGGCAATGGTAACTTGAAAAATAATCAGAATATTTGGAAATTAGGCAGAAAATATCTGAAATTAGTCTCCTGTAATTACAGATCGACCAAAAACTTGAGAAATTCTGGATTTGTCCTCTCAGTCTACGGGCACTACCAGAACTAAGAATTTTTTAGTTCTCTTTCTTAAATATCATGGAAAGAGCTGTGAAAGGAGACAAGGTTCTTTGTTAGCAACAGGATGTAGCAGGAAGATTGTAGAGGCCAGAAACTCACAAACTGAAATGGTGTTTAACAGTCAAGTTAAAAAAAAACCTGTCCCTTCTCAAATACATTGATTGCTGTAAACCTGTTCATGGACACTGAATCATTTGAACTAAGCATTTCCTAATTTTTAGGTGGAGTTGCAGATTTCTCTTAGTTAATGATGTAGGACACTAGTTTAAGTCTCACTATAATATTTGCCTTGTTCTTCAAGTGAAACTATACAATAAATTAATTACATACCTACATTGAAATTAAATGCTTTTGTAAGCATCTCAGAACATTTCTGGCACTTATTTTTCTGTGGTTGTTGTCCTGGCTAATGCATTTTGTGAAGCATGAGTATTCTTTTCCTTCATTTCCCCAAAATTATTGATATGTACGTGCAGAGAAGTGGAACTCCAGCTGGGGCCACCAATAGAAACAATAATATATTAAAAAGTAATCTGAGCACTTGGAGAACTTTCTCAACTCAAGAAGCTGGAATTACTGTGGAAATCTCAGTGCTGTACCTGTTTTCTAGTAATACCTAGAAGTCCTACTTATGTATTAATACCACAGTGTGATAGAGACCACACAGAACAGAAAAATTTTCACCTCAGTCTCTAACATGACTGTAAAGAAAGAAGTAAAACAGAGAAACAGGCAGATTAGGGAACACAAGAAAATGTTGATAGCATAATAGGAGACATCTGAGGAATCCTTCTGTTCACAGCTGGTACAGACACAAGAAGAGCATTCTAATATCTAAAAATTCATGATCAGACAATAGGAAGAAGCAAACTATATCTGTACACTTCACAACCTGCAGGAAACTTCAGACATCCATGATGTTGGGATTGTATAGAAGCTCTGTGAAGAGTTTTGGTGTGCCTTTTTCCCCAGATTTGCTATTTCAAAATTAATCCTCATAAATCAAGAAGAAATAAGAGAATATTTTATTCTCAGGTTTTTAAGCAACAATATGAGCAGGCCAGTGAAGCATTACTGCTTCTATCAAGTCATAAAAGTTGAGATGCTTTTTCTGTATTTTGTTTATTTGTTTGCCCATGTCAATTGTCTCCAGGTGTTTGGTGTTATTCTGTGCTTTTCAAGATAACAAGAAGGGGAGGATGCTTCTAAATAATATGATGTCCTGACTCATAAGGCTTGTTTTGTCTGGTAAATGAATTATGTAAACCTTCTCCACCCGAAACTGTTTCAAGTCAATTAATTGTTGTAATTACTTAAGATTTCTTTTTAATGAATATGACTCTCCAGGGATTTGATGATATCCTGTCATCTGTAGGCCTGATAAATGAAATGTGATTTGTGGCTTGCTGCAAAGTGAACCCTTGTACTTGAACAATGTCTCTCTTTCCTATGTGCTCATTAAACGGAAGAAATGCCCTTGATGGAATCTGGAATATTAGCTTTAGTTGGTCACTAGTAAGAATAGATTGTATAGGCAGATAAATTTTGGCTTTTACTCCTTTTGTTCTCTCTTCTTTTAAATGCAGGCCTTGTTAACATATCGCCAATTACTCAGCCTGAACACAGGACTCCAGTGAGGTTGCCTATTGTAATTGAGACTAGCTTAGCTGTTCCTCTCTCATCTCTATGAGTTGAACTAAAAGATTAGCAGTCAGGCACTGCAGAAGGAGACCATCGAGATATAATTACCTTTTGTACAACTTTCTTCACTTCTGACAACATTTTGCAATCAGAACAGCCAAATTTGAAAAGCAAGGCACCTTTGTTTTGTGCAATACCCAGTTTCCAGTGCTTCTCTAGAAAAACAGCGCTGCCCAGTGCTGCAAGTAATGATAATTAGTCTTAAGACAGCATGGCAAAGGACCATGAAGTCTGCATTGAGTTCCTACAAGCAGTGTGACTGCCTATATATCAATTTGAAATAGACTATTTCCCCCTACAATGCTGCATATGTAATGTAGTCTAATCACCAATGCTAGTAAAGTATAAAGCAGGTGGGTTTTCCTGATTTAAATTCCATTGGTAAAATGGGGATTACTGCTTTTATTGCAAGACCTTTCCTGAATATCACATAGGTACATTAAACATCATAAAATGTATAGCAAAGGGTAGTGTCTTGGTCATAGTTTGGAATGTAAGGGCAATGAATTATTGGGTATCACAAGCAAAGATCACTTTGACCTTTTTCCAGTTAAGAGAGGATTACCTCAGATACATGTAGCTGTCTAAATCTGGCAGTTATGGGTAGTGTAAATGTACAGAACAGACAGCATCCCTGCTAGTGGAAACAGATCAACAAACAGAAGAAACCACCACATATGTTAGTTATTTAGGAAATACAGGGGATGTAAAATGTAGAAAAGTGAAAATTGTGAGAAAAGACTAACAAGGAAGCACCAGACCAATGTCTTGAAGGGAGATGTCATAGAAAAGGAGCAAACATTGAATATTCACAGAAAATAATTTTGCACTTGAGGGTTCAAAATCCAGGAATGATGGCAGCAATTTAGACAAGATGACATTAAACCCAGAATCTTTCCCAAACTCTTAAACCCGCTTCTTTGTGCAGGCATAAAATATGCTGTTCTACACTTCCCTTCAGCCTGTCCTGTTTCCCTTATGGATTGGCAGGAGCTATAAGCCAGAGCAGAGATACAGAATAAAGTGCAAGGACCTGGTTTCCCTGGCTTGATGGGCCCAGCTGAAAAAGCAGCACCTGGAAGTATTATAAAACTGATTGTCTTTGGTGCAGTAATTGGATGAAAGACATTCAGATCACCTTTGATTAGATGAACTTCTGAAACTACTGAGATTTATCGGTGCATAGATCTTATTCTCAGAGGACTCAAGAGAAAGTGTCCCATTAACTTAATGAATCAGGCCGCAAGAGAACAACTGCTCTGAAGTCAGAATGAGAGATTTCCCATCAGTGGCACAAATTCTGCCAATAAAGGCAACAGGATTTCTCAAGTGAAATGAGATTAGAATATGTCTCCCCTGATTTTCAGTAGTTAAATGATTGACTATCCTGTAATAGGCTAATTATTAGCTTTTCCTTCATTTTTTTGTGTTGCAGGGAGGAATAAAAGTTTTCTTTTACCCAGATTGTGTGGCAGCTGTGACAGTGTTTCATCAATGTCATTCCATAGTCTTGACCTTTGAAAGGTAGCATGGTGTATTCATCTTCCCCAACGTCATCTGCCTTTAGCAAGGTGTCCCCACATTTGGAACTTCTGGTACTTTGACAAAGGCATCTTCCTACATGTCAGTTCTTGTTATCCACTCTATCTTCCTCACATGTGACACACGTGTCAGCTCTCATTTTTTCAGTGCTTGCTTTGTTTGCCCCTTCACAGGTGGAGAGTCCACATCCTTTCTTTTGAGCCATTTCCAGAGTGGTTCTTATTTTCCTGTATCACCTTTGTGACCTTTCTTGACAGCTTAAAAGATCTTTTTTCTCACTGGTAGTTTATGGTTCTTTACAAAAAGCCCAGTTTTCTAGAGGTCTCATTAGCTAGCCATAGTAATAGAGACTTCATTAGCATAGCTGCAGCCTCATAGCTAGCCAACTATTTCCATGCCTCCTATACAAATGATGCTGTTCCAGATACTGTAGATACATCATTGCTAATTGGTTGTGACATAACTCAGATGGAAGTTGCTCACCTCAGAATCCTTGTTTAGTAATAACAATGAATACTTTTATGTCTTCTTATCTCTTTGAGAAATGTTTCAAGTGCTGTTTATTTCGTTATTATGAAAGTATATGATTGCTAAATATCAACATCCTGATTTTACAGGTGGTAAAACTAGCACTCACCTCCTGCACGCAGCTTAAAGCTGTTGACTTCAGTACTCTAAGTAGCATTATCTGTGATGGGACCTTGACAGGAAAGCTCTGCAAGTCATTGATCACTGCCTCTCCTCTTTTCTGGAAGTGAAACAGCAGGAAGCAGAGATTACAGAAACATGTTCTACCCGTCTCTCCTGCATCAAGGCGGGAAGCTTCTGATTGTGTCCTTGATAGCTTCTTCTTGAAAGTTGGTTCTAGGAAAAACAACCTAAAGAGTTAACTTACAAAGAATAACTGCAGTCAGGCAAGTGATCCTGAAGGCTAAAGAAAAAAAACCATCCTTACCCCTTTACTCATATGTTTGGAGAGTAAAAGTAAAAAATTCAGTAAGAGCTGAGACAATGGACATGTGCTGTTCAAATCGCTTATGACAACTGCACGTGCTTAACTACTTACCTGAGGTGATGAAATCAAGGCAGAAACACAGTAATTTAAATAACTTTTAAGCTTTGTTCCTCCTTTTGTATGAGGAGTTTTGTACTACTTTACCTTTATAAAGGTAACTTACACTAACTTGATGTCAGAATGACATCAGAAATGAGAAGCAGATAATTAAAATAAATGTTACAACTAACCTAATCATTATAAATGTTACCAGGTTTTGTAACTATAAATCGATTTTGATTGATTTTGAGTCTTTTTGAAATACAGGCTTTATTTCTACAATCACTATCATAAATAATTATACCTAATAAATCCTGTTGCTGAGATGTCTTCCTATATAAGACTATATCAACGATATATACCAGAATACATACTGATAAAATTGACTTTTCTAGACAGTGGGGAGATTTTTCTTATTAATTTGGTAATTTGTTTGGTTTTGGTCCACATGAGAAACAGGACAAAGCAGTGTGAATACCCATGATTGTATCACCTTTCAGACTTCTCCTTTTAACACAATCCACAGAGATAATTCAGTCAATGGCTTTTGTCAAATCAAATACATTACTTTGTTACTACATAAAATTTACAGGGATAATTAGTGTTATTATAGTCAGGAAGGTTTTTCAGTATCTGGCTAAATGACAAACAAAGGATATCTGAAAATGTAGTATTAACTTACATCAATATTCTTACTGTTTTCTTCCACAAAATAGAGTTGCCAAATAGGCACAACTGTCACGCTGAAGAAGAATATGGTTCAGAAGAAAAATGCAAAAGAATATACAGCCTAAACTTGAAAAAAAATTCAAATGACATTAGCAAATGTCTCATTCTGACTTCAATATGTCTTACAATGCTCTTCTCCATATCAGACAGTTTCCAGTAATAAAATAAAGGTTGCAATATTTTATTATTACAATAAGTAGAATGCATGCTTCCAGAAATTGCCTATAGGCACATACTTTTATGCTATACAGTAAATACTTTAAGCCACGTGTCTCAATAATAAAAAACATGAAGAATCTTCTATTTATGTGTGATAATCTCTTCCTTGTTATTTATGTATGTTGAATATAGTAACAATGCCTACTTCAGAGAGGTGATGTGGGTATTAATTGATGGTTTATCAAGTTTTCAGGGCTCTTAAATGCAATGTGTTTAAGTATGCACATATGTGTCTGTATATATATATACACAAAGTATTATGTGAATATATTATTCTGACTATTCTAAATCTTTCTTCACTCTTTGCTCCCCTGCATCAAAATCTTATTTTTAATATCATTGTTACTGGAAGTGTGAAATACAGTCAATTATTTGAATATCTATAAATCGGGCATCTGTAACAAGGAAAAAAGCATCAAGTTTGCTGGTAAATGCTATTCTGACAAATCCAATTTGAAATATAATGCGTTACTAAGGGTATGTTACAGCACGTTTAGTGACCCTAAAAAGGGCAAATAAGATATTTCTCTCTTTACTAATTGCACTGTATGCAGTGATTTAGTATAGTTTGATTTTAGATTTTGACTTCTGTGGTAATTACTTTAAATCTCAAGGAAGCTCATTCTGAGCTTTTGGAGATGTTAATCGCTTTGCACACTACTGTAATCAACAGACCAAAAAAGCCATGCAGATTGATAAGTTCTGAATAGCCAGAGCATTTATGGGCACAAAAGACAATAGTTCTCTCAGTTAAAGTTGTAACCTTCCCACGAATTTATCTAGAAATTGGTTTTAAGGAAAAGCATGGCAGAGATCTTTAGGACCATCTGTGCTGCTAAATGAGTTTTTTGCTTGCTGTTTTGATCTCTAAGTTTTTTTTTATAGATTATCTTTGTCCTTGACAAAAGTTCAGGATTTTGTTAAGGACAACCAAGTAGGTGGTTTGGGATTGTTAAATATGCCACTCTGATAGTACATTCTGGAGGTTATGTGTACATACCAAAATAGCAGTCAGTTAACAAGAGACACTCCTCCATGTTGATCCACCCAACAGATGCACTGAGGGCAACTTTTAAGAAGTAGCAATGCAACAAAAATAGACAGTAGGAATGGACAAATAATGGTCAGGCAAAGCCATAAAAATAAATCTGCAAAACCAGCACAGAGATAGGTTGGAGTCCAATACACATATAGTCCCTCCATGCACAATCCCCACTCAGCCCCCAGTTTAGACTTCCTGAAGCAGGAGGGGAGCAGGGTGCTGTAATGCAGTACTGTGCATGTCAAAAGGTTCCCCCAGAATGTAAGAAAGATGCTGCCATAGTACCTGTCCTAGTATGGTGAATGTGTGCAGCAGCTGTGAAATAGAGTATCTGCATGAGCTTTGTTTAGTGAAACACATTCTCCAGGTGATCAGGAAATTCATGATGAAATGAGGAAGTTGAATACTATAATTGCTTTCTACTGATTCATCTTTTTAACCTTTAGCTAGTGCGTACCTACACAAGGCAGTTACATTTTATCTCTGGATGTTCCTAGACTGTATGTCATGAATTCTTTTGGAGTAGGGGCATAGCTAATGCACAGCATCAGGCAATTGAGCATGTAAATATGCTTTTATTTAATTCAAATTAGAACACACATTCCTGTTGGGGTTTCTTTAGTGAGTGGAAATTCTATCAACTTGTTTTGTAATAAGGCTTGCTTTTATATGCATCCAGATGAAATGTAAGAAGCATAATTAGAGGGAAATGAAATATAATTGTCACATAATATCCAATACAATGAGCAAATAAATTTTCAGGTTTTGCTGTTCATTAATCTGAGTATATTGTCTCTGTACATATCATTCTCACACTTCAGCCATTTCTGAAGGCAGACCAAAGAGGTAGCAGGGTACACAGAAAAGAAGCTATTTATGACACTGGACATTTTCTTAAACTTGATAAAGAATTTAAAGGGCAATATCATTGAAGTTCTGTGGTATCCTCCTTGGCATAGCTGTATTGGCTAAAGACCAGATTAATTATTAACTTAGTGTCCTTTATTGGTTTATGATCTGCAGCAGTACATCATAAATCATAATCTGATGTATGATAAATAAAATTTACCAATGGGGTTACGTAAAGAAATGCACTAACCCCTATTTAAAGCATATTTAGCTTTTCAGAAGGGAAACTTAACAAAGGTGATGATTGCTAAAGGGAAGCTAGAAGGTATTTGTACCTGGCAAATCAAGTAATGCAGGAGAATGTAGATATCAAAAAAATACAGAGAAATATTTGTATGGGGATTGAAACAGTCCAGGTAAATTAGTTTTAAGCAGTCTAATTTCATAAAGGGCTGATTCCAGAGAGCTGGCATGGAGCAAGGGTATGTGATAATAACACTGCCAACAGTGTTGGAAGAGGGCTTCTAAAATGATTAAAATGTCCTAAAAGTCATTCTGTTTAAGCTAATAATAATTAAATTTTAGGTACTTTTTATTAACTTTTTAGGTTACAAGCCTGTAGGAATTTAAGATGTGATCTCCAGGGATTCTTTGCAGACGCAAAGAAACTTGCAAGAAAAGCTATTGAGTGAAAGCTCAAATTTTCACTAAATCTATTTAGCTGTAGGAGTTTGCTCAGGAAGGCTGTTAAATATCATGGTACGGTAAACGCTTGGCAAGACTGTGTACTCATACACATTTATAAAACATACATGACACACAAACGTGTTAACTTTTATCTTTGGATCAAAAACAAGAAAAAGAAAGGGCTTTTCAGAAACCTGTAATTTTTATTTGTGTGGCAAGCACAGGAATTTTCTAGTTCTACCAGGCTTTAGCAGGTAGTAAATCACCAAGAGAAAAGTAAATAATTCCTGTGCTATGGTGTTTGTATAGAATAGATATTCCAGAGGCAGAAAGGCAGCCTTTTAACTCTGCAATATTAAATCCTTTAATAGAAAAATAAAGAGAAATGGAGAGAAAGTTGGACAGATCCATTACTTAAACACACTCCTTAGGAATTCCCTTGTGCTCCTTACTTCTTTTTCATCACCATGACCTCTCTGCTAGATGTGAACCATAAGCACATGAAAGCTTGTCATGCAGGTGTATTTTGTATACCTGCCACTCTGTGAACTCACCATGTCTCTGGCCCTGAGGAGAAGTTCTTTTTCCTTGCAGCAAGATTATGGTTTAAAAAGCTGACTTTTAAACCTCTTACTGAATTTTTTAATGGATTAAATTCATCATGTCACCAGCTGCTGTGCAGCTAATAGAGCCATAAAACACTGTATTAAAGGATTACCCATGCAAAATTTCCTCTTGTGCTAATGTGAATTTTAATACTTTTAACATTTAGTTGAGATGGGAATGTCCAAGAACAGCTTGTTCAATAGGTTGTTCTATAAAATTAAGTTCCTCAGCTCATCACAAATGCCAGGACTCCATTAAGTTAAAATTTTACAGAGAGGCTAAGATGATTCACTGTATAGCATTTGCAAGGAGGAAGGCAACATCTGCTTCTCCATTAATGCTATAAACCAAGGAAGTAAAACACATATGAGCATCATAACTGCAGGGAAACTGGGCTGAACATCTGAGAGTCCTCGCTCCAAATTAGTTGGAGGTCAGTTTATGCCGTTATGTACATGGGATATAAGTACAGAGGGAATATGAAATCTCACTCCCTGGAGCAGGGTGACAACTCTAGGCCTGGAGTCTAGTCTCACATTAATGTGAAGTCAGGAGGAGTTTCATGAAATCAAGTTATTTAATTTGGATAGGAGGTGTGGGGAAGAAAAGGGATAGTCATGCCTTCTAAACAATGAGACCTTTAGTTTTATTCTTATCTATAAACAGTAATTAGCAAGGTAGCATTTATGTACCTGAAATCATGAAGTGACTGCAAATAAGATATAAAAGGCTGTAGCTTGAATTTCTTTCATCTGACAGCAACAAAATGATCTAGAGGCTGTCTCTCTGAAGTAGATATGGGATTAGGAGCAGGCTTTTAACTTCTCTGACTTTTAACTCCTGTTTTCTTCAGAACAGGATAGTCTGAAGGGATGCTGACAGGCGTTAGGGAGAGCCTCAGCAAGCCTTTCCCCTGCTACATCCCCCATAAAGATTACTCAGAGAAACCATCGTCATTAACTAGACACAACGTTGTTTACTGCTGGAATGAATACATAATTAAGTGCTTGGACCTTGCTCAGACCTTCTTTTTCCTGCCATGGTCAAGGATAAGCTTGAAGTAAGGGCAAAGAGTAGGCAAGAAATGTCACTCCTAGTCCACCAACATCTGAATGGAGCATCACTCTTGGTAGTGCAGTGGGAAAGGTGGAGGCCACTGCTGATACCACTGTGCACCCTGGAAAAGAGGCAGGTGGCTGGCTTTACCACTCATTGATCAAGAAATGACCAGAGCCACTGCCAGCATCCTCCTCCCCAGAAGCCTGTGTGGCTGTTTACCTTTGATCATTTCCTTCACAGCCAGGAAGCTGACCAACAGGCAGATAAGAACAGTAGGAAAAGTCAATGGATTGTAGGTTACATCTCTAAATGTTTTACAAATCCAGTGATGAACAGTTGACTGCCTTTTAAAAAACAGTGTTTCCAGATGAACAAGACTTTCCACGTAGCTGGTTCATACTGTTAAATTATTTGGTTTTGTAGTAATAGTAGTAATAGCACTAGTAGTAAAGGTTTCTCATGCTCACTTTGGAATAAATAAAGGACAGTTATTCAAAATCCAACACAAGAGTGGTGAGGAAGTTTTAATAGGAAAATGCTTGAGCTGCTGTCCTTTACTCCAACTGAATTTTCTCCACAGCTCCATATTTTGTTCTCCATGTGTATTACTGTTCTGAGAGCCTGTCATTTCTTATCAGAATGAGAAAGGCTAAAGAGATAATATTTCAATAACATACTGGCCTGATCATAAAATAACTCAATGGAAATGTGTAACTGCCTCAGGCAGCACAGCAGGATAGTCAGCAGTCAGATGATTTCTATTCTGGGTTTCTTTTTTTTATGGTTACATTTTCTGTTATATCAGACATACCCTCAAGTCTTAGTTATGCTTTTATTCAAAAGGAGAACAGCAGTATAAAGACCTACAAAACTTATTATGATATATTACTGTAAAGAAATAAAAGTTGGTGCCACAGTAGCATATTGATAAGGACAGGCCTGCCACATTAATTGACCTTTTTTCATCTCAAACACCAGGGCTGAGGCCTAAGCATCTCGGTTGCTTAGCAACAGGATCACTGCTTTCAAGCTTTAAATGCACTAAAAAAAGAAAAAAAAAAAAGTTAAGAAAAAAATCAGAAGATGTGATCTTATGAAGGCAGCAGATATCTGGCAGAAGAAAGTTTAGGTTTTTTTTCTATCCTGTTCTGCCCTGTGCTGATGATTGGAATGTGTGGAGGGCAAAACAGAAACCGGAGTCTGAAGTTTTGCTGATCTAAACACACCAACAGAGTAGTACTGAAACCACAGGCACACGTTTCCTTCTTGATACCAGTCCTGGTGAGATGCTTTTAGTTTTCAGAACGTCTACATATGTTTACAAATAATTCATGGGATTCTTCTATGTGTATAAAATATATGCACACATGCAAAGTACTAAATAACCCTGGATAACTACATACATACATATATTTTTCGGACAGCAGGGTGCAATGGCAATGTAAGGAGGGATTCCTATTGTCTAGATCCTTTTTTAACATTCTATCATAAACATTAGTGCTTACTGCTACATTTAATGACAGGGCTTGAGGCAACACAACATCTCCTAAAGGTCAGCTCAGAGAGAAGTTTGTTTCTGCCCTCCTTAGCATGAAATACAGGAAAAACACAACACTTCTTTTAAACTTTAATAAAGGCCAGGGAACAA
The DNA here is from genome assembly GCA_013401255.1 of Urocolius indicus. Lineage (NCBI taxonomy): Eukaryota > Metazoa > Chordata > Aves > Coliiformes > Coliidae > Urocolius > Urocolius indicus. The sequence goes on from WBNH01010181.1 coordinate 46,541, forward strand.
GAGTGCTTCTCTGCCAGAAATCAAAATCCTTGTACATGACAGTAGCCAAAAGTTCACTGCAGGTTTCTTCTGGAGAGGAATCCTAGTGCTAGAAAAATCTGTGTTTTATTCCCAAATAATCACCATCAAAATAGATAAAAGACCTCATGAATTCCACTGCGCCTTAACTATAATCTTTTCCTAGCTTATATAAAAAATGCATGGCTGTCAGTGAACAATTTACTATAAAACAAAAGTCAGTATTTTCCCAAAAAACAGTTATGGTTAAATTTGATGTTAAATGTGTGCCACAATAAGGAAAGATTTTGGTTTTTCTTTATTTACATTGTTATTTTAAACAGTTCTCCAGGCTAGTGAAGGTCTTTTGCTTTTTCTTCTGCTGTTACTACTTGGCAACAGAAGCACTTGTATTGAAGCTCTTCACAGAATCATAGAATCATTGATGTTGGAAGGGGCCTCTGGAGATTGCCTAATCCAAGCCTCCTGGATAAGTTTCCTTTGCATCTTCCCTTCTTTAAATTGAACAATCTCAACTCTGTCTGCTTCTCCTCATCTGACAAATACTTTAATCTCTTAATAATCCTGATGGTCATATACTGGACTTGCTCCACTTTTTCTTGTACTGAGAAGCCCAGAACTGCACTTCATGATCCAAGTGTGTGCAAGTAGTCCTGAGCAGATGGGAAGTATCACATCCCTCGACCTGCTGGCCATTCTCTGGTTTTAGTCCAGCCCACAACACTTTTGGCAACCTTTGCTCCAAGCATACGCTGCTGGCTCACAATCAACTCAGTGTCTGCTGGGACTCACAAGTCCTTTTCTTCAAAGCTGCTTTCCAGCTGGTCAGACTCCAGTGTGCACTTATGCCTGGGAATGTTTCTTTCCAGGTGCAGGAGTTTGCACTTTGCTGAACTTGAAAATGTTTCCATACCTTCTGAATGGCAGCATATGTTATCTAGTATACCAACTACTTCCAGTTTTGTACCATCTGCATACTTTCCGGGGTGCACTGTGCCCCATTATTTAACTTATCAATTAAGATGATAAATAGTATTGGCCCCAATATTGACCACTGGGATACCCCACTAATGACTGGCCTCTAAGTAAACTTTGTACTACTGATTCCAGTCCTTCAAGACTTTTCAATCATTTATGAGCTCACTGCACTATCCTCTCATCTAAATTGCACTTCAGAAATTTGTCTCTGAAGATTTTACAGGAGGTAGTGTTGAAAGCCTTACTAAAGCCAAGATAAACACAACTACTTATTTTCCCTCATCCACCAAGCCAGCCAACTCATCACAGATAGCAATCAAATTATAGAATCATAGGATCATTTTGGTTGGAAAACACTTTTAAGATTATTGACTTCAACCACTAACTTCACACTGCCAAGCCCACAACTAAACTATGATCTTCAGCCCCTCAGCTACATATCCTTTAAATATCTCCAGTGATGATGACTCCACCATCTCCCTGGGCAGCCTGTGTCAGTGTCTAATAACCCTCTCAGTGAAGAAGTCATTCCTAATCTCCAATCTAAACCTCCCCTGGCACAACGTAAGGCCATCTCCTCTTGTTCTGTCACTCATTACTTGGGAGAAGAGACCAACCCTGTTCTTTCAGGTGGTTGTAGAGAGTGATATGACTCCCTTCAGTTTCCTCTTCTTCAGGCTCACCACCCCAGTTCCCTCAGCCACTTGTCAGACTTGTTCTACAGGCTCTTCATCAGCTTCATTGCCTATCTCTGGACACTCTCCAACACCTTAATGTCTTACAGTGAGAGCCCCAAGATGATGAATTATAATTTCCCCTTCATAATTGTGTGCTTCTTTTTCTCCATGTTTCAAGAAGTAATTTTCAGGAAGACTTACTCCTTCACCTTCTCAGGGACTGAGGATAGGCTGAACCAGCCTTGTAGGTGCATCTCATCAGATACCATGAACTTGTCTATGTCCATTTTTAAAAACATTCCCTAACCCAATTCTCTTCCACTGAGAGTAAGTCTTCTGTGAGCTGGGACTTTCCCACTGGTCTGAGCAACCTAGGATTCCTTAAAGCCAACCTTACCAGTAAAGATGAAGGTAAAGAAGGCATTGAGTACCTTGGCTACCTTTGTCACAAGATCATCTTCTCCATTCATCAGAAGTTTTGCATATTGCCTTGTTTTCTTTTGCTGGTAATGTACTAGCAGAAGATCTTGTTGCCTTTCACATTCCTCACCAGATTCAATTTGTTGGGCTTTGTTTTTTCTTACCCGATCTTTGCATGTTCAGGCAGTGTCCACATATTCCTTTTGAGTCACCTGCCACTGCTTCCACCTCTTGCACGCTTCCTTCTTATGTTTGAATTTTGCTAAGCACTCCTTGTTAGTGCATGCAGGACTCCTGCCACTATTGCTTGATTCTCTTAATCGTGGAAGTGATCCCTGAATATCAACCATCTTTTCTTGATTAATTTTCTCTCCAGGGCCGTTTCCTATGGGATTTTTTCCCAGCAGATCCATAAAGAGGCCAAAGTTTGCTATCTTGAAAGACAAGGTAATCCTCCATTTAGCCTCCTGAGATCCTTATCTTTTTGCCTTGTTTTTTTGCCTTTTCCCAGTTAACAGTGTTTTAATGTAAGGGGGAAAAAGACAACAAACTGATTTACAGCTCAAAAAGGCAGAAGTGTTGCTGTGATTCCAAATCATCTAGAATATGAGAGGATTTTAAGAACAGCTTATAGGCACCAACGCCCCAGCAACCTCTCAACATATTAATACACATACAATGCCCTCTCTTTCACATCAGTTGTGTTTCTAACAAGATTGCTGGAACATCCACACTCCGTTGTTGTCTAGATCAGCACATAAAACAGACGCTTCTCTATTGTTTTCTAGTCTTAGTACTCTGTGGGGAATTTTGGTGCTTTCACTTGTGTATTAATTTCCAAACTGAAGTTACCATGAATTGGAGAAAACTGTGTATCATATGGAGACTGTACAGGACAAGCATTAGTCTTTGTCTATGATATGAAGTTGGAGCATGTTGTGTACACAATACGTTTAACTAGGAAAATTCATTTAGGAACTGAGATAATGGATGTCATAGATGTTACTGATAGTCTTCTAAAACCAGCTCCGCTTGTTTAAAAATTTGAATGTCTGCACAAACTGTGTCCAGGGATGCCTTTGGTTTGATAGTATTCAACAATTGTACACAGGGAACTTAGGCATTTGCACAGTTATTGTTTGATCCTACTGTTGATTTTAAATAAGATCAGCAGGATGTTTGCCATGAACAAAAGATCAGCCTTAGTAGAATTCCTTTTAGCTAATTGAGTTTAGCCTTCTGATATCTTCCTGAGCATCAACATCACTCAGAACAGGTAAATCAACATGTTCCGCTTTGTGTCTACACAGAGATATGGTGTTAAATATCTATTAGCCTTCAAAGTTTTTGGCATTCATTAATACCAAAGACGGACAAATACTTTTGATTAATTTAAAACTGGCCTACTTTTCAAAGTTTGGGGAAACTGTGACTCTCAGATGTAACAGTATGAAACTGACACAGCCAAGTGGGTTGAAGTGTTAGCATGAATACAGCTGTATAACAGGCATAGCCTTCCTGCTGCCTCTTTCATCTAGGTGTCCTGTGTAAAACTTCTCAGCAAAACCACTCTTTTACTAGTGTAGCTAGATTAAGTGTACAACACTCAGCAAAATGTGATGTCTAATGCAAAGCCCAAGTACATTTCTGGCTTGGATGGAGAAAGACCAGTAGAAATTGATTACACAAATATGTCAAAACATACATGACTGTGCCTTTAATGTGATTAATGATACCATGAACTGTAGCCATGCTAAGCCTAGTTTTCAATTCCAACAGCTTCCAGAGTGATATGTTTTGATCCTTTTTGACCCTAGTGGCAAACTCCTCTAAGGTTCAGCAGAATTTTTGGTTTTGCAGGTGTTAATTCACCACAATGGTGAAGTTCAAGTCTGAGAAGCTGGGAAGTATCACAGGCAGGCCACAGATTTATCTTCACTTTTCCTACTAAGTTAAAATACACGTTCATGGGTGCTGAATGATCTTTACAAAAGTAGTTGTCAGGTGATCTCTCACAGGAGTGCTACGTTTTAATCCCCTTTTATACTGAAGGAGGAGGATAAAATATTTTCCCATTCTGAGTACACAGAAGCAGAGTATGACATGTTAGAAAGTTACATCATTTTATAAAGAAGAAAAGGTGCTTTTTCTTCCCCCACATTCAGAAGGAGGAATTACATCATGCCCGCCGCATGTCATCTCTTGCAAAAAGTCTCACAGAAAACCCTTAAAAGGGTCTATTTCTCTTAAATTAGTTCTTAGTTTCAAGGGTTCTCCAAGATTCTACAGCACCACTGATAGATTTTGGTTTACTGTAAGAACTAAATGTGAGAATTAATTCCAAATATTTATTTAAGCCAATATTTTTTCATCCTTTTTATGCTTTCATTTTTTCATATGTTCAGTTTCTTAGGACTGCTGTGGAAATGGTTTTCATGGGCATATACAGAGTAGTGCAGAGCACAGGGAGATTTTACAAACATGTTTGTGAAGTTGTAGCAATAAAATACTTGCTATCAGGCTACATGAGTATTTGAGAAATAATATGCACTTAAAAACTGAAAAAAATATTCACTAATAGCTGATGGTAAAGCCTTTAACTATGGAATTTGACCATGGAGTATTATTCTTCTGTGTTTTTCTGTTCTAAGAAAAGGTATGACGTAAAGAAAAAGGAAAATAACTCACAAATTTCAGGGTNAAGAACTAAATGTGAGAATTAATTCCAAATATTTATTTAAGCCAATATTTTTTCATCCTTTTTATGCTTTCATTTTTTCATATGTTCAGTTTCTTAGGACTGCTGTGGAAATGGTTTTCATGGGCATATACAGAGTAGTGCAGAGTACAGGGAGATTTTACAAAACAAAAAGTTGTAGCAATAAAATAGTTGCTATCAGGCTACATGAGTATTTGAGAAATAATATGCACTTAAAAACTGAAAAAAATATTCACTAATAGCTGATGGTAAAGCCTTTAACTATGGAATATATGCATGGAGTATTATTCTTCTGTGTTTTTCTGTTCTAAGAAAAGGTATAACGTAAAGAAAAAGGAAAATAACTCACAAATTTCAGGGTTCTTTGACTTCTGTATACATGAGCTCTAAATGATGCCAGCATTTGACCAAGTATAGCCTAGAATATGGCCACCTCAACTATTGATCTCATTAATGTTTACAAATATGTAAAGGGTGGGTGTCAGGAGGATGGAGCCGGGCTCTTCTTAATGATGTCTAACAATAGAACAAGGGGCAATGGGTAGAAGCGAGACCATAAGAGGTTCCAAAGAAACATAAGGAAAAACTTCTTCACTGTGAGGGTGAGGGAGCACTGGAACAGGCTGCCCAGATGGCTTGTGGAGTCTCCTTCTCTGGAGACATTAAAAATACAGCTGGACAAGTTCCTGTGTGACCTACTCTAGGTGGTCCTGCTCTGGCAGAGAGTTTGAACCAGATGATCTTTTGATGTCCCTTCCAACCCTTAAGATTCTGTGATTCTGTGAATAACTGGTATCTACCAGAATGGACCTCAGCCTACAGGACTGGAACATTGATGATCAATGAGTAACAGGGATCAGTTGGACTCTACAGAAGGACCAGTTGAACTGAATATGCTATTATTGTCACAAGCCAATAATCAGCATTTTTCATAGACAGGAGGTCTTCATTTAATTTGAAACAGTAGCTTAGCAAAATCAACAAGTACATAAAAGTACCAAAAATAATCCAAAACAAAAGTAAATTTTCTGATGAAAGCCACAGTGAGTAAGAAACATCAGACTCCCTGTTTAGTCAAAAGAATAATCAGTACCTGCACAGCATCACATTCTTTTTACATAGCAGTGGATAAAACCTTCCCTGTATTAATTCGGGATCAAAAGTGTTCAAGAGAAATATTTATTTCTGCCCAGCACATTTGAGCCACTTTTTCTCTGGCAACCTCTCAGAAGGACCCAATGGAAAGTTACTGCGGTCACTCATTGCACACAGAAAAAGCTGATTGAACTTTTTACCTTTTCGGTATGCTTTTGATCTGTAGCCCACATGATCTCATTAAGACCATATTATTTAGCTTAAACTTCAGATACTTGACCATTTCTCACAGTAGCCTCAGGCTGGGCGCAGTGTAATATTGCTCATGCTGGCTTCCTGGCATGGCAACATGTCATAAGGTATCTGCTGGGATATGACAGAAAAGGTAGGCTGGGGGATGGAAGCTAGAATAAAGAGACTCAGACACTTAAGAGAGCTTGCAAGGAGAGGTCAGTGCCCATCAGATGGTAGGATACTGAATCCCAATTACTCAGGAATGCTCAGGATAGACTGCCTGATGCAGACTACAATAAATCTTATGGCAGGCATTAGGAACACCTGGTTTCAGATGAGAACACCTTTCTTAGGTCCATCTAAAACAATCCTCTTTTTTCCTCTTGCCTGCACTGATCTCTATCTAGTAGGGGGAGGAAGGGGAAGAAAAACAAGCAGGTGATCTTATTATGGGTCTTGTCAACCTCATTAAGGTGAAACAGGCAACAGGCAGAAAACACAAAGAGGAGAGGGCTTAAGCAGTGCAATAACTCCTGTCATTTGCTTGCGATTTAAGAGGAGGTTCTTTAACAACTGTCTTCCAGTTGGCACATGTCACAACACTGGATTTTGTCCAGCCTACACTCAGTTATCAGGTGAGCTTGATGGTCATGAGTCCATTCATTAAAAGCCTTTAAAATTGCTGACGTCCTGGATATCTTGGGCTCATTTTTCTACCTGAAGAAGTGGAGAGGTAAACACCATTCAACCACTGTCAGCTCTGCTGACATAAATCAAAATAGTGATGGTGATTTCAGGGACCTGAGTCTGGCCACACTCACTGTGTTCCTCTCTGCTTTTTAAAGACAAAAGGATAGCTCCCACATTCAATATTGTTAATAAAGCCACTAAAATAACCACTACAGTTTACTGTTTACAAATACGTATCTTTTAGCTTTGCTGTCTGAGAAGGTATAAGCTCTAGTTCGTTTTCCCTGGACTCTTTTCTTTCCCTCAAGATGGGCTCTTCCCTTTTGAAAAACTCCCATGAGATATGTGGCAGTCCTAGCACTGTTGCCTTTCACTGTCCATTGCAAACAGACATCCAGTTCTGACTGTGGCCAACCCAGTTTAAGGTCTTATGCAAGGAAAGAACTGAAGAAAGTCTTCACACTTGCACTCAGTGGCAGTTTGGAGGTTGCTGGCTTCCTTGTTGCACCTTGAGTAGTAGCTGTATTCCAAGAGCTCCAAGCAGAGGGCCTACTTCATGTGCCAGCCTGAAGCATCATAGCTATCCACATCTTTGCCTGTGTATAAAAGCCATGGAAAGCCATGTAGGAGCATTTCAGTAATGGTTCTCACTGGGCTACCTAACTGATAATTTTTTTCCCCCTGGCATACACAGCAGCACCACAACTCAGTACACTCTGAATTACAGGAGTCATTGAACAACTTCACAGTAAATTAAGTACAATTAGCAGAGCAAACATCACTACCGCTAGCCTCATAGTCTTGTAATTACTCTGACAACACTTATTATTTGGGCCATTTCTTAAACTAGTGGTCTTTGTAAATGAGTACCATCATAATACAGTCTCTTTTCAAATAGAGTATCCCAGAGTACAGTGGAGACTTGAGTAAGAAGGGATTAAATCTAATTCAAATAAACAATGTGGTCCCACTCTAGAGAGAATAACCGTCAAGCTCTATCAGGTGAACGTGAGGACAGTTAGTAAAAGAACCCATGACCTGGTTCTTACTGACTAAAGCAGTGTTTAGATGCTGAATTATTGAGTCAAGTCCAGATGGCACTATTATGCAGGAGAAAATCTGGCCACTGATCTAAATAAGCATGAGTCAGACTGACTCTGTCCAGCAGCAGATGTCTTCTATATTTTGGTCCTTAGCAGATCTGTGAAATTCAGCGTCATTGTGGGATGATGTAACTGAAGTGTAACAACCCCTCACACACTTCAACTCAGATTTTCTCACCACTTGGCAGCCCCTGTTCATTACCCATTGCTGTCTATGAAAGCACTCTGCATTTAGCCACAGGCTTACATTTAACATCCCTCACCTAAAGAGTGTGCCCGAATAGGAGCCAACTTGGCTAGACTGAATACTGGGGTTTAATGTCTGAAGTGCATTAGAGTAGAACCACAGAGGTATTACATGGTTTTAGGACTATTACAGCAGTCATCTTGAGATCTGATGAGAGATGGGCTAGTATTTCAGCATCTTAAACTCCTTCTGAAACCAACAGAGTCTGTCCATCTTTGCATCCTCTGGTAACTTTGTAACTCTGCTGCTGTTTCAGTGGCCAAATATAGATGGATGTGACTGACTTCAGGCAGCAAGGGTCAAAAACTTGTGGCTAGCACAGCTGAAAGTATAATTCTTTGGAACTGTTCATCACTTTTCCTACTATATACTGATTTATTTCTGTTGAGTGACAGAGTGGTGACAGTCTGGTCCATTTTCTACAACAGAATAAGGGTAATCTGAGGACTCACCTGTTGAGAGCATCAAAATACCTAAGTGTAAAGTGACTGGAAATGACAAGATCTCACCCCAGAAATAAATTGCAGTAATAAAGAGGATAACGTTTGAGATATTCCTCTCTGCTTAGCAGAGCCCAGGCACAGACAAGTGCCTGGAGAGATAAGGGGTAAACAGCCAAATAAAAACTGCAAGAAAAGACAACACAGTAGAATCGTTAAAGTAGGGGTTTCTGTCTTCTTAGTTCATAGTTTACTACCACTGAAGGTTTCCAACACACTTAAAAGACCAGAGGCATACAACAATTTTAGACAAGGGAACTCCAGAAGCATTTCTTATTTAGAGAAGAGGGTCCACTAGGTGGCACAAAAGTTGCCTAATTTCAGCAGATCCTCCGGTTTTGGGATGGAAAACGACACTCCAAGAGGCGAACTGTTGCATTGTAACTACAACATTGGAATGCAACTAACACAAGAAGTACACAGATTTTTAGAAGGCTGAGATAAAGTCCATTCTGTACATCGTAGGATCAGTGTGGTTCTGTTATTATTGTCCTCTCCCTTCATAAAAGCTGATTCAGTTTTTAAAGAAATAATTGATTCATTACCGGGGGGGGGGGGGGGGGGTGG
>WBNH01010181.1:57665-150520 GCA_013401255.1 Urocolius indicus
GGGTGGGAATCAATTCTATAAATAAGAAGAGAAGGAAAAAAATGAAACTAACACAATGCTCTTTGTGTTACAAACCAAAAAGGCATAACCAGGAAGAGTTGGCAGAGCAATTGTATTAGAACGTGGAAGAACAATATGACAAACAATGTTGTGCATTGCTGTGTAATACAGTCTACAGAAAGCTTCATTGGCAAGACACTCTGACTTCAAGGATGTAGGATTATTTTTGAAGGAGATGACAATGATGTCAGTAAAAAAGATGATAATAGGAAAAATATATATACTATATACTTGGGGAAGTTGTAGCAGTGATGATTTATATCCCAAAAGCCAGTCAGCTAATGTATAAGTCATCTTTATCAATAGTATCTCAGAGATACTTAAAAATCACCCTCATTAATTAATAAATCAGGAACAACTGAAGACCAAGCCTCTTGGTCCCAGGGGACATGCAATGAATATCCTGTGAAGGAGAATTCATCTGACCCTCTGGACATACAGAATGTTGCACAATTTGCTGCTGAGGCTACCAACAGCCTGATCAATGCTTTATACACTACATGAAGATATACAGAGTCACTCTGGTCAAGGAGAGTCAACTTACAATCTCAAACTAGTTCTAATGAGAAGATTTTGACAGGCATTATGTCGACTTCTTTCAACCTTGGGGTTTTGATTGACTGTGGAGGACTGTCCTTTAGATGATAACAGTCCAGCACAGATAGCTTTGCACCAGGCTTGAATGCAAAAGCAAGTAGTGTGGATATCATGCATGCTCTTTCTATATCAGAATGAACTTCATCTTGAATTAATTTCACTTAAACTAGTATTTAAAAACCAATTATGGATGACACACTTTAAAAGCGAGATGCTCCTTCTGAGATAAACCTTTCACATCACTGAGATAAAGCCTTTTCACTACAGTGCAGCTCCTGAGATCAGCAGTATGGCAGACGGAGCCCAGTATGATCCAATTGCAACTGCTAGTGTTGATTGCAGTAACTTGTGAGCTGATAACCTGAAATAAAGGAGAGAAGGTTGATTTCCTGCATTGCTTATGCAACGTTCAGCAAGGATTTTCAGATGCAGTGTACTGCTCTGTGTTTCTTCAAATTCACTGGTGAATTTTATTTTTGTTTATAAGTGAACTGCATTAGACAACTGTTGTATGTTTAAAACCCTACAGCTTCTGCTTTCCAGCTGGGAAGGGAAGGTTCATAAAATTAATAATGAACAAAATCAGAGCTGGCTTTTATTTTCAAAACAGTTTTAAAGAGAGGAGAGGAAAATAGAAGCTGTCGGAACAAAACTCCTTTCGACTTTTAGCATTACTACTGCAAATATGATAAAGCAATGTGTATCTTTAAGAAGTTATTACTGTAATTCAGTTTTTCTCTGGTCCTTTTCTTACTTTCTCACAACTAGTGATATCTGCTAACACCTCTGTAGCTCAGGTGTCAGAGTAAAATAATTCAAAAATCTCCAGAGGAAAAAAAAAATAGAACAAAATTTTTACCAATAACAGCTTTTTCAGAGCAAATAGACCTTTGTGTTGAATATTCAAAGTCCTGGAAACTTTATAACACATTGGAAAAGAAGTCTTATGTTTCAAACAGAATTTATCTGAACAAAGTTTAGGATTCTACAGCATCATCTGTAAGTACCAAGTTGTTATAGTCTCCAAGATACCTCTTTAAATGAAGCCATGGCTTTTTTTTTTTTCTTTAATGTACAAAAATACAAAGAATCACTTTATACTCTTGTTTATGAGATACAGAGTTATAAGACTGAAAATATCACTTATCTGCTGGTAAAAATTATCCCTGGTTCTCACAAGATTGCACTCTATTACAATATCACTTTTAAATGGTTTATAATGGGTTAATAAATAATTACTGACTGTTATAAGCACTTTTCAGATATGATCAGTGTATGCAATAGATGCATATCAGTATGTGGAATTGTATTTGGTTATATGCTATTGAGCTGTTATATTTTGTTTATTTAAAACAGCTGCAAGTAATTTAGTAATCCTTTCTACACTTCTTATAGCTGGAAGAATAACATGAATTATGACCAAACAATCCTCCTATCAAAATCAAATTCTCCCACTTCTTCAGCAGTACAAGTCACTTTAGTCTGGCTTTGGGCTGATCTTAACTAATCATTCGGCTTTATCATTGTTATTTTAACTCTAGAATCTATTACATCAGATACTGATCTGTAAGATTTAAAATGTTTAATGTGGGAGAAAAACAGGCCTCTGAAACAACAGCAGAGATTGGCATCTGATTACAAATCTTAAGGAATTAAACTTGCATATTATAAACACAGATGTATGTAAGAAATATTTGTGGTATAATACATTTTATCATTTTCCCACCATACCGTTCACTGGGAAACTGGAACATACAGGAATTCTTGTGAGTTGTTGAGCATCTCATATGATCAGGTAGACAATTTTCTACCCATTTCAGATAGGACCAAACCAGATTAAGAGAGATTTTTTTGAGAAAATATATTTTGAGCAAAGATCCTAAGTAGTTATTAACAAGTAAAAAGGGATATACCTGTCTGTACCACATAAACCTGTCAGCTTTGTCTTATCCAAGATAGAAGTAGATAAAGTCCTTCTACTTGAACTGGCTGGTGGTTTCACTACTACTCCATCTAGGGACTCTGACAGACAAACTGATAGATGTAGTTACTGGAGTGCAAGACATCTCTGCTCTTTGCCACATGTACTGCCCCTCTGCCAGAAGCTGCTGCCCTGTGTCTGTGGCCACAGAATAGAATGTGTAGGCCTCACCCTGTCTTTGATGGTCCATGAGTATCTTTTAGTCTGCCTTGGTATTTGGCATCCTAGTCCCATGAAGACCTCTAGTCTGATAGTGACCTGAGTTCCTGCTCAGTTAAATCCTTCCTGGAAGATCAGCAGCTCTGTCCAATATATTTCTTTGAAACCAGGACCAAGTCTCTCTTAAAACTTTGGTCAAAACCTTAGTCAAAGTGGATTTATTGCTTTTGAGAAACATTTATTCATACAATAACTAGCATAGTAGTAGCAGTAGCAGCAATAGTAGTAGTAAAATAGATATGTTTTGCCCATGCCTAGATATTAAAATGAGGCTCTCTTGAGAAAGTGGTAAAAACTAGTTAGTTGAGTGGTAACCAGAGAGATGGTAACAACAAAGGGGAAAGTGAAAGAAAAGTTTCAAATGCATGAGTTATTTTAGCTCAGATTGGGATTTGGATTCAGTTCTGAGCTGACTGGAGTTGTCTGGTTACTACAATTTACCCCATTAGCAACCACCAGTTGGGGAAATTTGTCCCACTGTACATTAGAGGCTCATTAAGATTTTGTTTTGGCCAATAAAGCCCATATTGCACTTTCTCCAGTTTGTGTCGTGATTTCTCCAAAAATCCCAGTACTTCCTCAGGAATTTCTGAGATCCCAAAACACGATGTCATTGCCATAAAGACTACGAGGAAAACTCTAGCCCCCCCAAAGCCAGTGACAAAATTCATATTAGCACAATGAAAACAGAACTGGAGTTACACACTATATCTTTCAGATTGTTATCTCTATTTCTTCCTCATTTCCCAGATTTATTGCACTTCCAAAGGACGCCGTGTTAATTAACTAATCAATGCATAGCGTTTTTTTTTTTTTTAACACAAAAAGCTATTTTTTTTACTTAATCATTCACCACACCAAGGAGCTAAAAAAAAATATGTTGAGGGATTTGCCCTTGATTAAAACATAAAATGTGGCAATAAATATTTTTTATTGGTTATAATGCCTTTGCTTTATTATGAAGTTAACAGACTGCTGGTTAACTGATCATGAAATATTAATTAAAAAGAAAAATATATGATAGGGAGTTATTTCTGTGGTGGCTGATTGGTTTTTATGTCTTATCCTCCTATAAATATTTGAGCCTTTCTAGTTTGTTTCTTATTAGCTACTTGATACGATATTACCCAAGTCAGCGCAGACAAGCAGCAGATTTTGAACCAAACTTAGCACAATTTTCCTTGCATGTCAATCCCATTCAACCATCTTCTCTCTGGTGTATAGATTTATTAAGCAGAATGAAACTAAACTAAAATAACTAAAAATAACATTCATTGCTGATTGCAGAAAATATTTTAAAAGTATCTGATTATGTAAAATATCTGATACATACTTACACAAGCTTAGTGCTGATAAGGATAAATCAAAGCATGTGCCAAAATACTTTACTGAAAGGACACAGGAGGCAGGGGGCTCATTTTGAAAATCAGTTACAATGTGTTGTAATTATTGTGATAGGAATTTTTCTTAAACTTCATAACAAGTTCTACATTTTGAGAAAGCCTTAGTACTCTTAGAGGTTTATTATATATCAACAGCACGATACAATATTTAGTAAAAAAAAAAAAGGCTTGCTTTCTAGGTATGTTTTTACAGAGCCTTTATTTTTAACTCCACTAATGCTACATAGTTGGGTATCTTATATGCCTACTTTTCATTTAATAAAAAAAAAAATCTTATTACTGTAAAATTCCATTACTCTCATGCCTCCCTATGTAGTACAATGTTAAGTACACTACAATACTGAGTCCCAGATGGAATACAATGCTGTAATTCAATCGAGGGATCCTGCTAATGTCCCACACTGAAGAATATAGCTTAAGGGTTTGGGTACGGTAGCAAACCTCTCAGCCTGGAGACTGAATTACAACCCAACTATTCAATCTGGGCCTCTGTGCACTTGTTTGTAGTGTACAGGACCCTGATTATTTGTAATGTGTCTGTAAAACAATTATTCCAATAAAAAATAGAAGGTAAGAGCACAGTAAATTAAAGTTTGTCCATAAGAATTATGCTATTACAGGAAAGCTGGAGTTACAATGAGCATGGAATACAAAGGGAAGGCTTGCCATGTGTGCTAAAAATTGCGTGTAAGGTCTACTGAACAAGGGTTCAGTCCTGCCATTTCCACTTCTACTAGAAAGTATCGCTGGTTAACTTTTCAAAGAAGATAAATTAAATTCTGCAAGTAGGTTGGGGTCTCAATTTAGTTGTGGAGATAGTCTTGAGTATCATAATTTCCTCACTTTAGATGCTGAATATCACACATTTGATCCTGAAGCAGCCTGCTAAACTTCCTGCTGACTCTTGTAGCATCCAAAACCCCTAGTTCTGTAGTTTTCACCAATAAAACTTAATCACCACCAACTGGTCTGTCTCTTGGATTCAGTCATGACAGACCTGTACAGCTCGTGTTGAAGCCCTTTCTGGATCTGCAAAAAAGAAATTCCTCCCCGTTCCCTCTAAGGGCTCTAACAAGAGCAAGACCACAATCAGGCTTCACAGAAAAACAAGGACATTTGGAAGATATACTACCTCAATTCCCTGTTCTTTTTGTATAGTAGCTCTCAAGGCAGTGAGCGCAGCTGGAAATATGGGTACAGTACAATCTGTCAATGAAGTGACTTGTGCATAGCTCTGAGAGGAATGCTCTGGTCATGAGGCTAAAGGAGACTAAGATCCCAGAGCACCAGGTTGGAACTCCAAAAGTGATGGAGCCAAACTATCAAGTTGCTGCTGTCAGTGGAGGCAGACACAGGTCCCTTTTCTTCCTGCTCTGCCAGCTACATGTTCCTGCTTCCTCTCTTATACCAGTCCTGGCATGGATCTGATCCTGTGACAAGCCAAACCAATCAAAAATTAGCCATAGAGAACCAAAATAATTGGTTTTAGTCGGCTTAGTTTGGTTTAGTTCCTTGAAGCACATTGTGGAAATATCAAGCAGGCAGTGGTATCAACTCAAGGGTGGTAGTGGGGACATAAATCTGGAGCTATGGGAAGAGGCAGTCAAAGAACTGACCTGATTCAGCATATGGTGTCATTGTACTGCAGCTCCAGCCACTTTTGTTACTGCTGTTCTTTTTTTGGTGGAACATTTAAAGACCAATGGAGCCAGGCAAAGAAAAAGCAAGCATAGCTCTCGAGCCTAGTGATTACAGCACTCTGGCCAAGGTTTATTTTAAATTGGAGAAAATTTAAATTGGAAAACAAAATGTGAGTAGTACATGTAAGTAGTATAATATTTTAATAGCCCTGCGGCTGACTTAGTCTTCTCAGTCCCTCAAATGGTATTTGGCTGAACACAGGAGTTGTTTTTCAAACCATGTCATCTGTTAACCTTTCAGTGCAGAATACATTCTTACTAGATCCATACATTAGAGTTATGCAAACACCAAGGAAAAAAAATATGATTGGCTAAATGGATGGCCTTCACTGTCACAGCAGAAGGGAATGAGCTCTGAAAGGAGGCTCATTACAGTGCACTCACTTGAGCCAAGGTGTGCTCGATGCACTGAGGTGCTAGGTCATTGGGGCATCACAAAGTTATGGATTATCAGGTACCTCTCTCATGTCCTCCTCGTTGTCAAACAATCTGTAACCTCATAGAATTACTAATAAAACCTTGGTAGGAGCAGATTAGGTTTAAAAATCTACCTAATGTAGCGTGAAATTTAGAGTGTATGCTCCAGTGATCAGAGCTGCAGTGTTGACCCATTATGCTCTGCAGTCACATTCTTCCATTTTCACTCTTTGAAGCCACGAGGGGAGGGGGAACAAATAACACACACACGCTTACAACCATTTTGTCTTGTGTTTTTCTTAAAGTAGGGATGCAGCTTGTGCTGCCTGGGTGGATTTGTTTGGGGCTTTGCTTAATTTTGCTCAAAGGATTTAAAATTCATTGCTGGGACACCTGATGGCTGTTTTGTTGTGTTTTGTGAAAAAGCAGCCTTGGATTCTGAGACTCATGGAAAGGAAGCACCTTCTTAATTCCTCTGGCACTGAAGCTCTGCAAAATTGGGCTGTCATCCTGTGTGAGTTAAGGATGATCTGAGCCTTATGCTTTAGCATACAGTGAAATGTGAACGTGTATTTAAAGTCAGTGAGGCAGAAGACAGTGGTGTTGCAGCTATAGGTTGTGTTACAAGTCAGAAAGTTGCAGCCATATTTTAAAAGGTGTGGGTAAAATATTCTGCCCTGCTTTAGCAAACATCAGTCCTCTTTTTGGATTGATGAGAAAGAAATAACACATACTCATTCGTTTAAAAAAGTTCAACAAGACTGTTTACATGTCTGAAGTCTGCTTGCAATCACTGGTTGCATATGCCTAGAGATTCTAGCAGCTGCTGTTAACTACATTTCTGGGCCTAGACTGAGGTATCATTCCAAGGAGACCTAAAGCAGGTCTTAACTGCAGTAATATTCCTTAGGTGGACAGGAGCAGAGTTAAATTTATGTCAGTATTACAAAATAACTAGATGGTTACATGCATGATCCTACTTATAAAATCTTGAAGCTACATCCTGATCAGCCTCACTGAGATCTGGATCTTACCATGTGATAGAGTCAGATTTGAATTGAACTCTGGTAAAATAAGACTCCTGACTTTTGTTCTGCCGCAGCTTGCCAAAGAGTTGTTGAAGAGTTCTGTCTTACTGTGTCAAGCCAAATTGTATCTCCCTGGAAGTATCCTTACTGTGCAAATTGAGCACTGATTTCTCCTTAGCACATGTAGCAATTTAATTGGTATTACAATTTTTATGACAAAAGACCAAAGATACGCAAAAAATTTCACTTTCCTAATGAAATAAAAACTTCCAAAGGAAGCAGTGCAGGTCTTCAGTCTTTGTCTAGCAGACTAATATTTTCCTATTTTTTACTATATACCCTGAAGAAGTTACAAACTTTCTATCCCTCTGTACTTTCTGCGAGAACTCAGACTTTACATATACACCTTGCAAAACTCTTGTTCCCATGCAGAGACACCTTGAAAAATCAAGTATATTCCTTTCATATTACTGTTCAGCAGAGCAACTTGTGCTATTTGAGACCTACTGTCACGTATTGAAGATTTCAACAAAAGACCAAATAGTTCTAATTTCAAAAAATATTTTTAAGTGACTACACCCTGCACATGTATTTCTGTTGCATGCTTTTATTCTCTATCCCAGAAACTGTAGTGAATGTTGCGAGAGAAGCGGGTATTTAACTGTTTCTATCACATAATCTCATGAAAAGAAGAAATTCCCATTAACCTTTCCAGGAATTTCTAAAACACCCAGCTCTATGCACATACATATTTCAGGTGCTACTGAGCTATTACAATTCCTTCATTTCATAATCTTCTCTCAGCATATAACTGTTTTCTGACCCATTTTCAGCTGTGAGAGTACCATTAGAGGACAGTGATCTCATTTCCCAAATTCCACTGCCATCAGCAAAACAGCTCTGGGGGTACAGAGCTGTAACAGCGATCAGAATCTGGCCTTGTCCACTGAAGTGAGGGTAACACTCAAACACACAGGTAGGACAGTACCTGGTCACAGACTGTGTGTTAAAGGGACCAGGGAAATTAGAGGAAGGATAGTTCTTCCATTTGAACCCTCTGCTATGACACATACACTCTGGATCACAGGATGCTGAAATGACTACACAGCTGGGCAACCCTTTGTTTCACACTGTAGTGGTTGTGGGCCAGTAATGGTCCTGGCAGCCCTTGCAAGTGTCTAGTGCTTTTCTTTATATTTCCTAAAGCTGCTAAAAGGCTGATCTTGGCTATCACTTCAAAGAAAAAACTTTCCAGTCCTTCTGGTTCAGAAACCAGAAGGAAAAAATTGAAATCTTATGATTTTTAAGACAATTGGATAATTTTGTGGAGCTTGGTTCATGATTCTTCAATGCTTGAGTGTGTGTTTTCTTATTAAACACCGTCCATAAAATTACATAATAGAAGTTGGTTGCATCCCTGTTGGGAAACGGCAGTTTTCCCCCATGCAACAAGCTCAAGGCTCTGTGGGGCTTGGCATATGAGCCAAAAGATTTCTGCATAACAGCATCAGGTTATCATAACCTATCTCTCCCTCCTTCCTACCCCCAGAACTCATCTATATGCTAATTTAACGTGACTAATGCCGCCCCACAATATAATGACTCTAATGTTTTCAGGGGAGGAAAGAAAGTAGAAAGAAGCTGATGCTCCTGTTTGATTAGCTCAGTGTCTTCTGTCAAAAATCCCAGATTTTCTAATGATAAGGTCTGATTGCATTAGCCCTCTGACTTCATCTGGTTCAGTGTTTGACCAGGCTTCCAGTTAGGTTTGAGTTTACATTCCTGTGAGTTAAGTATCAGTGAGTTAAGTGAACATAAAATGCATTTTTCTCTCCTCACTTTCATGGAAATAACTCTAACCAAGAGTCAATAATTCAACTGTTTGTTTAAAGGGAAAGACATCACCTTCACTCTTACTGTCAAGGGCTAACAACTACTGTACCCACATCTGAGAGAGCTCCCCACTGAGTTAAAAGATACCTAAACTAGCTGGGATTGAGCTTCTGGGCCTTTCTGGTTCAGTCGTACAGCCTGGGGAGCTTTCAGTTTCTCCACAAACATGTGCACTGATAGTCCCTCTGCCCCTTTCCCCCTTCCTCCCTCACACTCACTGTAACGCTATTAAGATATCAAATGCAGCAATTACAACAAGAAAACCCTAATTAAGCAGCAGCAGCAGCTTCTGTAATAAAGGAATCAAAGAAATCTGAGGAAAGAGCTAAGAGGAAAGAGAGCAGAGGCTTTCAAATCACAGACTTCTTGTTCTTAAAGGACTACTCGGTGCCAATAGTCCTCCATGAATTTCACTTTGCTAGCTTTCTCTTCACTTTTCTAGGACAAAAGAAGTAATATCAACACAGAGTCCTGTGGCCATAATCAAATAATAATTGGCCTCGGAGATCACTTATGACAATCAGGGAAGTAATAAGGTTTCTGAATAATTATGAATAATTAGGCACATTTATGAATAATTACACTGTTAATAACTATCTAACACATTCAGTTCTTAAACTGTAATTCAGTCATTATTGATTGGATAGCCATCATCTTCACTGCTGTTTCCCTACTCATTAAAGTCCTGATTCAGCCAGGAGCCCTGCAAGACTGCATTTGTTCTTTTGATGTGTCAGTAAAGAGGAGTGTTATTGCTCTAACTTGTGAATCCCAAGAAATGGGGAAATGTGTTTCACAGAGAACCATTTTCACTCAGCATAGGAGAGGAACATTTACGGAAAGAAAATGTCCTGACACTTTTAAAATGTGTTACTAAGACAGTGCAAAGACATTATAACAATGAGGAGTGCAGAAAAAAGGACTAAGGTGCTGTGTTTAGAGCTTCTGGCTATTTAACTTCTTGTGTTTCTGAAATTTTTGAGGTGCAGACCATCTCATATGAATTGGACTTAGCAGAGCTGACTCAAGATGCTTGCAGGAGCACAGGTAGAAATAAATGTTGCTGCTTTGAGAAAGAGAGGCTTGGGACATTCAATCATGCCCTGGGAAGCAAAGGGACGGGAAGCTGAGCAAAGTCATTGATGCTGCTCCAGTCAGGACCTCATGCAGAGAGGAAGCCTTGCCTGCTGCTATGAGGAGAGACTACATGCACTTGCCCATCAGCAGTGTAGCTGCCACCACCTCTATCAGCACTTCTCAGTGCTCTGCCAGCTCTCCCATGGTTTGGCTGGAGCCAGACACAGCAGGATTGCCAGGGCTCTGTCTTTGCACCACAATCAACATTGCAAGGGGAAACTGATGCTCCTGACGTTGTCCCGTCTACACCAAACATCTGTTTTGCCTGTGTCTGAAGCTGTGCCTAGTTCCCTAAATGACGTAGTGTAGTGGATGTCAGAGTTGCTGACAAGACCAATAATAAAAGATAATACTCTGTACACCATCCAGAACAGAACAGCTCTGACTTCAGGAACAGTGCATCACTTTTACACCAACAGGGCAGAGCTGAGACCAATCACTCAGAAAAAGTAGATGGAGTATCCTAGCTTTAAAATAAGGAATACTTCCTGAGCTGTAATTTCTGCTCTGCCTCTTATTTATGCTGCACACTTCATCCAGAAGAGCTGGGTCAGACATGGAGAAAATATATTGAGACGCAAGCTATCTACTTTTGGAAAAGCATTTAGGAGAGCAACAGATAACAGATACAGGTCAGATGTCATGAACTGTAAGTCTCAGTTGGAAAATAAAGTCATTCTACCAGAGGGACATTTGATAATCTATGTATCCAGGACATTTTACATAAGATAGAAAGAAAACAAACAAACAAACAAACAAAATAAAACAAACAAACAAACAAACAAACAAAAACACAAAAAAAAACCACAAAAAATACCCCAAAACCAAACCAAACCAAACTAACCAACCAATCAAACAAAAATGAAACAACCAAATCCTAACACTTGTAAATTCATTTTGTTTATTTCCAGGGCATGAGTAGTGTTCTGACTGATTTTTTATTAAATGTCTTTTTTTTTTTTTGATGCTTGCCATTTTGACATTCAGGATAGCAAATTACATTGTGGTCATAAAACCAAACATTCAAATCACTCCAAGTATTGCTTTAAAGACGATTATTAACAAAAATATAAACGCCATAGATAGGTATTCTATCTGTATGTTTCTTTACAAGTCTACCCGTTCCCATGGAAAGAATGCTGGTTCATTTTCCCTTTGGAGGAATTTACTTTCTGCACATTCTTCATAGCTTTATAATTAATTTCTGTGCTACAATACAGGCTTTTTGTATTTCAGAGTAGAAAGGAAGACCAAAAAACCCACACTTTTAACAAAGCCATCACTTATTAAGTTTGTGCCTCAAACTCTCTTTCAAGGATTGAAGCAGGCAACATAACCTATGTTATCTCTTTTTTTATCATTTTCATGCGTAGTTTTTCTAATCATCTCCTTCTGAAGGATCAGAAAGGAAAAGAAAATAGACCAAACCACTTACCAGGAAAATTCAGTAATAGAATGGTAAATGTTTGTTAAGCTGGAAGTGCCATTTCTAAAAAGCAGGAAAAGGTCACAATGTACAATTCTGAGAATGCAGCCATGGAAGACTTTTACTTTTCTGACATGCTAAAAAACAGATTGAAGAAATGGTTAAGAAAAATGGCACACCTCTCACTTTCAGCAGGGCAGAAATTACAAATCTCTATCAAAGATCTAGTAAAAGTCCATTATTTTCCCTTCATATGATCCCATTAAACTGTGGGACTCATTAGTATCAGATGTTGTGGAGACTAACAGGTTAGGTGGGTTCAAAAATAGAATGGAGAAGTCCATGGGGGAAAGGTCTAACAGATCACAAAATCACAGAATCTTAAGGGTTGGAAGGGACCTAGAAATATCATCTAGTTCACCCTTCATCCCCTCCACCCCCCAGACCATATATTTAAACTGAAGGAGATTATAAGTAACTCAGGTTACACACAGGCTTATACTTTTCCCTAAAAGAGCAAATCAATTTAGTTTTGTGTGGAAGCATAGATTTTAGTCATTATTCCAGTACCAATAGTTTGTCTTCTCTTTCTTTCTATATAGCTGTGGGCAAACAAATAGTTTGGAAATCCCCCAGTAGAACATCTGCCTCTATCAGCTAGTGCAGCAGATGCATTCAAGACCAGAATCTCCTATGTTTTAATTAAAGAAAACCATTGTTGCAGCATGTTCTGTGCATACCACATTTATCTCCTCTGTGATGTGTTTCCCCTGTTATGTCAGCCCCATCTTCTAGGTGCATGGCAAAAAAGGTTTTTTCGTATTTGGGGAAAGGGAGAAAAGTGTCCTGAATGAAAACTCAGGCTTTTGATGGGGCTATTTTTTTATTTATTGATGTGCTTTGAAGTGTCAGACAGCATTCAGAAACATGGAAGATTTCTTTCTGGTGTTTGTCACTCCTCATTGAATTTGGAGTGTGGTGAATACAAACACTTGAATAAATGATTGAAACCCAGCATGGACACAATGGGAAAAGTAAGTCATTCCTTTCCAACTTGTGTTGTTTGATTCTGTTTCAAAAAGATTGCTCCTTACTGTGGTCTACACACTACTTTCTTTTTTTAATTTGTCCCAACTCTGGGCTATCATTTTGTCAAGCTCATTTTTCTGAGTCCTAACTAGGGCAACCCATAGTGGTATGTTTAGCATTCAAGTGAATGCTTCACCAAGACACTTCCTCCTAGATCTAGCAAACTACTGCAGCCTTCATTTCCCCAAGCTCTGAAGCACCCCTAAAACCATTTATTTTCCTGAGCATTAACATCCAGAGGACCTGTCTGCCAAGGATTATGCTTGGCAGGGCTTTTTGTGTATTTCTGTCTCTATGTCATAGAGGAATACCACGTTGCAGTTGGTGTCTGTACCAGGGAGGCAGAGAAATGTGAAAGACCAATCTTTCTCTCAAAGTGAAAAAGTCACCTTCCACACATCCACCTGGGCTGTCTCAGACCCCCACCCTCCTTGCTTCTCCCTGGCTGTGTATGACACAGCCCCAGGCCATCCTAACTTCCCCCTGCCCCCACCCCAGCCCATCCTTTCATCTTCAATTTGTTCATCCCCACTCCATGGTTGTCATCGAAAGAAAGGACCAATTAGCTGAATGTAGTCAGGGCACAGTGATTCGGACCCTGGTTTTTTTTTTTTTTTGAAAAATAGATCCAAAGGAGTACATTCAAAGTGGTTCCTGATGGCAAACATCAGGGCTGGGGCAAGGGAGAGACAGAGCAGCAAAAGGACACACAGCAAGGGAACCAGGTCCTTAGACGAGTGATGCAGGACATGATTTTGAGACCACAGTGGCTTCCACTGGGCTCTTTGGCTCCCATTAAACATCATTAATGTTTCCAAAGCATGAAATATACACTCATACTTCCTCTGTTCCCCTTCCCCCATCCCTGTCCCTCCTGCAAGACAAAGGGGACATTCTTTTGTTATATTTGGATAATTGTTCTGCTGCCTTCCCTCTTGCTACCTGCTAAATGTCCATGATTGATGAAGGGAGTACATTGAGAATTTGAGATGAAAAAGTGAAGAGAGAGCAAGGCCAGGCAAATGAGCCAGTGGGTTGAAGCACTTGGGACATTAGAGGGTGTCAAGGATGGCAAATGACTTCATTGAAGTAATGATGATAAACATTTTATCCCTGTGCATATATGTGCATTATACCTAACGATCTCAAGCATAAGTAAGTGAAGAAAGGCACTAAATCAATCACATGAACAGGCCCTAAATGGGAATCTCTAAGGAATGGGATCTGAATTGTAAATGCACGCCTGAATTTCACACATCAAATTACAATAAGGAGATTGATATTTTAAACAGCTCTGTACTTAAAGGGTACTGTATCTAGTCCTGAGGATTTTTCTTTTACTTAGGTTTTTTTTTCAGTTACACCGTGTACACGTATATACAAACACACACACACACATACACACAATGTGTGTGTAAATTCATTACATTAGGTACTTTGCATATCAGTGTGTTACTCCTGGTTCCGTCAGCATCTCAGAAACTGACTATAAAGTGTTTTCTGCCTGACTGAGATTTTTGAAAGACATAAATGCTCAGGGACAAACGCTTTTCTATAACACCAAAGAAAATCTCCTGCAAAAAAAAGTCCTTGTTTTAAATGAACTTACTCTACACTTGGTCTGATGCTGGAAATAGAGTCTGACAGTGTTACGCTTCTTTTATTTCTGTTTCTTCCTCCCTCAAATTGTGGAGCCAAACTCTTAGCTAGTGTCAACCAACAAAGCTTCATGAGTAGCAGATCATGCCCACTGGCATGAGCTGGTTTGGTCCAGTAGCTACACAAGTATGGAGTGGACTTGAGTATTAAAGGGAACGGACTATATGCAGAAAAAAAATGCCACCTTAAAATCATCAAAGTACAACCACAGCACTACAAACAGACAGTACTAAATGTAATAACATATTGGAAAGCAGGATGGAAGAATGAAAATGTCTAATAAGAGAGATCAGTGCTATGTCCTCACAGACAGCCCTGGCCCCCACTACATTGGTCAGTGGAAACACATGAGAAGATAACCATGGAGATTTAAAATCTCTGAGATTTCAACTGTTCTCCATTTTTATTCATCAGAAGAATATTTTTTTTAATGCTGCTAGTTAAGATGATTTTGCCCACAAATATCATAGCCACCCCAGGATCTCTACATCCTTCTCTCAACAGTTGCAAGAAGGCTGGCTGAAGGCAATGGGTCTGTATGAGAGCTCAAGGGCTTTTCCCTCTACATTCCTTGGCAGGCAGGAGTGCTCTCAGGGCAGGGCTTTGGTGATGCTGCACCTGAGTTTTCCATTCAGCATTTCTGGAGCAGGAAGAAGCAGTGAATGAACCTCTTAACTATCAACTCCTCTCTTTTTTTCCCCCAGAGGATTACCGGCCCTGCACATAGACTTTATTTCCCAGGTCTTGATCTTAACTTGGAAAATACATACTGGATTTAAATGTCACATGCTTTGATTCTTTGGATTGCTGCTAAGGATATGCACTTCCACATGCTTACCTATATACATGCACATTTGTCTGTGTCCAGAGCCCCCTGTAAAGCAAGCTTTGAATATGTTTCAAAGTTTTACTAAATTATAAATAAGTTTTTCCATCAGCATTGCTACCATTTTTATTTTTTTCTAGAATCCCTTTTTGACATATAAAAGGACATATCCCCTTATTTATATTAGGAAACTGTATTTTCCATAAACTGTAAAAAAAACCACCCCAAATAACATATTACATCTTGTAGTCCCTTCAGAACACTCAATCCGTCATTTGTGTTATTTGGCTCTTGATTCAATTTCAGAAATATGTTGACACAAACCTTTCTGTGAAAAAGACAGATCTCTCTCTTCCATTCCTGAATTGGCATGTCATATTTTTGCTTTTTTGCATGATTAATGCTGTTTTGAAAGCTTCAAGAATCAATGAACATACTCTCAAGTGGATACAACTGTATTTCAAATGTGCCCTATTATCTTAATTTTCTAGTCAATATGCAAAATATAACTCCTGTAGGATTTAATAGGTGTCAGATGTGATAATTCAGAAGGTCTTCAGGTCTGATTGTGTCCTTACCATGAAACCAGATCCTCCTTGCAGAGTCAGGAATGTGGTGTATCTGTTAAGAGTTCCCTCCAGGACCCCAGGAACGGTGCTTCTTATCAGATATCTTTTTTTCTTTTCTTTTTTGAATTACTATTGTTTTCTCTTGCCATCCTGGAGATATTTTGCATGACACTTCACAAGCCATAGCCAATACAACATGTCTACTCTTCTTATCTTTAGCCAGGAGATAGCTTTACAGTCTCAAATTCCTCTGGCTTCCTTAAATGTTCGGTGTATTCGGTATATTGCAGGATCCAACCTTCAATGAATAACTCTTGGGAAATCAAAAGAAAGATTCCTTCAAGCCAGCTAGCATCCTATATGAACACCAAAAGGACGAAGCAGAGCTTCAACATGCTGCGCTCTGAAGGAGGGGAAAGAAGTACTTTACTGTCAGGATTCTTTTTTTCTCCTCAACAGGTTTGATACTGCGTGCTTGAAATTTGGCTGAATATTAGTCCCAGTCCCAGAAGATGGGGTGGGAATATGTCATAACCGGTAAAATACATTTATAAATGTTGCCAGCAACTTATATTACATATGTAGTGTCTCTGCAACCTCTCATACTGTTCTGAAAGTCAATGTGTGTGCATATGAGACTGTGTGTGCCTCTGTGGTCTAAGTTGTAACTAGAAAATAGTTTCACCATAGTAAATGCAGTTCAATGGAGGAGCAGCAATCTATTCGAGGAGAAAGATGTGCACAAGGGTAGGAGGAAAACCTGCTGAAAAGCACAGTTAAGCCTTTTGTGCTGTGGAAATGAATCTGGTTCTTGTGCTGAGGGCTGAGTTTGTGTTGACATACAGAAGTAAAACAAGAGTATTCAGACAAGTGGAACATGATCTGATAAGCCTGGAAATGACTCTGCCAGGCTGTCTAGCCTGAATGACATCCTTGTCTGTGTCCTTTCAACACATTTGATTCGAGGACAAGCATCCCAGAGGAAGATTTTTCTTGTGTTTTGTGTCCTGCTTCACTACTTTACAAACTCCCTGATAGTAGGAGCAGTGCAGGTTGTTGTAAGAGGAGAGCTGTACACTTGAAGGGACAATATTTATTCTGGTTAATTTTTTTTTTCAGCATTGTAACCTGGCTGTCCTTTCAATGTCACACAAACTGAGACTTTTCCTTACTCTGCCACCTTAGCACAGTAATGAAGTTATGCCTTTCATTTATTAGATGCTTGAACTCTGTACGTATTCTTTATCTGTATAGGAACAGATGAAACTAGAAACAGGTCAACTGAGGTTTTCCAATATGAAGAAGATGAAACAATTTTTATAGGCTTCCAAGAGCACAATTTCATTAGGGTCGATATCCATTGAAAGAAACTTTTGCAAAATGTATCTCTTTATTACATGAATAAAATGCAACAAGATTTGTGCCTGAAGATTCATAGATATGAATAATGTTCACACAATACCAAATTTCACTAAACTGAATATAAAGATTTATATTTGAACTGTAGTCTTCAATTTACATGATTTATGCCCTAGCTGTTGCATGACTGTATTTATCAGAAAGGGACTGTTATTCTTGGGAGGTAATTCTGCTAAAGCTTGTGATCATTTGGCTCTTGATCAGTGAAATGAACTGAATCTCATTTTCTGTGTCTCTCTCTTCATATGTTTTCCACTCTCATATGCTTTGACTCTGGCAAGAATACATATTTCAGATCAGAATAGGAATCACTAGGCCATGAATCAGCCAAGTACAATCTGTGCATCTAAGCACCATCTATAACATTTGTCCTAGACGTGATCATCATCCTGTACACTATATGTACAGATTTTAGAACTCTTAAACACTTTCACTTGGATAAGGAAATACGCCCCACTCTTGTTCTTTCAGCTTCATAGTATATCAGATTGTGTGAGTGTGCACTTCTGAGCAATCAAGCACATCATAGGTAGGTGGAAGTCAGCAATTCTTAGTCTTCAGACTCATCAATACATTCAAAGCTCTTCTTCTGTACCCATTACCAATGAGCAAATGCTATTGCCTTTGGAAGAGGCTTCTTGAGTCTGAAAATTGCTGAAGCTCTGGAGAACATGGATCAGGATGCAAATAAAGTGAATAAGTTGACCCTACTGGGCTAAGGTAAATAATGAAGATCATCAATTCAGCCTCATTAATGTGACCACTTATCCCTGAAAGAAATCTTATTGACTGCTGTAATATCTGTTGCATTAATCAATTGACAAATAGTGCTTTCATCATAATAAGAAAGAACAGAAGAGTCTCTAGTAGAAATTGCATGCTAGAATAGAAATAGCCAGATAACCATCTCTTTGTCAAAATAAAACAAGGCAGAGCTCTTCATACTTTTTTAAAAAATACAGGTTTAGTTTAAAAAAAAACCAGAAAATTAGCATTAAAGGGAAAGGATCACGGAAAGCAGGTGTTTTTTTTCATGACTGTTGCCTCTCCTGCAGCTGCAAGCACATTCATTTCTCCGTAATCCCTAGCCGTGCAGAAGAAAGAGGGCCTTCAGGTGAAAGGTTACCTACATTTATAATGTCAGGCACTGAGACTGGTGAGGTAAAAGGTAAATGGTAATTTTATCATTAGCGTGCCTGACCCCTTGCCCCCACCATATCTCATAGGAGACATTAAGAACGGCTCACCTGTCAAGATGCAAACACTTAAAGGTCAATGCGCACAGAAATCTTCGCGAGCTTACAACTGAATTGCTGACACCTTTTATTATCGCCGCTTAAATAAATGATTCAAGTGGCAAGACAAGGGTAAGATTGGTTTAATGTCAAGATTTACACGAGGAGTTTTGGGAGCATTATTTTCTAAGTTCTGACCACACACTTTCGATTTTTTTAATTTCTAGGAGTGTGTGGACTTTGAGGGGGATTTCACATCATCTACAGGAGTTCGAGTACATCCTCCTAATTTGCAAAGCTTTCCAGCACTACACAAGGAAGAAGTTTAGCTCTCATTGGAGCAGTGAATGCAAATTCATGGATCCATGAATTCCTGAATCCAAATCGTCCTACTGCATGACCTTAGAAAACTGTGCATCAGAATTGGGTAGTTATACGTTAAGAGGATGGGAGAATATCTTGCAAAGTAATCACATTTTTTTTAAAAAACACTTGCAACACTTCATTGTCATTTCATGAAGTAACTGGATAAAGGCTCAAGTTGTTTTCACATTGAAAAGCTCTGAAGTGTGGACACACCAGCACCAGAGTTTGGAAGAGTATCAGGGATTGCCTCTTAATGGGTATCTACAGGATTGACAAGCGTCATTTTAAGGGGTTAGCATAATTTACTCCTGACACTATGTTACCACATCTCTTGTTACTAAAAGTGCCAGTCAGATGTAAGGACCCTTGAGCATGACCTCCTTAGAGATGATGCTCTGTAATACAAAATCGATACTTTTGTGTTGCTGCTGTAATGGACAGTCAGATAGCAGCACTGTGTTACCAGGGCAGAGAAATTAATCTGTCTCTGATTCTGACATTTCATCAGAAGTTGAGTAAGCCAGTTATTTCCAAGTGAGGATACCTCGGTTTTAGAGAGTTCTCACAGCAATGCAAAGAAGAAACATGAAGCAGAATGCGAGAAAGTGGTTTATGTTACCTGCAAAGCAGACCTCACTCCCCTATGCTGAACAGGTTTGCAATCTCACGGCTCTTTAAGCTCTCCTAAAACATATCCCCTTTTCTTACAGCTTTTAGATTGCTAGATATTTCCAAACCTTGTGCAAGTGAGTTGCCCTGAAGGGAGAAGGTGTGTTTTTTGAGGGGGCTATCAATAGTGAAGCAGTCAGTTTGGCACCTGTGTGTGGTTAGTGTTCAATATTGCTTGAATGGTGAGTGGTTTGATTAGTGTATGCATTAAAGCTGCCTTACCAGAAGGTTATAATTCTTGCTCAGTAGAGGATACCCTGACCATCCACAAAAAAACTTTTAGTTTGATAACTACAAACACAGCAACTGATTATTAGCATATGGTTCAGGCCCTTCTGCATCTTTATCTCTTTTGTCCTCCCCACATGATGATCACTGTTCTCATTAATCTGCTGTCCTCTGCCTTGCCTGCATCTACTCCACCTCTCCTCAGAAATAATATATTCACTTTCTTTGACTTAGTTACCTTCAGATTTACTTTTCCAGGTGATGTTCCACATGCTTTTCTCATATTTCATGAAAATCCTTCCTGAAACAGTTGCCTGCCACTTAAAGTATCAAATGAAAACCTTCATTGTTCCTTCCTACATATCATCTATGTCGCTAACACATCATGATGCTTGCTTTTCTTTCCTGTACTTTTTTTTCTGGTGGCTTGTTGCTGTGCTGCATAGAGAAGTAATGCAGTAAAAAAAAAAAAAAAAAAAAAAAAAAAAAGAAGTTAAATGAGAATAAGATGGGGAAAAAATGTGTATGCCCAAAGAACACTTAATTCCTCTTTATATTTAAAGAAACAGTGGTTAAAACAGAGATTGGAGTGAATTTACAAAGAGTATTTATGAAAAATAGATTTTTTTCATAGAAGCCACTGTCATCCAAGTGCTTTTAGGAATAACAGCAGGTGAGGTACACACTATTTGCACCAGAGCAATAGTCACAGAGAATTAGGTATTGCTACAAGACAGTACACCTCCTGAATGTAAAACTCAGGACAGACATCTTTTCCATTTTAGTTTTTGAGCAAGTCTCTTACCCTTTTGTTTATTGTTTTTCTACAACGTCCTACAGTGAGAGATCTGGACATAAGTGACTTTCTTCGGTTTCATTGCTGTAATATCTGTTTGGAAACATATCAGTAAATGTTATTGCAAGGCTGCAGTCTCACTTTGGCTTTCACATTTATAAACCAAGAACATTTTATACCTAGCAACTAGGTGTACAGCTGAAATAGTTTAACAAAGCATTTTTATATTCTCAGTTTAGTAATCCCTCCTTATTAGTAATTGCTATTAATAATTATTAATTATTGTTATAATTCTTACTAACCGTGAAGCTCAAGGACACCAGACACTACTAAGAATTTAATTTCTAATGAAATGCAGTATTTAATATTTATTTGCCTGCTGAAACTGCTTACTGTCTGAAGACAGACAATTTGGGCAAGAAATGACTATCAAAGTTCTTGGAATTGCAACGTCCTTCATGTAAATGAGCACGGACTCTAGATCCCTTCATACTTTAGGAAGGTTCATCTAAGGGTTGAACAATCTTGAACCTTGTCTGGCAACACAAGACAGCACATTCTTTAGCTTACTTACTGAAAAGCATTGCATTTCCCAATAATTCTGCAGGCTTGGCTACTGTCCCTGCTAGGATATTTTGCATCACTACTATCAGCAAGGCAAGTCCATCAGTGGAAGATAAAAAGCAATGGGAGCACTAGCTTCATGCAGCTTCAGTATATTTAGTGTCACAGTAGGTCATATTACTAAAGCAGTGCTCTGCATGACAAGATGCTCAAAACCTCGGTGACTATTGGCACATTCTCCACTGGAGCACCCAATTGCATAGGCAGAGCCCTAAGTAGACATTCACATGCCAGGAGTAACTAGAGATTTCACTGGAGCAGGCCTCAACTGAATCACAGATTTTACTGTTTCTAATTTCACCTCAGTAAGTTATCTCAGTGGGACTTAAACTTAGCCCAATGTACTTAGCTGAGTGAGGTGCTGGAATCAGAGTTGTCATTTCATAAAGGAACCATATAAAAATACACACTTTTAGGGTAAACTACAGCTTTCTATCTGCAGATTTGCTTTTATGGAATTTACTACACATTAAAAAAAAACTTGTAAGAAATACAATCCTTTTTGCTTTGCATGGTCTTGTACATCAAAAACTTTTGCACTATCTTAATGTTAACCATGCGTGGTTAAGATATTGTAAAAAGGTTTATAGCCATTATAAAAATATTTTCCCTTTCTCATTTGACCACCTGAGGAAGACACCTGGTAGTAATAAAACCATTTTTACTACATGCCTTTCAGGACACAAGAGAAATAAAAGGCTTTCTTTTTTATGCAGGTATTATACAACTGTGCTTAAGCGAAACATCTGTTATGCCTCACCGAAATCAAACAGACAGGTTTTTTTATGTTGCTTGCTTGTTTTGCTTGTTTGTTTGTTTGTTTTGAATTATTTATTTTCCATACCATTGGAAGCATGCAAAGTGGAACCAACAGGTGAGATGAGTCTAGAAAACACCCTAAAACCTCAGAGAGATAAAGGCTTCCCTGTTTGCATACAAAGCTATTTCTTCTTAGATCACAGTGATCCCTATCTGAAATCTGATTGTGACATACCACTGCCTCTGATACTGGTTTTTTGCACGTATGGAAATACTCTCCATTCAATGTGGAAAGCAAACATCATGTTGCTGCTCCTGTCTGGATGCTGATATGTTAGATTATAAAGACAGAGATTCTCTATTTGTTATACAGTACTACTGATGATATATCAGCTACTTACAAGTAGAACATGACAAAATACACCAAACTTGCCAACTTTTCCCTGCAGAGGAGGAAAACAGATCCACTTGTACCTCTCCACGAAGCTGGAAGATGATGTTCTGACCATTTCCAAGACATGGAAGAAGGCAGAGCTGCCTAGGGGTATGCTCTTACAGCTGTTGATACGTGCTGCCATAACATCCACCATGATGTGAAACAACGGTGTAAGAAGATGGAGCATTTGGTCCTAACACTTCAGGATAATGGTTGCTCTTAAATGTAGCTACAATGTTTTCAAATATCAATTTGCTCCATTCTGCCTCCCCATAACACACTTTCTCATGCATGTTTGTGGAATCAGTCCTCAGTGCAGTGGAGGAGACAGACAGTCAGACTAACGCATTCTAATACCTCCTAACGCACACCAATTTTTCTTTGTTGTTTTGTTTCTTAATAATCTCCAAGTGCAAAATATGTAGGAAGCCATGTGTAAATTCTGGTTATAGTGTCATCCCCTAAGAGACGAACACAGGCAGGAGCATTTTTTACAGAAGACAAAAAAAGAACATCCAATTTTCCACTACAAAACAGGTGCACTCAGATTTTCAAAGTACATCGCACTTGTCTCTCTTGTTTACTTAATCCTAATTTATTGGATCAAGACAAAGAATAGTATAGTTTGGTTTTCTGGCATGTTCATGTCCACAGCAAAAAGAAGGTCATTGCATTTGGGTACTAATCTACCAGTGCAGTAAGCCGTGATTAAAATGTCTCGGTAATGCTCTCAAAAAAGCATTACAACTGCTTGAATCCATATCCATCCATGGCCAGAGAAGAGGGGATGCTAGTCGGGTTTGGTTAAATAGATATAAACTTATTCCCCAGTCAGTCAGTTAGAGCAGTAGCCCTGCATTTCAGTGAGCTAAATAAAAAGATTGCCTGGGGTCAGGATAAAAGCAAAGGTACACAGGGCCATGAAATAGTTTTTGTCCTTATCATTTCACTTCAGAGAACCCAACAGAGCTCTCACCGGGGATTGTGAGTGACCTCAGCTCTCCCTATAAGTTTCTTATGCCTCCAAATTTATTCTATTGTTCACTGGGAAAGTGAAGGGTTAAATAAAGAGGATAACTGGAGGAGGGTGGGTGTTTTGACTTTGTATTATGTACTAATTCTGTCAAGGAGTTTAAGCGTTGGACAGATAAGCAGGGAGGGATTGAGTCCTTAGAATAAAGGGAAGGTACAACATGAAAAAAACATATCTGTGTTCAACTTCTGGGTGAAGTTCTGTGTGCCTGAGCCACTCTTCCCCTGCTGCCACCGCTGCAGCTTCTCTGTTTTTTTCATAATCATCCCCGTTACGATTCGTTGTTCACAAAGGTGGAAAACACGGAGGGCTCTAATGATGCATTATCACAGGTCAGAGAATAAACCACATAAATCTCCCTGGCATTTGCCTCTACACAATGCCTCTAAAAGGATAGCAGCATTCCTTAAAGATGTAGCTTTTCCCCATTTAAAGACCTCCAACAAGGCAGTGTACCTGTCGGCTTTTGCCAGGATAATCACCTTTTCCTCTCACTGCTCCTCGGACAGCCCCGACCTTGTCTGTTGTTTTTTCAGTCTGCCATCTTCTCAGTAATGAAGACTAGAATTCAACTGTACATCTGAGACTAATAGTTTTTAAACCTTAATTATTTCTCAGCTGCAGTTACAGTGAGCTTGTCATAAACATGCACGAAGTGCAGTACAGAATGGAGAGATGCCTTCACTGTAAAAGCCATTTTGAAAGCAAAACTTCAGTCTAATTTAAAGATATTATTGTTGTCGTGGTTGGAGACTGATGGTGCTGTCTTTGAAGACCATGTCAGTTCTGCAATTGCCTTGGTTTAAATTATCAGACAAAAAAACCTTGATTGTATGGAAGAGTGAGAGGAAGACTATGTATGTCAGTAATCAATGGCAGTTGTGTTATAGGCATGACATTATGATGGCAGCTCAGTGAAGTAAACATGATTTTTTTCATAATACCAATAAATGCAAAGAATTTAAAAGAAAAAATAAGGTTTATTGTATATTACACAAGCAACTACCAGGAATAGAATAGAATAGAATAGAATAGAATAGAATAGAATAGAATAGAATAGAATAGAATAGAATAGACAATTTTGCCATATACAGAGGAGAATCTATTTTTTTTTATCAAAGACTATAGTACAGGTTCTCTGCAGTTGTAACAGAAATAGCAGCATCACTAAAGTCAATGCTCTATTTTAGACAAGCTGACTTTTAGAAATTTGCAACAGTTTATGATGACTTCCTTCACATGCAGACATTACACCAGTGTTGACTGGATGGAAGATAACATTCTATTTAGTAAAAATCTAAACCCCCTTTCCTTGCACCTTGCATTGGAAACACCAGCAGTACGTGGGAAGATAACGGTGAATTGGGTACTTGAATACTTGTTATATTCCCCAAATCACTGCAATTGTTCTTAGAGTACCACTGGTCATATGGAACAAGTACAATACTGGCAGTTCCTACTAGCTTTGAGTTGTCCATTGTTTACATGTTTATATTGAAACACATGATCAAGAGTCATGTAACTGGAAGCTCACTTTTTTGCAAAGCAAGAAGTTAATGCAAGCCGTGATGGCCTCTAGTGTGATATCCATCCCATTATTACAACTAGATTCATCATACACTTGGATTGTATGTTTAGGGAATGTGTCTGGTGCAGATTTTCTTCCACTCCACCCTGACAAGGATTCTACAGAGTGAGGTCTTTCTGGCAGACCTTAAAAATATCATTTTCCCATCCTGCATTTCTTTCTAATGATCTGACTACTTAACTACAGAAAAACTAATAAATGACAGCCAATAGCCACAGGAAGTAGTAAATTGGCAGGCAAAGTTTGTTCTATATATGCTACATTGCGTGTCTGATGTGGATGTGAATTCAACCACAAGACACGAAGCTGTAGTGGAAATGATTGTCATCATTTCTACTGTTCTCAGAACTACTTTTTCAGAATGAAATCTCATTTATTTTGCACAATGCTCATGTATTTATTTCTCCTTTGCTTAATTTGTGCTTCATGCTGTTTACTGAAGAACAGTCTGGCAGCTGTTAACATGGACAGGATCTTTCTTTCTATTTCCACACTAGAAAGATTGCTCATATTTCTTTTCTAAGTGTTCTCAGAACAACATATTTTCTCATCATGATGCCTCTAGACTCATTAGCAATTACTTTCTATGGAGTTCAATTTTTACTTAGGATTTTTAAGCAAATTTCTCTAAATCACAAAATCATTTAAGGCTATGTTCTTCAATCTACTTATTTTACACTCTCTTTCATGAACGTTCAGATCTGGTGATCAAAGGCTTTTAATTGGCCCTTTGTCAAAACAAAACTCTCTGGGCGTGGGGCTTTGACTCCTTTTGCACACACAGGCTTGTTTTTCTATTAGTTATACAATATTATAAAGCAGTTGCATTTAGTTCGTTCCAAAATAGAACTGAAAACTTTTTTTCAGGGTGTTATTCCTCCTTACTGTGCCAGTGGGAATGAAGTTACTCTGTAGACTCTACCATGCTTATCATACTGGCTTTTTCATAAACAGCTCTGACATACTTGATGTCAATAATAATGTTTCTATTGAATTTGAATTGCATGGTGCACATCTCTCCCTGCAGAGTAGCAGGTTTTGCTAACCAGTATTTTGTGACAGCTGTATCTTATCTCCTATGAACACAGCAAGGGGTCAGCTGAGAGAAGAAACCTTTGCACAATGCATTTAAAGTATATATATCATGAAGTTAAGTGTATACAACCATCAGCAAACATTGGTGAACCTGAAAACAGACACAAAGCAGAGACATGGAATTCTATGTCCACCAGTAAATATGACAACACAGCTGAATCCATGGACAAAAACATCTGCTGAGAAACCTCCAGTGGTGGACCTGTTGAGAACTTGAAATGAGATGCAGATTGGTTAGAGAAAACACAAGAAAACAACACTTTGTGCACACAGCTAGGTTATCTGCTGCTTCCAAGACATTTTGGTTGCTATTTCTCCTAATTAAGACTTAGGATAATTTCAGAATCAAGGAATCTCCAGAATGTGACAAATTAAAAAAAAAAAAAAAAAAAAAGTATATTCCCAGTCATAAACAAGCTAAGAAATAAGAAAACAAAATATCCTTAATCTCTGATAAGACTGTAAATCTGTAATTTCTAAAGTAGCATCTAACTTTCCTATTCAGCTGTATCATCTCCTGAAAAAGCACTGCTTCCAGCTTTCTTTACCTGCATTCTTTTTATCCCTGGCATCACATTATCACCAGGTGTATAAGAAATATGGCATACCCAATTGCATTTCACCCAGAAATACAACAATGCTACTCATACAAGTGTTTTCTGTGATTCCAGGTATAGCTGATAGTAAAATGGTGCTTTGTATAAGCATGTGCTTCATACAATAAAGATGTCACCAGCCGCGTTATTATTGACTCCAGTGTAGTTAACTATTCATAATGATAAGATTAATGTAACAAAAAGGTATGTACTTAGGCCAGGTTTTTGTAGTGTTTTGGGTTTTTTTAACAGCACTGATGCTTAGTCCAGTTGTGTCTTCAGTGTGTGCCTAACATGAAGTGTGAAACTCATCAAATTCATGTTCATGGAGCCTTCACCCATTCAAGGACTTTTGCAAGATCAGGACCTGATAAATGAAAGCCTCTTTACAGGCAAAATGAAGACTTAAAAACAGTTTAGGGAGCTGTTATTTTGCAATTCCTACAAATTAATCACATCAAAATACTTCATCCATTTACCCTTTATCCTTCTATATTAATTTGCTTACAGATGTGTTGTTTTTGCAAACTCCACTGGATTATTGAGGTGTATGTAAAAATAGATAGAATGGAAATGTGCTGTAATTAAAAGGTAAGGGATTGAAAAGAGGAGCTTTCTCTTGTTTGCTTGCAAGCATGAGATATATTGGCATTGTTTGATAAGAAATTACTGCCATAAACACCAACATTCTCTTCAAACAGTCAAGTGTCATCCTTGATATGATGTATAAAACGTTCAGTACAGTTCAAAATGCAACAGTGCCTCATTTAGGATACTTGTTTCTGCAGAATGTATGTGTGTCTGGCACGTTTGTGCTACATAAATGGAGCCACTTTGCAGTGGCATCAAATAGACTTTTGCAGCTATCGAATGCAATTTCTTTTAACCCCCACAGCACTGCATCAGAAGCAATTGTGCTATGCATTAGATGCAGTTCTGGAAGAGAATAGTTAGCTTTTGTATAAGCATATGATGAATGAACAGTAGAATCCGCTGAGTCAGTAATCAATGGTTGACTATAAAATACATATGTCTAGGAATCCAATCAATTGATTTATTTTCAGAAATCAAATCTTACGTTGAATGTAGTGTTTAAAAGAATTAATCTTCAATACTGGCTGACAGTGTGGCTGAAAATTACTCATTTATGTGAGCTCATTGATTGATGTTCATACAAACTTCTATACTCAAAGCAATATCTACATGGAAAAAACACTTCACTATGATCAGGGGATTTATTGATGTTTTCATTGTTAGACAGTTACATCTCATCTAGGATTCGCAAATAGTATCAGATTCAGTAGCTGCAAGTTTCAGATATTTTTGGCACAATTTTGGATTTAAATCACAGGATGAGACACCAGAAAAAGCACAAAACTTGTGGCACAGAGAATCAGGAGATTCAGATAGCATTAATGCAACTTCATGTCTTCACAGTTCTGCTTATTGTCAAACCTTTGATGCTGTGGGTATGAAATCCAAGCTGAGGTATTGAGAAACTCTCCCCATACCCAGATAAATCTCTACACAGAGGAACAGTTACCTCTGACTTGCTCACTATGTTCTCCTCTACTGCTCCATCCATGCTCCTACCTCAAAACTAGAAAATGTGGAGGGGATTTCCTTAGAGTATTTTAATTCTTACACAAGGGGGTTGGACTAGATTATCTCTAGAGGTCCTTTCCAACCCCTTCCATTCTATGATTCTATGATTCTCCATGTGTCAGATAACAGGCTTTTGCATCTTGACTGTCTAAAGAAAATAAAGCAAAAGAAGGCATTCTTATTTGTTTCTCTGTCTTTATATCTGCTTGCATAAACAAATCACCTGCACTACTTCTTTTTCTAGGCTTTTTCTTAAAATTTCCTTTACAATATTTTAGCTTACTTTCTTACAGAGCAGCTTTAGCTCTGTATCCTTTTTTTTAATCTGTATCTATATTTTCATCATATATTCAGTAATAGACACAGATCACTGAAGGATGTCTGTTGTTGATTTTAAGAGTTTTTTCTTTGAGTGACTGTTGCTTTTTTTATTGTATGTCAAGAGGAGGGAAATTGGGAAGGCTTTTTTTTCCCATGTAAATATATTCACAGTTTGGACCAAAGTGTGAAGTCTGACTGACCTGGTCAAATACTAGGATCCACAGAAATTTTAAAATAACATCAATCACATGTTCCTCCCTTTTAGCCAGATAGTAGACCTCTGAATAGCACATTTTGTCTTCCCAAGGGTTAATTTTAGCTTGGTAGTCTAATTCCAAATATCAACCTTAAGTTTAAACCCTGGAGTGTGGATCTGAGAAATTGTCTTCTGCTAATCCAACTCCCCAGAGGCATTTTAGGTGATTACAGTCATTCTTGCTGTAATTTATATAATTATAGAAAATCTGATTTTTCTTGGTTGTCTTTTTTTTTTTTTTCTCCATTTGTCTCCTGTTGCCTGGCCTGGAATAGAAGGTAGAGATTTCTTTTATGCTACTAGATATTTAAGCGCATGTATTTTCCGCAAGCTGTGGTATTGATCATGGGATGTTGTGGTGATGATTTGCCAAGTGACACCTCTAGAAACATCTACCTGTGCTGAACTACCCATGCAGGTGTACATGAGAGTCAAGATAAGGGAATGATACAGTATATCATGGATCATAACCCTGTAGAACTGTGGCATAGTAAAGGACATTACCATATGGAGGCTACAGAATATGCACTGCAGCAAATCAGTCCAGTGAATAGGAGTGGAACTTGTGGATGTCTTAACAGTGTAGTATACAAAGCCTTTCCTCTCCAGGGGAAACAAACATTGTGAGGAGAGATCATATTTTCTATTATGCCAATTGCTAAAGTTAAAAAGAGTACAAGCTTTGCAGCTTTGAATTGCCTCATCAAATTAACTTATATCTTCAGATGATCACCATTTCAAAAACCCTAGTAGTACATTTCTGAACCTTCATAGAAGAAAAGGCTTCAAATCTTTTTTCTGAGATTAAAAGCAAGAATAGTTAAGAGTTTAATAGATCCTTGTTTCCTTACATAACTCCTGGAAGGGGTCATTGTGCAGAAAGTTATTAGTGCCAGGGTCCTGGGGGCACTAACAGGCCTTAAAGAACTTGACCAGACTCTACTTCACACCCTGCCCAGGTTGTGACTGCATTTTCTCTGCTATTTTTCTGGGGACTGTGTAGGAGCGGGGCAATGCCTTTGCTATATGACTCCAGGGAGCACCAGAATTGGTGCATGCACGTGGACCAACTGGTGGAGGACAGAAGTCTGACATCTGTGCCTTCCCTGCCCCTGGAGTAAGTGATGTGGCTCTCTGGAAGGGCTGGACGCTGTAGCGCAAGGAAGCAGAAGAGCATTTCATTCACAGAAGAAGAAAACCCAAATCTTGGATGCCTCTGTAATTTCCCGTTGTCATGAAGACTTTTTTTTATATCTGTATCCAAAAGACCCTATTTTGCATGGCCCAAGCTGCCATGAGTTGTCTAACCTCTCCTCACAGCTGTTCATCCTCATTTCAGATCATCTTTCTCTCATAATGCAGTGCACATAAATAAGTGAAGTGCTGGGATTTCTATGAGGCGTCCAGTTCCACACCCAAGCTGTGCCAAGCCTTGAAGAGAATCCTTAGCAAAGCACACAGATAGCTGTGTCCAGTTAGTAAAGAGGTAATAAAGCACAGTCATGAAGATTTTTTTACCATCCTCTGCTACAGTTAATGCTGTAGAGAGGAGGACCATTATGGCAACAACGAGACATGGAGAAGTCCATGTTCAGCATTGAATGGATAGACAGTAATTTAATAATGCTAAAAAGAAAAAAAATACCATATTTTAACATGGCATTAAAAGTTGAAAGAGGATGGGAAGCATTTTATTTAACTTGAAGATTCTATTCTAGCAACATACATTAACTTTCCTTGAGAAGGGTGTTGAACTGTGACAATTTTATTCTGCTTCCCTTGTGCACCACAGAGTGCCTGGACTGGCAAAGATCACAGTTCAATTATCTTCTAGGAAGGACTCTCAATACTCCTGTGAACATTCAGAGGTTCCTTTATTTCCTTCTGAAATGCTTCCACTTCTTGTGAAACATTTAAATGTTCATTAGAGCACATCAAGGAGAGTGTAGAACTACCGGATAACTGCTCTTCAGTAAACCCTTCGGAAAGACGGAAACCATTGCAATAAATAAATAGATAGACAGACAGACAGATAGACAGATAAATAAAAGCCATCTGTTGTCTGTTGTGCTATTCTGCTCCAAGGATGCAGGCAGGACTTTAGTTTCCAGCTCTGAAAGCACAGGATTTTGAAAGAAAGGAAGGGAAAGAGAAAAGCTTCTTCACACAAATTTATTTTGCTCTCCATCCAAGTATGAACTTATCCAAAACCCTTCTGAAGAAAAGAGGTAATATTTTTGGTGGGAGTTAGGTCAGATCCTCAGAAGTGAATACTTGGTAGAACTGGGAGTTTGCCCTGAGAAGGAACTCACGGTCGTAATTCTCCCCTGCACTCAGCTTCACACTGTTATAACACCTACCACAATGTCTGTTTGTTAACGTAACACATAAATGAGTTCTGTGGAGGTTTAGATACTTAAAAGAATCATAATTCAACAACAACAACAACAACAACAAAAGTAGTGCTTGCTTTCATGTTAGACTTCATTGTGTTCAATTCACAGTATTATTGTATTTATCAGTAAGTAATTAATACAATGAGGCACAAAGTAACTAACATAGCTTTAAGCCAATAGATTCCTTTGGGCTTCCTTCCACTCTGCCATTCCAACAAAAAGTAGGTAAATGAGATATTTAATATATTTTTTTCATGAAGAAATATTATTCCTTTGCAATTTACTTGTATTAAGAAGCAGATAATACATTATGTTCAGAACAATATTCATTTCTAGCGGCTCACCACCTCTTCATTTGCATTAATACAATATATTTTTTGCCTTCTTCACTCTTTCACTCCCCTACAGCTCTATTTTTTGTAAGTTTTTATATTTGTTATTAGTAGTAAAATACAATTAATCAGATATTTATTTGGTGTCAGTTGGATCAGGCCCTATCAGCTCTACTTGTCCCATTAGAAAATAGGCAACATGTGACTGAAAAGTAGAAGAAAAGCAATCACTGTTAAATCATCAAGTAGGTTATTGCTTTTCTCACTCATCCTTTTCCAATTCACCCCCACATACTAAAAAAAAATCAAGACAAGCGAGGTTTTCAAATCATATATTCCTTCAGCAATAATAAGCTGGTTGATGCTTAAAGCCTCTCACCAACCTTAATCCCCTAAATCCCTTGCATGCCATAGCAAATTGAAATTCAGTTGGGGCTGTCCTACCTTGTAAAGACAAACCATCCTTCATCAAAGAGGTGTCTGTATTGATAAATTGCTCCCCTCATACGCGTGACACTATCTCTAAAAGTGATTTGTGTACATTAGGACAGCAGAAAAAGATGAAACGAAAACCCCTTAAGAGTAAACTAAGATGAAGAATAAAAAAGATTACTTGGAGCAGTCAAGTAGCTTTTTACAGAATCAAATTTTAGAAAGAATCATTCATTGCAGTCTCTGTAAAACACAAGTCCTGCATAGAGGCACAGCAGATATGACTTACCATGGATGTAAAACCCACTGTGGAATTGCTCAGATGTGCTTGCAAAGCTGTTGTGGGGATGGAGTTCAGGAGGGCAAAATACTGAGCAAATGGAATGAATTCTTCTGTTGTCTGACTGAAAGCAAACATATTACAGCATTAACAAGCATCTTGATTCCTCATGTCCTAGTATAGATGGGATGAAATCTTAAGGTGGTGTTGTGGTTTATGCAATATATAAGCTCATTTTTCTCCTAGGGAATCACGACTGTGGTTGCTGCTGTTGCTGTTGTCTTCCAATTTGAACTTTCCTGTCCTGTAGCTATTCTTCATTGCTTTTTGCAGTGCTCTTAATATAATATAGTTTGAGAAAGGCTTGTTCCTCTCCTAGATTTTCACAGCAACTGCTGCTCAGGATGGAGAGTGCCACACTGCTCCTGGTACTTCAGGTGTCGCTGTTTTTGTGATTAAGAAATATAAAGAAATAAAAGATAAGGGAAAGTGAATACAGGATTAAATAGAGGATTCATAGAGATTAGACAGTAGGGTGGGAGACAAATGTAAGCAGCACTGAAAAGTTAGTCCAGTAACACATTTAAGAATATCCAATTAAATATATGCAGATGATGGTGTTTTGCAGAAACAGAACTTGAAGTTTAAAACTTTATTGCACACCTCAGCTGTTTCACTGAGCCTTCTTAAAAACAGAATCAGGCAAATTTTCTACTTAAGAAAATGTGGTTTTCTTCAATCTCTGTTTTTGTTTTCAAGTGGGATATTTAGACTCTGGAAAGGGGTCTAGGATTCCTAGGAATTTAGAGATATAGTTTGTACTTTGGTTTTATTTTGCATAATCTCCTTTTATAACATGGTACCAAAAAAAAAAAAACACCCAAAATGTGTTGTTATGTAAAGTGTCTTTGGCATATTCTGCCCTATTTAAATTGCCAGTGTAAAAAAGATTTTAAGTCCATCTTTATCCAAATAGAAATCAGTGTAATTGAAATATGACAAATCCACACATCCACAGTCTCAGAGTAATAAGAGTTGGAAGGGACCTCTAGATATCACCCAGTCCAATCCTCTGCTCAAGCAGATTCACCCAGATCAGGTCACACAGGAACATGTCCAAGTGGGGTTTGAAAACCTTCAGAGGAGGAGAGACTCCACACTGTGCCTGGGCAGCCTGTGCCAGGGCTCCCTCACCTGAAGAGGAAAGAAGTTTCTCTTCATGTTCAAGTGGAAATTCCCATTGTTCCAGCTTGTGCCAGTTACCCCTTGTACTGTCACTGGGCACTACAGAAAAAAAAAAGGCTGTCCCTATCCTCTAGACACCTGCTTTTTAGGTATTTATAAGCATTGATAAGGTCTCCTCTCAGTCTTCTCCAGGCTAAACAGTCCCAGATCTCACAGCCTTTCATGCTGAGAAATATGCTCCAGTACCCTAATTGGCAGTATCAGGTTGGCAGTATCTGGTTTAGTAGTATCATTCTGTATTACAATGATTAGTAGGTGAAGATGTATTTTGCATCAATAAGGAAAAAAAAAATCCTGATGAAGAATCTGCTCTGTAAGTTCCCAGCCTCCAATCATAAGTGGCAAGAGTATGAACAGCTTTCCCATGTATAAAGCCCCCTTTAGTCCCCTGCCACAAAAAACCCTCAGAGCACAGGCTCTGTAATGAAGAATGGTAACAAGTTATGGTGGACCACATTTTACAGCTGTGTTCTGAACTGGTTTCTAGTCCTTCTCTCTCACTTTTCTCAGCCTTCCCAGTGGTATTGTGGGCACTTCACAAAACTGGCCACTAAAGACAGAACTTGCCTGCCCAAAACGGTTCCCTGAAGAGCAGCAACAACAAAAATACCAAAAAGAAACCTAAATGAGAAAAACGGGGTCCTTCCACAAATAAGAACCTTTTTAGAAGTATGTGGCAGGTCTATATATATATCTCTGAAGGTAATTAGGGCAGACATGAGAATTATGTTCATCCCTACACAGATCCTTTTTCTCTCCTTAAGGTTGGTGACTCACGTCACAAAGGACCTTGACAAATAGAAGTGATTGACACTCTCCTCGTTCAAACCTGATGTGCCTCAACCATTTTTCCATGATTCAATTTTGTATGCATGATC
Organism: Urocolius indicus; assembly: GCA_013401255.1. NCBI lineage: Eukaryota > Metazoa > Chordata > Aves > Coliiformes > Coliidae > Urocolius > Urocolius indicus. Next base: position 92,259 of record WBNH01010181.1, read on the forward strand.
TGAGTTCCTCTACAATGTGTTGTTCAGAGAAGTCAGATGGCTTTGCACACCTGATTAATTGCTTAACTAATCCAGCAGGCTTTTCTTTCCAGTTTGCAAATCAGAATCTCCAGTAAATTCCTCCATGTGGGCTGCTGCATTCAGATGTTTATTTTAAACATATTGTGGGTGCAGATGTACAAACTAAACTATAACTTACATTGTCTGCTTTCAGAATTTGCTATCGCTATAAAAACGAGCAAACGAAAAATGAAGGGAGAATGAGGTTCAAGACATTCAGCTCTCTTTCATAAAAATATTGTGGTTGAAGGGCCTGAGATAGGGTAGAAATGAGAAAGGAAGAAATGGCAGCCTAAATCTACACATGCTTGGATGTGTGAGACTTGTGGATGAGTGAGACTTGAAACTGTGTCTTCACAGCCTTGTCACCTTTGCACTGTCTGATATATGTACATGTATGTGTGTATGTCCATGTATTACTCTCTATTAATATTTAAATGCTGCAGTTCAGACATTTCATTTACTCCGTGTACCTGAAAAATTTTCTTCTGATGGTAGAATTTTTGCCAAGGAAGAGTTTTCATACCGATATATTCTTTCACCTTTCTTGTCTGCAGTATGCAGAAAATCAGCATCTTTTCTGTCACTTCAATAATCCCTCATTACATTTTTAGTTTTAGTTTAGAAATTAATTCTGATATTCAGATGAGTTCAGTCCCCCCACAGGATTTCTTGCAGAACTTGAGAAAATTAATTAGTTAAAATGTTGATCTTATTGATAGATGTTGATTTATTTTGTGTCATGTATTAGTTGTACTCATTTTACAGTAGCACGGAGATGTTTGTTAGGCCACATCCTTCACACAGACCTGATTTGTTCTGTGATGGTCTGAAGCCTGAATATCATGTAATTTAAATAATCAAAAGAGATGAAGGGTGGGAGAGAAGCTCAGGAAGTGCTTCCAGCTTCCAAATGCAAGTAGAGGAATGACGCATTCACAGCAGCACCAGATGAAGCACAGCTAGGCTGGTTGCCTCACTGTTGTCTGCTCCTTATCCACACAACAAGCAGAAATGAAGCCCTGCAAAGCTCAGGACAGCCTACCTGAGATCTGAATCTCTTCTAGGAGTGCCTCTCCATTCATTAAAGAGGGAGCCAAGGGCAACTGTGCTCCCAGCCAGAAAGGTTTCCCCAAGGGGCTGGAGGACAGATTTCTGTAAAGGTACAAAACTAGTTAAAGATGCCAGCAGATCCACAGGGGAGAGTTAAACAGAGTCCTAATTCTCATAGAAATAAGGTAGTTAGATGGATTTAAAAATTGGGTCCCACACTTCACCTTTCAACTATTTCTTATTGCCATAATGTTTCCAGAAAAATTAATTTGCCTGGTCTTCTTTTGCCCCAGAGTAGTCTCTCTCTCAGTCCCCATCATTTGCCTTGACCTTGTCAGACCTGCTTTAACTCCATTTAACTCCCACTCTGAGGCCTCTCAGGGTCTCAGCAGACAGCTGATATGACTCGCTTGGACCAGCACCCACAGCAGCAGCTGACAAGAAGCACCAAGCGGCACATAGTCTTTGTGCTCCCCAGGAGCACACAGCACCCATGAAAAACTCACACCCTCTTCAGGCCCAAGTATGAGCAGCTCTTCCTTATCTTCAGGCATGAGCCATGCCAGCCTCGTGCAGTACAAATGCTTGTAGGCAAAAATCTTGGCTGAGGTCTGATATCCACAGCCACCCCCCACACAGAACTATCCTGCACCTCCTCTGATCTCTTGGAATGGTAAACCGTTTGTTTAATCTCTTTGCTTTTCCCTGACTGCCAGTAATGAAATGCTGCTCTTTCTGAAATAATTTCCTGACTATTTGCTAAGATTCATCTCCGACATTTCATTAAATATGATCATTTAACTGTACAAGTACAAATGTATTTTTAATTTAGCTTACTGCAGATATTATAGATGTGGGGAAATGAATTTGCATTGCTCTAGGACAAATATATCATTCACATATGAATGCCACATAAGAACAAATTATTAAAAATTACTGAAACTTCCACAAAGATTTATACTTAACATTTCCATGTTCAATCTCAGTGCCAGGGAAACATATAGCTTATCACTATATCACACATGATATTATGAAGAATGCTTGGGAGATTTCACTGGGAATCTTTATCAGCATTTCAGTCTTGGATTTCATGTTGAGGAGAAAAACTCTGGTTTCAAGAAGAAAGGTGAATTCAGCTGGGGTTTGTTTGGGAAAGCTTGACATATCAAACAGGTTTTCATCAAAGCGTTCCCTGACCACACATAAAAAGAGATATTACTTTAATGAAGATAAGTCCACAAGAATAGAAATGAATTAAATTTGTATTAATTTATCCAATGCATCTTCTATCCATAGTTAGACAAAGTTAGAAAATAGGAAAAATATAAAACATTAACCCCAAGTTGGTCACAAAGAGAGATGGCTCAGACCCCAACTTGTGTTTCAGATATTTTTTAATTTCACGAAAAGCTGAAAGTGACTCATTTAGGTTGGATTTCTTGGGGTTTTTTATAGTTCCAAAACTGGGGTGTTTTTTTCTGTACATATATATATAGGAATTTATCAATATATTTAACATAATTTCTCTACTTTCACAAAAAGCAACTTTACAACACAAACATTTCCCTTGTTTTTTTCTAAACTTGAAACATAATATTGAGCTGCAGGGTGATGCTCCCTCTGTGACTCAGAGCTTCCAGATCACCTCTTCACAAACTAAAGGCCATTCTTTCAGTGAAAAGCTGCTCTGCTTGGCTTACAACTGTGTGTGGTAGGCATTTCTGAAATGAATTTTTTAAAAATAGTTTAAATATTTTAAGATTGGGAACCTGAAGCCAGTCTGTCACTTAATCAAGTTTAGGCACTTCAATAACTCTTCTTGCTTTCAAAAATTACCATTGTACAGAAACAAGACAACATGATTTACCTTTATATGATATTGTTTGCATGAACCATACGCCAAAGTATTGGTCAGGACTGGAAATTTTTGGCAGAGAGATTTGTGGATGAAGCCAGAAAAAGAGAGCTCTGAATTGACATGACCCATGGAAGGTAAAAGACAATGACAATACCAAAGCTGAAGATCATCAAGGATATACAGTTTCAGCCCTTGTCATAGCACAGGTTTCTTCTGTTATCTGTTATCTGTTTTGTTTAACAGACTGTACCCACAGCTCTAGCATCATCCTAGTGTTTATTATACAGACTAGAATAAACTTTAAAATTTTAAATGCAACAAAGCAGCCTCTTGAAACGATCTTCTCATCTTCTGACAAAAAAGAAAGCTTTCCAAAGTATCTCAGCTGTGGTCATATTGGAAGAAACATCTCTGAAAACAAAGTTATCAGAGGATTCTAGTATGCACAAGGGAGAAAACAGCACAAAAAAAAAAGGCAATGTCAATTCAGCATTTTTTCTTCAGTTCTTCCAGATTATTTTTACCCCATGTGTCTATAGCATACATGAATTCTATTTTGGCTATTCAAATGCATTTAAAAGTCTGACCTTTGGTGTTTACAATGCAAACTCCTATTGAGTTCAGTCACAACTCTCTTGGAAAAAACACAGACAAAAAAACACAGTAATCCATTTAGGATTCAGTTCAATTTTTTTCACTACATTTCTACTCTAAGAAACAATCAATCATAAAGCTGCTGTCTTGATGGATTGTGCTCCCTACCTTTCCCTAATAATAATAAATGGCTTATCTAACATAAAGAGATGTTTGAAGGGACCTACCATGGATTTCATTGACTGTACATGAGTGTTTGTATCAGGTGGAATGAGGCATGCAGTGGCACAACTGGTGTCATTGCTCCTGTCTGGGAATTCAGATACCAATAATATTGACAGGGATTAGAGGCAATAGCTAATGAAGATGGTCACCACTTTGGTATGCAGCTGAGAGAACAAGCAAAGTAGCCAAATAGCAAATGTATAAACCAACGTAAGTAAATGCTTATTTTTACACCAGGGGATTGTTCTGGCTGGCAATAGGCCCATGTTTTGCAGTTCAAAACACTAACTGAATAAGGGGAAACCTGAATAATGATGTTGTGATGAATTAGGCTTGTGATTAGAAAGACTGTAATTCCTAGGTAGTGGGAATTGCAGATGCTTGAGGAAAAGCCAAGTTAAGGGCATTAAGTATCAGATTTCATTGAATTTCAACTACCATGTTAGTTATCTAATTGCACTACAATAAGAAAGCTGCTTTTTAAAGGCCCTACAGCAGTTTTTTTACATCAGTAACTTTTCACCAAGTTTACTTGGGCTTTGTTTTTGTTTTTTATTTTCCCAAAGGATGATCTTTTCTGAGCAGTGAAAGAGTCCATATGCCTGAAGTTTGTCATAGCTCCTGTTTCTTGCTAGTGTTACACTTTGCTTATTTTCCAGTTTATTTCCAATACCAGCAAGTATTCTACAGTCTTTGAATCAGCTCCAGGACATATGGATTAGAAGGAAGTAGAGGCTGGTTTTAAAGTTTCGGAGTTTTTTTTCTTAGGATGGAGCTAGTGGAAGAATTGTCTTGATATTTGACCAAGCAAATTACGCCAGCTAGTAGGTGCTTTAATTTGTATGCCTGAGGCTTAAACAATGCCACATCTACTTAGGGACCTGCACGTTACTGTTCTACTCCTGTTACAGTTAGTGATATTGAATCGTGTTACTGTGGATGTGGGTCTGTAAGTCCTACTGGCTACATGTGTGCTTATGTGTAAATTTCTGGCATGGGAGTGGGGAATGAAAAACAAATCTAAAGGTGATGGAGAAGAAATGAATTTTTTAACGTAACTAAAATGATCCATTGTTATGTGCTTGTGGACTAAGTGAACAAAAGTGTCATAAGTAATCAGAAGTTTAGGATCTGGAGTCCCTACTAATTCAAAGTGATCTTGAATGTAGGATGTCAAAAGCTTTAGAATTGATAAGAGAACAGTCCTAGATCAGCGTGACACAGCAAACAACCAGTTGAAGTGCTGAACTAAATAAGACACACTAATATTCAGGATATGTTATTTATTTATTTTAAAATAAATATCTGTATCTTTTCCCTTCAGAATATGTCCTCTAAAATTCTGTGGCTTATTTTGTGGATGTGCATCATGCAAGTATATATTAAAGAGATATAGATCATCTAATTACATGTTTGTTTCAAGTATTTCATGTACATTCTGAATATTCTAATTACCAACTGCAGCACCAAAGTGGTGCATAAGTTACTCTCAGTACACAGTCATCTTCTACAATGTTATCACCATATACTCTCTTACCTACTGAGCGCAGTATGAACTGTAGATCCCATCTACAATAAATTTCCTGTCCTGATACTGCCACTGTTCTTACTACATGACTGCATATTTGCCACAAATGGACAAAGAGACTCACTAATCATAGAATCATAAAATCATAAAATGGTAAATTTTGGTTGGAAAAAAAAATGGTTGGAAGAGACCTTTACGGGTCATCTAGTCCAACCCTCCTGCCAAAGCAGGTCCACATAGATCAGATCACGCAGGAATGTGTCCAGGTGGGTCTTAAAGGCCTCCAGAGAAGGAGACTCCACACCCTCCCTGGGCAGCCTGTGCCAGTGTTCTGTCATCCTCACAGTAAAATAATTTTTCATTATGTTTAAGCGGAACTTTTTGTGTTCCAGATTCTTTCCATTACCCCTTGTCCTTTCACCAGATACAACAGAAAAAGGGATGCCCCAACCTCCTGACATCCACCATTTATATATTTTAAATATTAATGAGATCCTTCCTCAGTCTTCTCTTCTCCAGACTAAGCAGCCCCAGTTCCCACAGCTTTTCCTCATAAGGAAGATACTCCAATCCCCTGGTCATCTAAGAAAGAAGCAACAAGCATCAAACCAATCAAGGCCAACTATTTTCACTCTCCCTTCTCAAAGTAAATATAGTCTCTAAAATATAGTCTTCTGTGCCTGTTCTCCTCCACTTCATAGAAAATACTAAAGGAAACCTATTAGGGAGCTATTCCCAACAAGTTTTGTGTTATTTTATGTGATCAAAGTAGGACAATAACAATCACAGGACTTTCCAGAATGCTGGCTGTATAGAAACGAGAAAATCTTTGGACGGATAAAATACAGGACGGAAAGCAGGAGATCTGAGTTCTGTTAGTACCCATACTACAGATTTCCTCTGTAACCATACTTGACTCAGTCACTATTCGAATGCAAATTTGTCCTTCTAGAAAACAGGAACATTGCCATTTGCAGATGTAGGTATCTTCTGCCACCCAGCTTGGAGAAGCTCTCTGATTGGGATGTATGAGGCTCCATGCACTGCAATTAAGTCTCTTGACACTTAAAAATATGCAGGTGAAGCTCTTGTGGAAATCTGATTTAAATTTATGTCAAGCACAGTATTTTTAGAGGCAGTGCTGGTTTTCAGTTCAGAGGTCATGTATATGCCTACACTTCTTATTGGCCCTTAATAATGATTGCAGTTACAGTAGTAATAACAGCATGGTAACAATGTTGGGAATAGTTTAGCTTACTCTGTTCTGATATGTAAAATACCGTTGAGCTCAGAGAATTGGACTCCATGGCCTTTTTCTGTTATAGAACGCACTGTCACACAGATATGGCTTGCACAGTTCAGTTACAAGTGATCTGTTAAGTGATCTGCATTTCAAAAGCAGAAGCCTATTGATGATGGTGAGAATGACAACAGTAAAACAGTTCAAAGAGGAAGGACTTGCTTGCCAGGAGCAAATCTGCATGCATTGCTCATAGTCAACCATGTCAGCCAAAAAAATGTTGATATTGTAATTAACTTTGCCTTAAGTGGAACTGGAGAATTCTCTGTCCCTATCCATCCAAGCTACCATGCGATTAAAGCCAAATGTATTTACAAAGATACTATACTGTCAAGTTGCTGGCACTGTACTTCTCATCCAAGTCCTTGTTCCCTGACTGCCAGCACTGCATACATACTAGTTCACACCCAAGATTTGGGCAACCCAGGCAGGGAGTAGAAGAGAAACTCTATCAGAACTTTGTACATACTTCCTGACCACACGTCATCATCCTGCATGAATGATAAAGAAGAAGTACCTGTGACTTGTAAGATCATAAAGCAAGGAGAGTTTGAACTCTGGTAAAAAATATCAGTAATGTCATGAAAAAAATTGTGAGAATAATTACTTGATGCTAAGCACAACTTTAGGTTAGGTGTTAACAAAGAGTGCTGGATTGCCTGAAATGTAAATATGAATGTATTAGAAAGCAATCCATTCTGTATGGAAAAATGGCTGCTATGTTTTGTCACAGAACCAGCTGAGCTGAAAAGCAAGTCGTCACCAGCTAAAGTGAAAGTATAGAACCATAAACAACATTCAGTGAACATTTAGTGGTTTTGCATTCCTCTCCTCAATTTAGAAGAACCTTAAATAATATTCTGAGCAAAAACACCTTACTTTAGTGAACAGCCTCTGGTAAAACAACAAAGAGGATACTTTAAAACCTATTTTACCTCCTTTAGCAAGTGTCGTTCAGGTCCTGCATATCAAGTCAACAGGTAAATCAGAATGACAGAGTCATTTTTAAGGGGCATTTTTTTGTGTATTCACTTTGGCATGATTTTCTCCTTGTCATTTTTTGAAAAGCCTATTACTCATCATTAGAGTTTTTCAGTCTTATTTATACAGTGATACAAGCAAACACGTTCTGAATACATCCTGCTCTTGCATAAAATGTTCAAAGTTGTTTTAGCATGCCCTTTAAATAAAAAAAGCAACACATAAAGCATTGTTTAAAAAATTGCCCAGTCTCATCCACTGTTGCAGTAGCTTTAAAGTGTTCACCCAGCTGCATGTTCCTAACAGAAATCTTGTTAAAATGCAAGATGTAACTATATACTAATTTCACTAATGGCTAGCTATCTTTTTCCTGAAACAACAGTCTGACCTAAACTCACTGCACTGCTACTGGAGAAACAGGTGAGTAAGCCATGGTAGCTAAAACAGTGAATGAGATTCAGAAGATGGTTCTACCCTGGTGTTTCAGCACTCTGGCTTCATGACTTCAAGCAAGCTACATAATCTCTTTTCCTTCTTTCTAGTCATCTTCAAACTACTAGTTCAAACCAATGTCTAGCTTCATTGCCAAGTTAATGTTAAACGTATTAGAACCCATTGGCACTGCCTCTCGAGTCTTTGCCCTGTAAAGCAAAATTGGAATCTGTCTACCTGCAGCTTTTCAGTTCTAATTTTACAGTGAAATTGCTCTACCACCAAACAAAGTAGGTAGAATTTACTAGACATCGTCTGTGCTGTATCATAAATTGACTAGCCTTGAGAAAATTGAACCCTTTGAACATCACTGGTCTCCTATTGAAATGCAAACCCTGTGTAACAATAACTGATTGAAAATGGGGAAAGTAATCCATTCAGTTTTTCTGTGAGAGGAAGAATTACAGAACTGAAAACTTCTTGTAGGAAGCAAAAGTAGTGGGTGTGAAACTGACGTAGCAAGACTGGAAGTACATGACACGTGAGAGGGTGGAAGGAATAAATCTTTGTTGTAGGGAAAGACTTTTTACTTCAGACAGCAGCTAGGTGCAGAACAAGATACTTGTAACAGAGAGATAGACAGAGACTCAATTACCCCAACATTAAGCTATGTTTAAAAAGAGATTCAAGACTGGCTTGAGCCAAAAGATCTTTTAGGACTAAAGCAAAAATTGAGACATGAAATATGTATAGAGTTTATTGCTGTATCGAGATCTGAATTCTTCATGCTATATAGGAACAGAAAATTGATTTTAAGATCTTATGCAAAGTGTCTACGTGTATCACATAATTTACCATTGCATGTCTTTGAAGGGTTAAATTACAAAGGCGGAGTGCCTGCTGTGTACACACTCCTGGGAAGAGTGTAATTAAGCTACTAGGGAAATAGCACGTGAAGACCTGAAGCAGTGAGAGCCAAGGTCTCAGTTTTTGTGGTATTGAATAGCAGAATTATACGCTGGAAATATGATGCAAAGGCGAAAGGGAACATTTGCAACATAATAACCCAGACTAAAACAAGAGTATTCACTTATCTAGCTACAATTTTGATAGGTTTTGCATATATGAGAAAAGTGTAAATTAAAGAACCATAGAATCATAGAATCATTTTGGTTGGCAAAGACCTTTAAGATTCCTAAGTCCAACCACTAACCTCACCCTGCCAAACCCATCACTAAACCATGTCCCTCAGCACCTCATCTAGACTACTTTTAAGTATCTCTAGGGATGGGGACACCATCACCTCTCTGGGCAACCTGTTACAGTTAAGAACCCTTTCAGTGAAGAAGCTTTTCCTAATATCCTCTCTAAACTTCCCCTGGTTCAACTTGAGGACATTTCCTTGTGTCTTATCACAGAGAAAAGTTACAGAAGAAGAAGCAAATGCTTGTAGAAAACTTAACTTGCATATTGCAACTCCCCTTGATCTAGCTCCATACTGTGTTTGGTTATATTGTTCTGTTCTTTTACTGTGCCACCTTCTGTCCAAAGCAGCGTTAAGTACAGCAAAGAGGGCAAATCTTTTCCTTCCAACAAAAACTGAAGAAAAATACATTTAAGAAGAAGCCAAAATTATTTCCTTGGTTTAAATACCAGAAGAAAGATCTATCACTCTCCTAGTTTTGGTCTAGGTTTCCTACACAGATATTCTGCACTTGTCATATATAAGCTTTCAGAAGGTGAATGTAACAGCAGGGAGAATAACATGAGCAGACTTCATAGACCTGGATTGGCTGCAGCTACATTATTGCAGGTGAGCTGGTGACATAGAACACAGGAACAGTAGATCCAAAGGAACCTACTTCCCCAACCAGACTATTGATATGTAATTAATATTATACTTAGCTTAGACTGAAATAAGAATTCATGAGGCTGGTTTCAGGCCAAGGGGAAACACTTCCTCACCTTCATTTCCCACACTAAACTTAAAGTCATTGTTCTGGACTCATTGCATCACTGGGGGTGGATCTCATCGAGATATGCACATGTACATGGCTTCTGTTAAATTAGTCTGTGTACATTATACAGAGTTTATGCAAGGTTCATTTTTTATGGATGCTGCTGTAGGCTGAGAGAGATCGTGTTTTAGTTGTGCTGGTTTTAGCAAAAGTTTAAATGAAGCAGGCAGACAGCATGCAATTTGGCAGAAACCCCAGCTGTACAAAATTAATACATCTAAATACTTTTACCACATATAAACTGCTGGAATGAGATTATCCTATCTCAGAACTTTAGATCCTACAGCCAAAAAGCTTTTGAGCTGGAACTAGTGCCCTATTGTTAAATTCACTGTAAGCACAAATGTATTCATCTAACAGCTTTTCTCCTCTGTCCTGTTGGTTCAGTGTAGAGCTGAAAAAGTGACCACCACCACAGCATATCTACACACATTGAAGTGTCTAAGGTGACCGACGATTTTGGGGGCAGAGTGGGGAGGGAGAGAGACGCCTTCCAGTTGTCTTAGCTTATCATGGAAGTTTACTGTATTTCATGTGCTGTTGACATTGCTGCTAATGTCTAAAGAGGGGAGACCTTTGACATGTAATATTAAAACGATTTTGTGTTATTAATCACCTTGAGCATTGCTTTGTATAAGGGCACTCCATTCACGTAAAAGCTTTATTTTCTACTTTTCAACAGATAAACTAACTGAGGTGAAGCTCCAGGCTGCTCCCCTTAGACCATTTGAAACTAATGTGAATAAGCTCACAAACTTGTCTGTAGCACAAATATTCTCCAAGGTACTCGAAAAGCACAGTTAGAAAAGTGTCAACATTCTACAAGACTTGGAATAAGTTATTTAATCCTTTTCTTTTTTGCTAAATCTTTTTTTTTTTTCTCAGATGGCTAAGTACAGTCTTAAGAGTTGTGCTGTAATCAGAACTTCTACATTTTTTTATCATAAATTCCTTGGTAAAGATACTATTTAAGTCTTGTACAACACCAGGCATATTGCCTACGATTAAAACAGCAGGGAATAACAATAATGATTTTTTTAACTATGTGAGAAAAGTCATTTCCTACCAGAGAAAAGTCAGGAAAATGGGAAAAGGGAAACTGATATTTGAATTTATTAGATCAGTTTGGATTTACTAGATGCAAAATGATGCATCCTTTTAGTATACCTACCAACTCAGATGGAGACAGACTGCCAAATGCAACCAGATGTAGTGTAATCAGATTCAGGCTTTTTCTTTGCTTTCTCTTCGCTTTCTCTTCAGCACTTGCAAAACTTTTGAGAATCCCTGATTTCAGAGCAGTGCTATATCATCAGTTCAATCAAGTAATAAAGTTATTGCACTAGGAGAATTGTTTCAATTTAAGAGTTACTCAACTTGCTTTCTTAAGTTTGTTTTTAATTCTTGAAAGTCATCTTTGAACATAGCAGCCATCTCACAGCAGCAGAACTGCCAATGTGAGAGTCAAATCGCACAGGATGCCAAGAATTTTCTAGCAAAGTATTAAAACACACAAGTGATTGCTGTTTAGTTACTGTTTTATATGAGTAAGTTTATCTTGTGGAGTTCAAGATTTTGAGAAATCTACCAAGTTGATGGCCTTGCTGTGCCTTCCATGTAAACTTAACACTTCACCAGTCTCTACTGTTTCATTCAGTTTCACAAGCAAAGTCTATGCCACAAAGTTTCTCACCAACAACAGAAACATGTCTACCTGTACAACCACTGAATTTTAAGGTAGTCAAACAGCAAGAAAGAGTATTTGTCAGTTTCTTAAGCTCCATTTAAGCACTGGTCCTGCAGTGCATTCACCCATGTGGAGAACTGCCAAACTCAGTGGATTCTCTAAGGGTAACAGCATATGCTTTCAAATCTCTTCTTACAAGGGGAGATGTTTCAGCAGAAGTGGCAATGCCCCTATGTCAACCTGTCAGCTGTAGAGCAGAAAAAAAAAGCTAATTGATTAAAACCAATTTTGCACTCGTGATTAAACTCAGTTCTTAGATTCAAGAATACATATATTTAAGCCTTTAATTTTTTTAATTACTTTAGTTATTTGGTATGTCATATTGCCTTCATGACTATGCATTTCCTAGTAATAAATTCTAAGAATAATAAAAAAGTCTGTACCGACACTGTCCTTTTTTTCCAGCCTCAAACTAATGAAATGCCACAGCTGTTTGTGCAAATGGTCAGCATGAGTCAGAGTCAGATGGAACAGTCTTGAAGTGGTTCTGGTTTCCCCCAGAATATCCATCTTTGTCTTCCAAGCTGTGTAAAAGGACCCTACCTTAACTAACAGCAAGTATGTGGGTATTATCAAATCTAAACAGTCTAACCCAGCATTTCACCCTTCATTTTTAATTAGAACACATAGATTGGTGTTAAAAGGCTGATTACACATATTTAATAAGATGTATCTACTGACAATTGCTGTAAGATTTATAAAGCTTTCCTGCTTTATAGATTACGAGAATTAGAAAGATTAAAGCTTAAGCCAGGAATTTGCCAATTAAGATAAACTATTGGTAAACTTAAAGAAAAGGTAAAGGACTTGATCTCCTGCATTACCTCCTTAATGTCAATAATGGAGAGTGAACAGGAGGAAACAATTACTCTTTTCTGAGCTACAGAAGAAACAAACTGTGCAGAGAAGATGCACTAGATGGCTCTGGGAACCACCTTCACTACTGAGAGGAAAGATACACCTTTAGGATTTTGCCAGGATGTACCAGCCCTGGGGTAAAATGTAAAGGCTCATCAGCCAGTCTGAAAGGCAGCCGAGATGCTAAATCAGCTAAGAAGGATACTTATTAAGTATAATCTTAGTAATACATTTTCTTACTTCATCTATTTTTAATTTGATTCTATTATTGCAAAAGTGCATTCTTTTCTAACTAACTGTAGGTTTTTATCCTTAAACCTTTTCAAAGGATTTAAGGATCTGACGAACTACAAAGCATTCCAGTTTTTATCTTTAAAAAAGAGAGCTGAAATATTTTTTGGTGTGTCCCACATCTCAATGCCTTTATCTGTGGTATCCAAAGAGTATCAAGGTGCTGAACTTCTGATTTATTCAAGGACATGTGGAAGAATCATCAGTGGCCTCTGTAAGGTAGACATGTTTCCTGATTCTAGCAAAATATTTGGGAAACTGTCTAAACTTCAGATCACTATGGAGCACAGCATATATTACAAACTCTGTAATATGCAGCTACTTCCTGGAAAAGAAATTACAAAGCATTTTTGTGTTTAATATTGCATTGCTAACTGATTGTTTCAAACAACTGTTTCAAAAGCAATACTGAAAAATACTCTACTAATTCAACAAAGCTGCTGCTGGGATTGTTTGTGATCAGAAAGCCCTTTATTCCTTCATTACTGCAAGTAACAGCACAGGCATTTTTCTTTTCAGCAATAATCACAGTAATGCACAGTTAAGATCATGCCCTTACTGAGATTTGAAATTGTGTTGCTCACACAGAGATTCTTGTCACAAGATTTTTCTTTTCCTCAACTAATAGTTGATGGAAACTGTATAAGAACCAATGCTGACATGACCTGCATGAAATTGTGGTCTATAGGCTCTCTAACAAACCTGCATGCAGGATATTTGTATTGGCGTGCTGCTGAATTATACTAGGCAGCCTCAAGTTTCCTCACCCATCCACCTGTCTGAAGTGACATCACTTGTGGCATCTCAACCTCTTGAAACATATGTCTCTACACCTTTTGGGTGGTTGGTGAAGAATCCTTCTTGTATGTGCATAGGAAAAAAAGAAAAAAGAGGAGAGAATGTGGCGGTTCCAAGGTGTGGCACAGATGGATACTTTTGTCCATGTGGAAAAAGCCAAGGAGTGGAGAGCAGAGGTGTGCTTGTCCTTGCCTCCTGCAGATCTCAAGCAAAGCTTAAGATGAAGAGTAAGAGAACGAGTTGCCATGTATGCGGGCAACTTGGGTCAAGGGTTTTGAGTGTAATTCTTCTTAAATATATTAATTCCAGCCATATAAAAACAAATCACAGAACTTTCTTCACATGAAGTTGAGAAACACATTTTTATCTGCATTTTAAAATCTTAATAAGTAGTCTACTATGAAACATTCATAGTAGGCAGCATTTGCCATAGAAAATGCTGTAAAGGAGATATACAGAGGTCTAGAATCACTAAGGCCTGGATTTCTCTTGTATCTTGTTGTAGCTCCCGATGAGCAGCCTTCTCTGGTTCATGCTAAACTAACAAGAGAGAAAGGGTGTCATTAGAGACTCCCAAGTGGCTTTTGCTTTTTAACTCGTTGACAGAAAGTCACAGTACATATCAGCAGGAATACAGGCAGAAAGATAAAAGGGAAAGAAAACATGCACCAGATGATTAGAGAGGCCCATCAAGGAGAGATACGAAAGAGAAATAATTGCTAGGAAGTTTTCTTAGTGCGTTTCCAACTTGGGCACATGCATAGAGCTGCTGAAGATGAAGATGACAACCAACAACAATGCTTTGCTAGAGAGGCAGGTCTAGGTCATGGCTGCATTCATGCTGGTCAGATCTGATTGACTGTGACAAACAGTGCTGAGTAATTGCTCTAATCACTCCAGTAGGCACTGTACCTTGTCCCAGCAAAAGAATGATGCAATAACAGCTTCAGAAGCCTGACGCCCCTTCAACCTGACATCTCTGACAGCAGCGCATTTGTTTTAATGGGAGGGTTATTTGGAGTTGCTGCTGTTCAACAGGGGAGAGCTCAATGAGTATTCCTAAGTTGGCCAGAGATAAGGGCCTCATTAAAGTGCTCAGGAGTACTTATTTGCAGGTTGACTTGCTGTGATGATCAGTTGGTGGAAAACTATAACAATGAGAAGCGCAAAAACATGTCATAGAGCATTGGCTGCAGGTTTGTGCTTCTCTAGAACAGCGAACAATTAGGGTGGTGTGTCATCAAAACTTTCACATCAACAAAGCAACACATTTGCTTTAAATGAGCCAAAGTCAAATCTACTTAAAGGAAACCAAAACTGGAACACTCTTCCCAAGTGCACGCCGCTTCAGGATGCCAGACTCTTCTAAAAGAGTATTGGGTGAAAGACTCCAAGAAGAATCTGTAATTTCCTCCTGCAATGCCCTGCTTTATTCCTCCTTCATGTTTACAAACACTCTGCTTATAGCAATAAGATTGTCTGAAATCTGCTCTTCCTTCTAAAGCAGATGAAGCAGACTGAGATACTTCCATTTTTTCTGTTTCAGGATGCTTTCAGAATAACTGTTGTGAAGAAAGAAGCAGTTTGTTTGCCTAAATGTAAAGGGATGCTATGTTTCTGAAGCTCTCCAGCCACTGCACTCTCCTAACTTCTTGCTGCCTCTGTAAGCCAAGTGTGTTCAAGGCTCTCCATAAGTGGACAAGACTGATGCCCACATTAAGAGCCCAAGATGAACTTGAATGACTGGCTTGCTGGCTGCTACAAGACACGTCTATCTCGTAAACAGTATGCACTACATGATTTTATTGCCCACTCTCTCAGTATCAAAAGCAAACGGTGCTTGCTGTGATGCACTCCCAAGTATCTCATCTGTAAACACTAAGTGAATTGTCATTGAAATATAGAGCATAGCCTTCTATTACGAGAGCTAAAATGTTTAACACATGGGTGAGTCCCCTCTGGGGAACTAACACTTGGCAGAGCTGGCCTCCCTTAATAACATGATGTTCTCCAATGGAATGACTACAATAGATAATACTAAGTGGATGTAAGTGAAAGGCATGCTGGCAAAAGACTGTATTTTTACTCACTTCTCTGTGTGTGTGAGCACGCACATGCAGCAGTATGTGTCTGGAAGGAGGGCAAACTGCTTGACCTTCACAAAATAGGTGGAGCTGCAAATTCAGCAGCACCATTCTTTGCACTGCTTTAAACATGCATCCCTCTGTAATGGAGGAAATCCAGAGCTTCCTTTTGGGGCAAGTTTTTAGTTGGTTTTACATCATCTGACTGCTGCCCAGCAGTGGGAGCTGCGATTCAGCTTCATATTTAAATTCATTTTCTCTTAATTGTTTGCTATGAACTTAGATTCCTAGCATTTTGCAGGAGTCTGTGGGTGTGCACATGCATTAGTGTGTGTACGAGAGGAAAGAGGGAGACTCAGAGCATATGAGTGAGCATCAGTCCGTTGCAGGAGGGTTGTGGCTTCCTCCTCTTCTCTCAAAGTTTTACCCAGGGAAGAGACAGAGAATGACCTGCAGAATCATTTTGGTAACATCACAGAAGGGTCTGCATCACTTTGTCATGTTTGATTTTAATTTCCACTTTGCAGATATTCAAGGACAAGTCGTTTAAGGGGGATTTCATCCATCCTGAAAATATGCCTTTGAACTAAAGTCCATTCAGCTGGGACTTTTCTGATAGAGGACAAAGGAAGAAGAAGAGCTGCCAGAGGTAAAGATGAGGAAACTTGGGAAAAAGTAAAGGCCTAGAAAAGGTATTTTGGAGGTTTTTTGTTTGCTTTATCTTCAGAAATGACCTTTGCCTAGATCTTGTGCTCTGTATCCCCAAGAAGTACACATGGCAGCTTAATCACAGGATCTCAGAACGAAATCATGGAGACAGCAAAAAGGCAACACTTGAGAGTCACACATACGAGAGGATGCAGCATTAGCCCATGTTTTCCTCAAGGCTGACCAAAATGTTTTCATTAAATTGCAAGGCTGTTCACATAAAATATAGCCTGTTGAGCTAGCATGCTCTTACTGTGGCTTGGCATGGAAATTCTTGGGCCTCTGAAAGCTCTCCTTCGCTAACTACTGAAACATTGCTACCCTTGTACCCACCTCCACTTAATTTTCTGTAGAGTTAGATGAGGGAATGTTTGGGAATACTTTCATTCACTGATATGAAGGGGAATTTGACTTATTGGTTTAATTTTTTTTTTCCTTTTGTCATACCAGTATTAATGAGTGACTCTGTTTATTTCATTAAAATAGGTAGTTATATATACAGTTGGTATCCACAGATGGGGCTCCAGTGACTTTGATTTGCACAAGCTGTGGTTTTGGCTCATTTTCTCAGTGGACTTATTCCAGATACATATGAAGATTAGAATCCGACCCAATAGGTACCCAGAACAGTTACAGTTTTAATTGTGGGAATTACTTGTGTAGGGACATTACACTGAAATTTGATTATAGCTGCTTCGACAAGTGTAACACACTGTAGGAAAATCAATCCTGTTTCTGTAATGAAGAAAAACAAGTCATTTTCAAAAGGAAATATGATTATACATTCAGAGCTTAGGTTGAAGAAACAGAAGGCAGCTTAATACAGTACAGGCTTGCTCAGAGGGAATATCCACTCGCTGAGGCCAGCATAACAAGATTGGATTCCAGTTTAATGTGGTTGTGACTCAAATCCCTTTGGAGAGTTTGTTTGACAATCTGACAAAGTTATCTCAAGAAAAATAGGTTAAAAAACACAAACTTGACTTCAGTAACTGCATTTCCTCTTCAGCATGTAAACTATTTTGCCTGGAGGCCTCTGCAGCCCGAAGCCCCATAGGTAATACCACTTTGTGCCTTTACATAAACCAAAATGTTTTAGCAGGCATTTTGCTCCAAGAAAAGACTTGCCGTGTGATTTTAATACCGAGAAATAAGGTCTTTCTGAGCTCTCTATATGAAAAAGAGAATGTGAAGGAGAAGAAGTGTAACTGTTGTTACCGCAAGGACGTGGGCTCATCTCCAGTAATTTCTAACTACAGTTTCAGTTATACTGCAGCAGATGCCTATTTCCATCACAATGCATTTGAGAAATTCCTGTTTAATGTTGAATCCTCACACTTAGTGTCAAAGCAGAATGTGCTAAGCAAAAGTGAATGTGCAGCACTGTTCTGCTTCCACAGATGGGAAATGGAGGCACAGAGAAATGTGTCATGTTGCCTTTGGGGCTTTATTGCTTAGTCACTGGCAGAGTCGAGTCACTCCCACACTGTGTCTTCGGGCATAGTCACAGAGTTGCAATGGCAGTAATTGGAACCTTCAAGATACTGCAACTTCTAACTATTCATTACTGTCCCCACTTGTCATTTACCATCTTTCAGCTGGTGGTTATCAACCCACAGATGAGCCACCAGAACAGATTATGTAAAGCCTAATAGATTCAATGCCTAATCAGCCAGGTCTTCTCAAATCACCTTCATCTCCTAGGAGGAAAGGCTGATAGAGTTAGGGTTGGTCAGCCTGGAGAAGAGAAGACATCAGGGACACCTTACTGTAGTCTTTCAGTAGTTAAAGGGACCTTGTAAGAAAGATGGGGACAGACTTTCCAGCCAAGCCTGTTCCAATAGGACCAGGGGTGATAGTTTTAAACTAAAAGAGGGGAGATTTAGATTAGATATAAGCTAGAAATCTTTTATGATGAGGGTGGTGAAACACTGGAGCAGGTTGCCCAGAAAGGTGGTAGATGCCCCATCCCTGGAAACATTCAAGGACAGGTTGGAAGGGGCTCTGAGCAACCTGATCTAGTTAAAGATGTCTCTGCTCATTGCAGAGAGGGTGGTTTAGATGACCTTTAAAGGTCCCTTCCAAGCCAAAGGATTCTATGATACTATCTCCAGTTTAGGCTGAGCTGAATAAATTAAACAGGATTGTGCTGACTGCTGTGTCATAAAACTAAGAAGTGATTAGAAAGAACTGAGACAGATAACTTCTGAAAATTCTCTAGGTGCATTTGCAGTAGTAAATCGGACTATACCCTTATTTCCTGACCAACACTGTGTTCCATGTGATGAACTGCTGGTTCTTGGAGATCATAGTCTTCTACATCTCTGGCTGCAACCTAAGGTTTCAGTCAAAATTGAATCTTAGTAATTAACTATATATACATAGTGATACACATGGGTACTAATGTTTTGCTAAGTAAAGAACATTTCTATAGATCAAGATAGATAAGCTTTGTCTGTTTACTCAGCTGCTCTGGTTATCATGAGGAACACCATCTTTGAATGTGTTGCAAGGATCTCAGTTTGGTTGAAGTCAGCATAGTACACATGACCTTGCTATGTAGAGAAGCCAAGAAGATGTTTAGATACTACAGTTATTTCACTTTTAGAACACCTAAACCCAAATTAAAAACAATATGATTGAAAGTGCAAATCATTAGCCTTTATTAAAAAAAAAGAAACAATAAAAAGTAGAACTTTGAGTTATCAGAATATACAATTTAACTGAGTATTAGCTGACCACCTTACTTCATTCACAGATTCCTCTGTAGTCTCTAGAGCATTCACTGGTCCCTTTTTCTTTTCTGCACTATGAAGTGACAGTCTCTTGATATAATGCACAGACTGAACCCATATCTTGTTCTACCTGTTTGGAAGTTTACTGCTGCTTGATCCTCTCCTTACCAGTGCCATTTTTTCCATCACACTTCATCACCATGACCCCACTCCCACAACCTATGACCTCAAATATGTGTGCTCTGCTACAACATTACACAAATGAGGACCTTATTTTCATTACACCCCATCACCTTGGTTTTGTCTCAAGGTTGAGTAGTTAGACACACCAATGTCACATGACGACAGGTAAATAGCACCTTCCTTATGGCACAGTGACTTTCTAGACTTCTTCCTGTTGTAATAACAGCCTCATAAGCAGGAGCTAAATTACCTACCACAGTGCAACATCCCAAACTACACTTGAGAGATGAGAACAAATGGCATACAAGGGGAGTCATACACTGGGCTGTCACATGGCACCAGCTGACATAAGCACCGTATAATGAGCTATGAACAATTTAACAGGAACACATGCCTGTCTGCACCAAATTTGTACTGCCAAGTGATCCAGTAATGATCCATTAATCCAATCTTATTGATAATCTGACCACAGCCTAAATGTGCAATCTTTGGCTTTATCACTAACATCACTGAGTGATTTTAGACAAGTCATTTTCCCTTACCTGAGAATCATTTTCTCACAGCTGGAAAATAGGACATAACAGGTTCCTGTAAACTCGTACCTCTCGAGGGCTTACTGTGCCATTGCAGGATGCAAGTAGATCTTGCTAGGACAGAATGAGTGTTTGCAAACAAAAAGAAATAGTAATAATAAAGTATTCTTTTAAAAAGAGAGATATGAGAGTGTAGGACAGGCATACTTTAAATGGTGATTGGAGACTATCTCCAAAAATAAGGAGCTTTGTTGTTATTCAGAAAACAACTTTTCAAGAAACAGTTCTCTGTCCATCTTGCAGTGCACTTAGTCCAAAGCAGACCTTTCTGAGGACTGTACTCTGGGGCACACAGATCAACATCAGCATTTGCAAATGCTGCGACTGAGATATTTTTTCCTGTCTCTGTAACTAATTAGATGAAACAAATAATATTTGCAGTTTTGTCCATCTGCTCACTTTTCTGTTTTCTGATGGGTGCTTTTCTCCTCTTTATTTCTGGACTGCAATACTTCTCTGAACAATATTAGATGATTTCATATGATGTCAACCTGTGAAACATCACACAGTTGAAAAATAGATGTGTGGGAATAATTTGTTGAAACTTATTTTTGTTAATTAAAAAAAAAAAAGAGATAAAACAGTATCATATGGATCAGAAGTCATTCTATACCCTACTTACTAGCTGTTCCCAAAATACACCTTTTAACCTTCCAAAACAGCAGTTTTGCTAAAGTACGGTTGCGCATTGAATAAAGTATTGCATTTACACAGCCTATTTTTCTCTCTCTACCAAAATCTGTTATATACTGTCACTGTTACTGCTGCCCTTAGTAATTAATATTTTGGAAGAAAAAGCAGTTTTAACTCACATTCAAGGAAGAAACATTATGGGCTAGATTCAATAAGTAGGCTCGAATGTCTCAAGTCTGCCTAAAGCCTGTTTTAAGCTCATATATCCTTTTTGGCTTATTTGTTGTGTTCTTGTTATTGTTTTTTAATATATACCACTGTTGCACAGAACTGAGACTGACTGTAAGTAAATTAGTCCCCAGTTTAACAGAGTTGCTAAAAGTTAAGCATGTGTCTAAGCACGTGAGTAATCAATAAGATGAACTCCATGGACATGAAATAAGCATGTGAATATACAGCTCCCTAAATACATGCATTGGCCTGATTGAGGAAGGGGAACTCCTCTGCATAAAGCTGATCCCAGAGCTGCTGAGAGTGAGGAAACTAAAAATTAAGCCAGCCACTCATGTGCTGAACAACCCTCTCTTTAACACACTCTCCTGAGTTTGGTTGTCATGTTTTTGCTTTCAAAGTAGCTGAGTACATTTGCAAAGTTAAGTCAATCACTTTACACTAGATTTTAAGATTAAAAATGTTTACACTTAAGTTATCAACTGTGGAAATTTACTTATATTAGTTTTTGGTCACAGAGGGAGCACATATTGCTTCAGTTGCTCACCCAAAGGTTACTGATGATTTCAACAATCCCCAGGCCTAGAGAATGGGAAGAAAATGTATTGTTCAAATCAAGGTTAATTTATAATGCACTTTGATCTTCTACTAAAAAGTAACAAATTAAGAACATTATCCTATGCCTACCACAGATTTAAAAACATTAAAAAAGGAGAAACTCCTTTTACTCATAAAGATATCACTTCTTTTATTATGGTGCAGGATTATTTCTTAAGTAGCATTACACTTGCTAGATTTAAATGTCTCAAAGAAGAGAATTTAGAGTTTATATTCATTCTGTCAATGCTTAGATGATAGTATTACTGTGTTGCATTAAATTAATTAAATAAGTCTGGAAAATTAAAAGAAAAGTTTATTGCCATTTCCAATGGGAAACAGTCCACCATGATATTATAGATGTGTCTGAATTTGAGCTACTATTTCAGACTGTGAATTTTAGTAAATCCTTCAGGTTAAAAGAAAGGCTGAGGCTCTCTGAAATTACTGAGTAAAAAATAATAATTACTGCCATTATCTCCAAATATAAAGTTAGTGCAGACATCTTCAGACAACACAACTGACCCAGTTGTCTGTCAAAACCGCTTCTGTGAAAGGCTGATCTGACAAAGGCTCTTTTTCTTTAAAGTTAAGCTTGTAGTCTTTTAATTTCTTTATTGCAATGAA
Source organism: Urocolius indicus (assembly GCA_013401255.1). Taxonomy (NCBI): domain Eukaryota; kingdom Metazoa; phylum Chordata; class Aves; order Coliiformes; family Coliidae; genus Urocolius; species Urocolius indicus. Next base: position 114,393 of record WBNH01010181.1, read on the forward strand.
AAATGTGAATGTTTTTCTTCAATTTAGGTTTTTTTTTCCCCCCATACTTGTTTGTTTTAAAAATAACGGGTAAAATCCTGCCCCACTTAAGCCCTTGGGAGATCTGCCAAGATATCACTCATCTAGCACAGCTTTCACACCATCATGTAAGTATTATGGATGTTGAATGTCAAATAAAAACATCCTCTTCCCAAATGCTTTTTAGTCACAAGAATTAAACAAACAGAAAAAAAATCAAAACAGTCAAGGCTAAAAGTCCTTTCTCTCCTAAACGCTTCATGTTTTTGCTCTCTACTCTTCCGATGTTATAATTTAAATAGTTTTTTAGTTCTCACAGGCAGGCAGGCAAGACAGAACTTGAAGAGTGTACATAAAATCCCTGCTTGTCTCTCACCTCCTTTAAAAAATGCCTACCAGACAGTCTTTATATGCATAAAAATTTAAAAAGCAAACAATTCTGTCATTTTTATGGATCATGTGAGTAAGACTGGCATTATTTGGCTTGCTCAGTTAATTCAACTTTTAGCTAACAATTCATTTTTGAGCTAGAAATATTGACTCATTCACTGAAGTTCCTAACAAGCAGTTGCACTCTATTCCCTGAAGGACAGGTTTTTCACTTTTTGTTATTACTATTTTCAGAGTTATTTAATGTTTGCATGTGCAAGTAGATTCTAGACACTGTTGATTTACGTAATATCTACATGCAAGGACCAAATGATACTTCCTTTTCCTTCAGATGGCTCAGCATTTCAAAGGCATGGAGGCAAGGTAAATTTAAGTTCTAACATTGTAATAGGAATTCTTTTGAAGCACAGCACGCTCAATAAATGGCAAAGGCATCTCTTGAGGAACAGCTAAAAGCCATTTATACTCGGGCATTTCTACAGCATAAGAAAAAAAAAAGCAGAATGAGACAAATTTATTGGTGTTATTTTTATTGATTAAACTTTGAAGTGTGTATAGTCTCTGGAACACCCCATCTAATCCAACTAACTTGAGGATAAACTCACAGTTGTATGGACAATGTGTATTAATCAGCTATCACCCATGACACATACAACATGACACAGCTTGAGAAAGAAATTTGGGAGGAGGAGGTTTGTTTATCCTGGAAAGAGATTTGAAGTGTTGCATGACAGAACATGCAAAATACTCTCCTGTTAAATAAAATGAATAATATGCAAGGGTTACTTAAGGAGTAGCTGAAGTATGATCAAATGGGTTATAAATCTTTCTCCATCTGCTATATGCAAGGCTTTAAGAATGCAGATTCATGTCAGAACACAGATAGATGTTGTATTGTCACGCACGTGTTGAAAAAGACTTGTAAATGAAGGGGAAATGGCAAAACGTAGCAAGACTCACATACAGCTCTATGGAATTGGATTTGAGAAGCTGGTCATCTCTTTATTAGGAGACTTTACATAGGTCTTCTTACTTACAACTCTTTCTTTTGTTTATACAAGTATGTGCACCTTTGCCACACAGTGAAGCAATACATAACTAATAGTGCATCCACAGGCTAATTGTATTGCAACTGTCTTCATGTTTCCTCCATGAGGTCAGCTAGAGGAGGCCCGTACCATAGCCTAGTGTCCTCTGTAGGTCTGCCTATGCTTGCTCTTGTCCCAATCATCAGGGGCCTGGGATCCTCACTTGCTGACCAATAAATACAGCCAGGGCAAATCTGATTCCACTTGATCTTTCCCCTGGAAAAGGTGAGGGACATCAGTTACTTTGCTTCAAAAAGAGCAGCTCCTGACCTAGGACTATAGTTTTGACCTCTCTCCATGGGTTCTTGTTCCATGTGTTCACTGGTAGCACTCACAAGTGACTTCTCAGCAAACACAGTGGTTCACTTCCACAATGAAAGGTATGTACTATTATTATTTCAATGTCACACTTCACTATAGTGTTATTTACATTCATGTACCACCCTTTAATAGTTTTTTTCCTGCCTGTGTGTGACCCCAGGGGAAAGACGGGTAACTCTCTTGCTATGTGCTGTCTCTCACCTCTTCAATGACTGCTGCTCTGAGCATTGGTGTCAGTCTCTGGCAGGTAGGCAGAATTGGCCTGCCTCTTTCAAAAGCTGAACATAAACTTTTTCCCATACATTGGAAAAGGTCATTTATAGCACCTGCTCCTAGAAGGGCTGTCTGATCTGGATAGGGATTTTCTGAATTTTGGATTTGACCCCAGCCTGAGCTATAAATTATGCTTTTCTGACGATTCAGTAGTTTGGTCCTCATGTTGTTAGAAGATAACACTTTACTCTTATCTCTCTGAACTTTGAACCTGACGGGTCAGGTTGAGGGAAGGAAACCTCCTGTAGATTAGGTGGTGGACTTTGTAGTGTCAGATTAGGCTTAAAGGCCACAGGCTCACTAACCCTTAAGTTCTGGCCTACAGAAGGCATTGTTGATGTTTTCTCCCATCTCCTTCTCTCTGCCCACTCCCTAGAAGATGCTACCTTTACTTTGGAGCACCAGCATCCAGCATCTATATGCAACACTTCCTCCCATCAGACTGAAAGTCATTTAGGTTAAGAATGTGCCACTTGCTGATTTAGTCCAATGAGTAAAAGACCTGAATTTGGTTCAGATCAGCTGTACAATAAAGGGTAACATTACCTACTAATTCGGCCACCTAGCCTAAATTTGACATGTTTAATTGAACAGTGATAAATTCAATTGCCCTGTATAGCAGATCCTCTCTTCTTTCCCAAGCATCCATCAATCAATTCCCTCAAACAATTCTGTATTTATGGGGATTTTAGGTATTTACCTACAGTCACCATACAGCAAGATAGAAATGGCAACAAACTGTAAGAGGAAAGACAAACTGATAGATCGTTAGACAGACCGAATCAGCTTGTAGAGTTGACAATTATATTCATTAACTCAATCAGCCTTCCATTAATAGTGTGGGTTTGATTGCTGTCTTGCCTACAGGTAAATCTCCATCAAAATTACAACCATCAGTTAGTCCCCATTTTTAGGACTTGTATATACTAAGGAGTGGAAAAAAAAAAAAAAAAAAAAGATAAAAGAAAAATCTGTTGCCGTTTCCTTTCTTGCAGCAGCAAAAAAAAAAAAAAAAGCTGCTCCAAAAGCAGCGGGAGGTGCGGAGCTACAGTGACCTCAGCCGGTGCTGGAGAGACTGTGCGAGGACCGATTCCGCAGCTCCACTTTGCCATGCTCACAGCTTCAGAGTGCTGCACCTCTTCCAGCCCTCTGATATGGCTTTTCTCGTCCTTACCAATCTACATCCCGGACTGAGAGCTTCTCCAGCTCCCCATTCTCGTCCACTGTGATAAACGGCATTGGGAATGGCCACGTTTCCATTTTCACCGGGTAAGGTTGTATGACAGCAGCTAGGCAGATGTGAGACAGTGAGAAGTGGGTTTAAATTCATTTCAGACGGGTTTTTTTGCAGGCGAAGTAGGAGACGTTGTGAATGAGTGTCCCCAGCATTTAGTAACATTAAGCAGCATACATCTTCTGCTCATGTCAGCCTCCAATTTAAGGGCTATGCTGATAAAATATATAATTCTCAGTGAAATCCCTTATGAAGTAAATTCCTTTTATAAAAATAGCTGTGCTATACAAAATTTTCAGTATCATATGCTTATGTTGTGAATTCTCAAGTCCCAGTCCAGAGTCAGTACAGCTTCATTAAAAAACAAAACAAAACAAAACAAAAAAAAACAAAGAAACAATGCTGTAAAGAACATTTGGTTCTAATATTTCTGGTCACAATTTGTGCTAATGTATCAAGCTGAAAAAAGATCCTTACATTTACAAATAACAGAGCTGTTAATTCCACCAAAACAGTATCTTTTAGCATCCCTCTTGGAGCTTTCCTTATTTTAAAATAAATCAGGTTGTAATGAAGCCCTATAAACATGAGTGGGGGAGTCTTGGTATCAAGGATAGTAATGGCCTGTTTTTTCCACTCATAAGCAATAAACTCAAGATTTCTCATGTCTTACCACAGCAAATAAATCCTGTATAACCCCAGAATCTACAGATTGCACATTCAGCTCAAACAAATTTGGTTTGTTCCACTGGCATTCATGAAGTGGTAAAGATTTGTACCAAACCAAAGGTCCAGTTTTCTGTGTGTTCAGAGGCAAAAACTTTGTAGCCTGCAATTCTCTCAAAATCTAACCCATCTTTTCCTGTCCCAGGTTCACACCCTCTGAAACAGAAAGCCCATTGTTGGGAGATAGAGGAGGTCACAGCATCAAGCTGTCCTGTGAGAGAGCAGCTTGGAGGGCTGGGGACCAAGGGCAGTTCAGGTTAACAACTGGGAATAGAAAGCTGGGAATGGGGCACAGCCAGTGTTCACAATGTTAGCTCAATGATGGAGAAGTTTCCAAGGAGCCCCAGCTTCAGCCTTGAGCTGCCTCTCACTGCATGAATTTTGAGAAGTGATGCTATGACCCTTATTCTGAGGAAATTCCCTAAAACTTCTGCTGCTGGAGAGAAATATCAATTTTGTTTTGCCTGATATGATGTGTCTGCTTCCTTTATATCTGACCACTTGTGTCCAGAAGCTTTAAGCCAGAACTGCATTTTATAGAAACATAAGCAAGTAGTACATTTCCTTCCCCTGCTTTGAAGTTAGTGTGGAATCCACAGGTAACCTTGGTTTGTTTTGGTTTTTTTCTCCTTGCCTTATTTGGAGAACAGGAAACAAACCAGAGGCTGTTGATATATCAGAGAAATCTCATTTTTATTTAGTCAAGTCCCACCACTGCTGTCAGGAGAGTAGACATTGTAGCTGCAGCCTGGAGTGAGTTTTCTTTTGTATGCTCTATTGTGCTTCAAACCAGTCAAGGGTTGTTTTGGGTTTTTTTCGGCAGGGTGGATGTTGGCTTATTGGTTATGAGAGCCTGTACAATCATTGCAGTGGAAATAAAAAGCCCTGACACTAGAGCAGGAGAAATAACAATGTTCGTTTCTTCCCACTAAGTGGAAATAACATGCTTTGTTCCACCAATTTGAGGTATAGAATACCTGACGTGAGATGGTGTACATAACATTTCGTATTTTTCTGGGAAAAAGTCTCAGCATCACTGCACCTTGCCAGAACAAAACTCTTCCAAAAATGGTCAGGCACGAGGTCAATGATAATAGCCAGATTTTGAGGGCCGAGGTAAATCAGAAGGATAGGATACAAGTATCTCTATCAACTGATAATGTGGCCTGGAACATTTCTTTCACTGGCTAGCTGAAAGTCAGTTCTTGGATATTGTGCCCCAATACTCACACGTGAAAGTCTTTTAAAAGACCCTTTCTAACCTCCAATAAATAAATATATAATGAGTGACAGGCCCTTCCATAACTGATCACATAGAACTGACAGGAAGAAATGGTGACATTGGTTTAATAAATCATGCAGCTTGCTGAACTAGATAGCATCATATATTTTTAAGGTAAGCCCTCATAGATTTCAAATAAAAAAGGAATCACTCAGAAGACAGCCTACTTTTTTCTGTTCCTTGCCTCAATATATTGAGATAATAAAAAGACAGCTATTGACTAGATTAACCTGTTTCTTCCACTGGCTCCTTTGCAATGCTGCATGGTCATGGAGAGACACAAAAGGATCCAGATCTTTCTGGTAACCACTTGTAACATCATTTTTAGTATATCCTATACATTAAAGGACTTAAATGTCTGCAGCTAAAATGTAATCTTGAGTTTTGGAGGGACTCTAGATGTGTATTTCCATTATAGTTTTACAGTCTCTAGGTTGTTTGCCACAAATGCAAGGAAGCACAACTGTCTGCTTCAGTGGACGGTGAATCGGGACTGACCTACTGTGGGGGAGACTGAACAGGCACAGAATGTATTTTTCAAATACATGAATCAGCAGCATTTCCATGGGGAAGTTTTAAAACACATTAATGGAAAAAAAATAAACAAAACAAACCCAGAAACATAAATGCTTCACTTTAAGATTTTTCCTTTTCTCCACAATTATTTTTATAATTCTTATTTGGGACACTTCCTACAAAGCTTTTATCCAAGATCTTAATGTTAACTTCTTTTATTTTCCTTCACATTTTGTTGTCAGATTATAATGAAAGTGAGAGTCGTTTGGCATAACTGAATCCACTAGGGTCAGCAAGAGCCTTCATTAAGAGCCTGAGATGTGGTCCCAACCTTGTGAGGGCAGATGGGGCCGTAGGATGGAGGCGGAGGAGCACTGATACTTGATTGCCTCTGTCTCACCTGACACAGTATGAGCAGGACATTGGGCGGTGCTGGTGGAGAATCTCTGAATCATTGGTCTGGTCTCCTGTTAATGGTACGGTAAGAGATAGCACAGTTAAAATCAACAACCATTGCCTTCATAGAGCACATTCCATTCATCAGCTCACAAGGCAGACTTTTCGACTTTTCAACTTTTCTGTGTTGTTTAAGCCAGAGTATAAATAACTGACATTCCAAAGATTATTAATAGAGCCTGTAATGGTTAAATAACAGAAGGTGAACTAGGCAGGCAGAAGGGTTCCGGGGACTGGGATGTTAGCCCAGCATGAGGGACTCACTCTTCTGACACGTTTCATGCATAACCTTAAGCAAACCACTTGCCCTCTTGTGTCCTGTTTGACTAAACTGGACAAATAATCTTTCCTTGTCTCGTGGGTTTGATGTGAGGATAAATAGATCAAAGATGAGAAGAGTGTACATACAGTCTATATTACAGACATGTCTTACAGTACAAGTACAGTTGTGATGGATTTTTGAACTTTGAGTCATTTGATAACTTCACCCTGCCTTGAAATAAACTTCTTCAGTCACAATGTAATTTTATCCAGTCTTCATAAAAATCTGATCACAATACTTGTTTGAATTTTTTCCCAGAACTGGTCTGAAGCACAAGAGAAAGATGTACAAGGTGAAGCTATACCATGGACATATTTCTAACTGACTGTTACAGCTCCTGGATCAGATTCTCAGCTGATAGAGCTACAGGGTAATTGGATTACAGTTAATGTAAATCTCCCAATTGACATCGTCAGAGAATCAAGGCCCATCACCTAAAACAAGACACGTTTACAAAGGACTATGATACGTGTGATGTTCTTCTTGGCTGTTTGTTACAATATGTAATGAGAAAATAGGATAAGCTTTAACAATGAAATTCTGAGCTTTTCTGAATTTAAGTTTACTCCTACTGTAATATCATTTTTTATGTCACAACTAGACTGTAGATCAAAAGGCGGACTGTGTCAAGGGAATTTGGTGTTTTACATTTAGAAGGAACATTTAATGAATTATGCTGCCCCCAGATAACCCCTATTTCATTTGTATATAGTGCTCAGGGCTAAGGATTGTCTTCCTGATCCTTCTCACATGTTAGGCAAGTATGATTCAAGAGTTGTCATATTACTGCTCCTATCCTTACTTCATACTAAATCCTGCAAGTGCTGAGTGCTTTAACTCCCCCTGAGCACATAAAATGACTTTAATACAACAATAACCTTAAATTTATCAAAGGCATAAAGTTCAGAATGAAATTAAATGCTTAACTTTTTTTCTCTGTGTGGCTAGTGGGCAAAACATATTATGTAAACATGACCTTTTAGTAATTTCATATTTACTCCTTTTTATATTAGTACCTAATTGCTAGATTTTTATTAAAAAAAATGAAAAGTACTCTAAAATGTTAAATTGCCTATAAATATTCTGTCCCCTTAATCCCTGGAGGTATTACTGACTCAGCTCCTACTAACCAGGCTTGTCAATTTGCAATTCTACACATCGAGGAGAGGGGTACAGTGGACGAAAGCTAGTTTGTCTTAGGTGTGGCCTAAGGGTAAAACTATGGGTCTCTGTAGGTAGGGACCTATCAGCTGAACTTGCAGTCCCTCCAAATGACTGGACCCTTGGTCATGGTTGTATAATTTGGCTACTACAAGCAGGCCCCAGCTGCAGTTACGTATCTCTATAAAACTAAGAGATAGTCATGAACTAAATTAACTCTGAAAATAATTTACTTTTTTTGTACAAAATGCAAAGCCATCTTTTCTAACACTTCTGAAGTGTTACTTGAGGACTGCATTTGGCCTCTGATTTCTACCCCACTCACATGTACAGATAGAGCAGCAGCCTATGGAGCAGTGATGTATTCAAACACTGTAAGTCTAACCCTCAACTAGGAAGAAATGGCATAACTTCGGTGAATATAGCATAAATCAATGCCTACAGAGAAGCTATGTTAGTTTAATTACCCAAGGACCTCAAACAGCTTTAAGTACTTCTTCTTTTCTATTTCAGTGGGGTTTTGTTATCACATGAACAAACACTAGAAGAGAAGAATTGGTGACTGCAGAAGATCTTGGATTATATTCCAAGAACTCTCATTTGAACTTGTGGCAAAACTATCCTTGTCAAGAGTGGAATTAGGTCTGAGCCTGGAATGCTCCATTTTCACAGAATTTGCTGTTCTCTGGGATTCTATGTGAATCACTAAGCACTGCCAGTTGACAGGGTAATTTTAAGAAGAAAATTTGAGCTCAAGTATTGGAATAGGAAAAGAATGTTTTCAAGCAGCACTGATTTTTTTTTTCCCCATTTGTTTTCTAGCTACACTCTCTCTTTGGCAGACCTACAAAATAAGAGTCTGTTGACCAGCAGCATTTGTTGCTCCAGGGCAGAGAGCATAGGACAGAATCAGCACACACTCTGTTGCCCTTACAGAGTCCAGATGTTATAAAATGCAGCAGAAGTAAGGCAAGCTGTGGAATAGAAAGAGACAAAAACATTCTGAAAATCGTCCTTCCCCACGGACTTTTCCATGTATTTGCACATCAAACAAACATCGACCTGGTGTGTTGGAACAGAGTTTTTGGCATCACTATCAGTTAAGGATCTAAAACAACTCTACTGAGGCCAGCAGAGCTGGGTGCCTCCATTTCAGCAAAGTCCTTGCATGTGCTAAGTGGCAAACAGCTGCTCTGCAGTATCAGCAATGATGCATGAGAGAACCTGAAGGAAGCTGCAGGTCTTCAGCTTTCTCCTCTTTGTTACTAATACTGACCTAGCTGTCTTTCAAGGTAGGAATTCATGGTGTCCATAAAACAATTTGTATTGTGGCAAGGTATTTGTTTTTGACATAAGGAAACTGGTTGCAAAAGATCTTCCTGGTGTTCCTGAAATCTTCCACCTTGACTAGACCTAGCCAAATGCCGAAGAAACTTTGCCAGGAAAGTTTCAATGCTGATGAGGTTGCTACAGCTGGCACCTTTAGTGTTTGTTGCATGTTGTATTATTGGACTTAATCTCATGAATTGTTCCTGCTGGTTGTACATTTTTTAAGATTTGGATGCAGAGGAGAGAGTTGAACTTACAATAGCTACATGGTAGTCTTGTCTGTGCACACCACATTTATTTCAAAACTGGTTTTACAAATTACCAGAAGATAAACTTAATTTGTAAGTGTGAAGCAGTACTAATAATATTGTTAGTGATCATTCATCTGATGAGTTGCATTTTGAGCCTGTGAGCTAAGATGCTGAGGCTGTGAGCCTAACCTACAGCAACTTGAACTTCAACAGTTTTTTCTGGATACTTTTAAGATACAGAAATTCCTTCCAAAACACAAAGCAACTGAAGATATTATGTTAGCTTTGAGTGTTCAACAAATTAATACACAGTAAAAAACACAATCTCCGAGTTGCATACCATTTCAGACTGTGTCAGCCTCTGCTCTTTACCTAAACACTTCATCTTTGTGGAAAGAATGCAGCACAATCCTAATGCCTCAAAAGGATATGCATTAAAACTCATAGATTTGCATGAAAATCTTGAGGAAAAAGGGGTTTGATTGCATGCAGTAGGCATGTAGGAAAAAGCAGGTTCTGAAAGGGTTTTGTTATCCACTTAGGACAATAGGTCAGTAATAGCTGCATCGTAGCAGAGCACTCTTACTTTAGGCAAAGTTCTGCTCTGTTTAATGTCACTGAGAGTATTCAGCTCTGGAACCCTCAACATAAGAAAGAAATGGACCTGTTGGATCAAGTCTAGGAGAGGGCCACAAAGACGATCAGAGGGCTGAAGCCCTCTCCTGTGAAGACAGACTGAGACAGTTGGCCTTGTTCAGTCTGTAGAAAAGAAGGCTCTAGGAAGACCTTATAGGAGCCTCCCAGTTCCTAAAGGAGCCAACAAGAAAGCTGGAGAGGGACACTTTACAAGGGCAGGTAGTGGCAGGACAAGAAGTAATGGCTTTAAAGTGAAAGAGAAAGGATTTACGTTAGATATTTGGAAATCCTTCCCTGTGAGAGTGGTGAGGCACTGGAACCATTTGCCCAGACAAATTGTGGATTTGCCATCCCTGGAAGTGCTCAAGGGCAGGTTGGATGGGGCTATGAACAACCTGGTCTGTGCCCACAGCAGAAGGGTTGGCCTAGATGATCCTTAAGATCCCTTCCAAGTCAAACCATTCTACGATTCTATGACCAAGAATACAAGGACTGCTAATTTATAAGGTGGCTTTCTGTCCAAAAAGTAATTGTTTTACTGTGTAAATAACTGAAACTTTCAGAGTTTTTCTGCTGGTTTGCCAAAAAAGTTCATGCAAGATCATACATTGACAACTATGCAAACTGCAAATACAGAAGCCACTAGCTATTCTACCCTAATTCCCCATGTAGATGCTTTTCATCATTAAATATATGATATCTTATTTTCCTCCATTCACAAAGAGATGTTCTTGTGTCATTATGGCACCTGTCCCACACTTCGGACAGCAGTTTTCTTCCCTTAGCTGGAGCAGCAAAATTGAATATGGTTCAGTTCTTCAGCCTGCAGCAGCTCAGCATATTAACACAAATCAGCCTTCATTTGTCATTTCAGTGAACATGGCAGATTGTGAAGGAGAGCGGTGGAAGTGTGGTCATGTGCTCCTTTCTATCACTGCTGGAACACAGGCCATAAGTTTCAGCAAAAGGACAAGGCAGATATCCAGGGACAGCAACCCCTTAAACTACCTCTGTGCAGTGGCAGAGGCTTTCTGAGCATGCCCTGAGGGCTCACCAATCTCCCTACAAAGAATGAGTGCAGACAGCTACTACACCATCAGTTTTCATCTTACCTTACCACATGCTGCTTTCCCCATATAAGCAGGCCATTGGCTGCCCTTTAGAGTCTACATGTTCCAAAGATATTTGTTAGTCAACTTTAAAACTGTGAGGAGTAAGAATTTGTATAAAAAAAACGACCCTGTTATTTACAGACTGCTTCTGGACTCTGAGCATGTTAAAAAGCTAAACATAAAACCCTGCTGACATCTGCGAAACAAATTTTTTTTGGGTCAAGCTGATTTGTCTTCACTGCAACCTACTTACGATATATTTAATTAGTCCATACTTCAGGGCTGCTGTCAATCTGTTTCCTCTGAAGACTGGACAGAGATGGAGCTGCAGTGCTGGGCGAGGTGGTGGTTGTTCCTAGTGCTATTGAGGAAGATCAGGTATTTCTTCAGCATGTCTTTTTCACACTCTCATGGTTAAACCTGTCACCAGACTCGATAGTAACAAACTGCTGGTTTGATAACACCATATTTCAGGATGGAATTTTACTACAGGAAATTTGCTGGGAATATCCTTCCTCCTCTCAAGCATGAAGCATGGCAAACGGTCCCATGACTTCCTGGGAAGATCTGGAAACATCATCTAAGAAATTCCTGGTTCATCCAAAATACCAGCAATGCCCTTTATTTTATCTCTTCCTTACCTGTGACACCATGTTTGAGGTTTAGAATCTCTATGACAAGTGCACATGACAAGTCTTTCATGCAAAGGTCATAGGGGGTGTTTTATAAACTTTGGTTATTCTATAATTACAGGATTTTCTGCAGATGTAAGACATTGAATTTCATGACACACAGTTGGTTCCTCTACACTCCTACTTTCCTAAATGAACAAGAGCTCAAAGAAGAACCCAGGAGGCACTTCATCATTTCCAAATGAAAAGGAGATTGAGTTCTAGGTTTGGAGCATGTCAGACAAACGGTGCAGGTAATTTTATTTACCATGGCAAATGAACAGTTGATGTTTTTCTTCACCAGGTCTTTCCCACTAAAAGAAGCAGCCTGCATTATAAACAGTAGAGAAAAATGACATTCGCAATGCTGAGCCCTGCTTCCAAACGATGATGTGCAAGGCATATACACAACTTCTTGGCAAGAATCCATTTGTCAAAATAAAAGAAGCCAACTGTGTCAGGGAAAGAGACGATAGATCTTGACAAACTTGTAGATGCTAGCAAAAATACAAACAAAAAGTTGCTGTGACTGCCGCATTAATGTACCACTGCCAGAGTACCAGCTTCAAAAATGAACAACTGTTGATGCTTTCGCGACTAGTCAAAAGAGCAAATGTCATGATTTCTGCTATGTTTGACATTTTCTATAGTTTCTACTCAATTTTAATCTCTGTGTAATACCCAATACTCAGCTTTCTACAAGAAAGACAGAATAAGTAAGATTCCCACAAATAGGATAATACATTTGAAGACAGCTGACCTAAGAAAAGAGATAGCAGAGATGAAAATTTCTTGACATTTTTATGAACTCATCATTTTTGCCATTTAATATATAAAAAGAAAAACCTATTTCCCCTGATTGATTACTTTAATGAATAAATGTACTCAATGATTTGGTGGCTTGAGTAGATTAAATTTCCCTTGCTAGCAGGAACTGGCCTTAAATGAAAGTGTTTTGAGGGTTTATTCATTTTTCCCAGACCAAAAAAAAAAAAAAAGGATATAAAATGGGTCTGAATTTCAAACCACTTTGATCTCTGTGTATATTTTATAAACTATTGTCTGAACATCTAGGAGTTCCTGTGAAGTAAAACTCAATTACAGTCCCCTAGATTGTAGGCTCAAATAATTCCAGACTAGATTTTTCACAATGTCACTGATGTGTTGAACAGCACCCATCAGCTTATAATAACCTCCTTCTTTTGCATTATACCTCTTTGCTGTAATCAATTCAAATATTCATTGTCACAAAAGCCTTGCTCCTCACATCCACAAAATTCTTTCCAAAACACAGCAGCAAATAAACAGTTGATTTAAAAAAAAAAAATTAAAGGCTGCATCTCCATCTGTGGTTTTGACAAATTTTGGATGGAAATAGGAAGTAAGGCTGAAGATTGCAGCAGGAAGCAATGGGTAAAATAAGGACATTTCATAATAAAAACCTAAATTAAACAAACAATAACAATAAAAACACCTAGAAAAAAGGAGGAACTGTGTGATTTTGCAGCGGTGCTAGTGGACAGGAAATTCTTCTGTTTGTGGCTGTGTTTTGCTCTGGTAGGTTCATTATCAAACCCATGGGTTATGGTGCAGTATAATCTGAAGTTCTCAAACACATAAGCTTTGTGTCTGATTCTTCCAGAAGTCGTGGGTTAAGCATCATCTGTCTCAGTGGCAGAGCATCATCTGACACTCCACACTAACACAGATTTTCCTTTGGTTGATGTATGCACTAATACAAACACACACAACCCAAAGCTAAATGTAAATTTCTTTTCCCAAAGGCAGACTTTGTGTTGGCCTGGGTCTGTACCATATAACCCAAACATATTTCCAAACATTATCTTTAAGACAATTGTTTTCATGGGAGGGGGAAAAACCACACACATTTAAAAAAGTCATATCATGTACTGCTTTAATTACAGTTTTGAATTTTCTGTATTTTGCTTACTTGGTAGATGTATATCTCCAGCAACAGAGTAAAGAGAATCAAAGACAAATGAATATAACATTTATTTTCACTAGCAATACCGGGTTGAAGGAGCTCTGCTGCAGATAAACCTCCTGATTGCATGTAAAAGAAAGAAAATTCAAACTATGGTGAGTCCATGTTTTAATTTCTCTGGTTGTGTCCTGATGTTTACTCCTGTTCTCTTCATGCGCCTTGTCTCAAACCACATTTGCAGAGGAAAGAGTTTGCAAGCTTTCCTTTGAGGCTGGCTGCCACTTGTTGTTAATCACAGAATCTTAAGGGTTGGAAGGGACCTCAAAATATAATCTAGTTCAACATCCATGCCAGAGCAGGACCACCTAGAGTAGGTCACATAGGAACTTGTTCAGGTGGGTTTTGAATATCCCCAGAGAAGGAGACTCAACAACCCATCTGGGCAGCCTGTTCCAATGCCTGTATAAATACAACTGCCCACTCCCTCTGCCGAGTATCAAACACTTTTTTCTCATTTTTCTGTTCTGCAACATTTCCTGGTTTTACTGAGTTGTTCCTCACTGACTTGGGCAGATCAAAAACAAATGTGCTTGTGTGTAATATTTGACCATTTCTGGCCTGTTTGAGAAAATGTACAGATACTTTTGGAAGTGACAGATGGTTAGATTAGCAACAACTGAGACCAATTCCTCTTTTTTGTTCCAAATTTAACTACTGCATTCTCTAAATGCTACAAGATGCAATAGTGAAGGCCATAAAGGCTTTTCATCTGGGAGAGAAGCACAAAGGTAGAGGCAGAACCTTCTCACAACAATTAATATCCAGCATACATCCAAAGCACAGCAATATAGGCGATGCCCACCTTGGAGATCTGTCAGGTTGCTGTTTAGTGAGACGTGGCTCCAAACCAAGGTGTTTCTCTGAACAGCTTCACATCCCTATGCAGTCAATGCAGAGGGACAGAATAATAGAGGGAGCAGAGGAGCTGCTATGATTGGCAACTAGTCACTCAAAACTGTGAGCAGTGCAATAGCACAGCATCCAGGTTTTAAGCCACGTCAGTATGAAGCTGTCTGGACTCAAAAGTCCCCTGCACTTAACCCCACTGACAAACTGACATTTAAACGTCCTGGTTTCTAATTATGTCTGTTTATTCAAACTGAGATTTTCCCATTGCTCTTCTCAAGAGTCCCGACTATTTTACTATCTGACTTGGTGAATAAGGCAATTGAAGCCACACGAGCAGCTACTCCTCCATAATTATCAACTGATACATAGTCACATGCAGTAGTAGCTTACTCTAGAGAAAAGTCTAGGGGAAAAAAAAAAAAAAAGCAGGTTTTTTATCATTTGTTGTCCAGAGATGTGATGAGTAGGTTTAGGTGAATTGGCAACAAAAACTATCTTGCTTCTACGGAAGCAGTCTAGTCCTGCAACGGCTAAAGCCAACTCCCTAAAATCCTCAGCATAACTTGTTCTATTTGTGCTAACAACCAACATTAAGCACAAGTCAGACTGTGGAGTAGTTATGTCCTTAAAATCTGGAGACTGATTGATAATTAAAACCAGAAGAGTCGTGCCAGTTCAGAAATCCACATACCATAGCACGAATCCTAAATGCACCTGATTGTAACTCAATACTGAGAAAACTTTCTGATTGAGAAAAAAAACCAAAGATGCACAACAGGTGACCACTCGTGGCATTCCTGTGAATATCACTAATAGAAGAAAATTCCCAAACCCAACTGTTGGAAAGACTATTTTTAAACTGTGGTTTATTCCTGGAGCCTTGTGAGACTCACCTATGCCATTAGCACAATGTGATAGTGATGTGACATCTCCTTTCAAATCCCTCCTTTCCTCAAGGACATCGGGAGAGGTGAAAGCTGACAGCATTTCTGCTACACTGACAGAGCTGTGGGTCAAGCGAGCACCACACGAGTTTACATGAGGGCTGAATTTGACCTTGTGTCACAGCAGCTCCCAGAGGACCCTGTAGTAAGCACTGATGTATTCAAGGCCATACACACTGGCATCGCAACGAGATCTCCACTTTAAGGGCAACGTTGAGGGCATCTTTCATCCTGGGGCACACACAAAGCATCAGAAAGATGTTCTGCTACAAAAATTTTGCGACAAGCTGCCATCATCTCCTGCAGGGCACATACAGGAGTCTGCTGTTGAAGACAAGCCATCAGAGCCTGCCTCAGGTGCTGACAGCGCTTCTTTAACACATCCACTTCTCTAACACAAGCCTTATTCTCAACAGCAGCTGCTACTGATCGAGCTGTTACTGATCGAGCATCTTCTCCTTGTCGGCTAAAAGGCAAAAAGCAAATCTGTCGGAAATGACATGGCCTAGCATCTTGTGGGCAGAGGGCTAGATCAGCTTCTAGTCCGGTGGCTGCGTGCTCATATCCAAACACAGAGATCCAAAGGTGCTTTTGTATCGGCCGGAGGCAGCTCGATGATCTGCTGGAGGCTGGAGAGAAGGCTGCGTGACGAAGGGCGAGGCTGCTTTGCAGCCACCTGACCCGCCTGCCATCTAGTGTACGTTCAGGAGATATTTGCAGCCCACTACGGCGGTGGCTGGGAAACAAAGAACAGAATTAGCCTGCACTAATGTGGCACGTAACTGATAACGGCTCCTGAAATAGCTAAGCCTTTTCACCCCAGGGTTCCCCATTATGTAAGTGGGGCTTACCCCCCAAAACCAGCTCGCCAGTAGCAATTGCTCTCAAAACCACAGCAGGCAAAACCAAGCACTTACTGAGCTGTAAAAGAAGCAGATTACTTTGTCATCAAGCAGTGGTACTCCATTTACACACGATAAACTGGGAGTACTGCTCTAGGTATACTACTTTTAAAACTATTCATCTCCTTCCCCTGCTCAGCTGTGTCTCTGCTTTCAAGTTTGTGCTAGACATGCACAGCTGCTGAAAGAAACAGTGGTACTCTGCTACACCAAACCCCAGCATGCAGGTTTGTGTATCAGACATCATCCCTTCAGTGCCAAACAATCCGCTGTAATTCCTCTTTTCCAGACAGCCATCAACTTTGATTGCTCTTCTTGAATGGCATCTTCTAATTTGGAAGGTGAGTGAGCAATAAAGGACTTAAGAAGCAAGGATGGAACCGAGAGTAGAATACGTCTCTACGGATCTCTCAGTAAATTTTCTGCACAGGTCCATATTTTCTTGTCTCAGGGAAATCAAATTTGTGATTATCAGTGCTGAAGAGTTGAGTCTTTATTGAACAATAAAGTTACCTGGGCTTTCTGACAGAAAAAAAAAAAAAAAAAAGCCCATATTTCAAAGGAGCATCAATGAGACCTTTTTTTATAGATGTGTGTGTGTGTGTGTGTGTATGTATATATATATTAATACATACACACTCTCTGTTTATTGGTCTCCACATCCATGGAAAATAGTAAAAATAATTTTGTCTTTATCAAACCCAAACTCACACACACATTCAACAGCTTCTTCATCTCAAAACAAAGTCATGATGCTTTTGAGACCCAAATGCAGACACACCTCTAACAAAGTTCAGGGAACTCTAAACTATGTCCAAGCAAGTCAGCGCTGAGAACACATCAAAACCAGACACAGCAGTGCAGAGCCAACTGTCTTCTACCTGGGCTGAGTAGCTTTTAGGCAGCAGTGCAGAACTGCAGCCATCCCACCCCTGGCTCTGGCACTGCCCTGCAGCTAAAATGACGACCTTAAATCACTGTCAGGCCGGGGCAGTGCTGTGCCCTGCAGTCATCTTCTGTGGATCAGAAGCTAAAAAGAATTTAGTCAATGTTGTAAGAATCAGTGATGAACCCCCACTGCAGTCATTCCAATGAATATAAAGATATGCATATTTTGCTAAATTAAGACATCTACGTGCATGGGATCAGTCTACTCAAGAGCCCTGCTTTTGCTGTTGCACTATCACAGCAGAATATCACGACAGCGTTCTCATGCCTGGCTCCTTCAGTATGCACTTAGGCTAAAATCAGCTGCTGGGACAGCAACGTCTGAGTCTGTGTCTGCATAAAGGCTGTGAACTAGAAGTCCTTTTGGTGGTGTAATCTTGAGGAAATGAGATAAAAACACAAAATTATCACATCTCTTAGGTTTAAAATATTCCGTTTGAGTCAAATTGTTTTCTGACTGACGCATCAAAGAATGGCTAAATTTTAACAAAGACCTGGGACTCGTGATTCTGTTCTATAGCACGGGGCTGAGCGGAAGAAAAGGGAAGCTGAAGCAGAGGAGAGGTGGCTGATACCAGAATCGTACTTTTCATGTGTTTGGTTTTCCAAAAGAACTGGAAAGAAAAAAAAAAAAAAAAAGACAATTTCATCTTTGCCTCATTCAGCCACAACAGGAGCCAGGAACAAGTCTGGATCTTTTAGTTTGGCTGCACGTGTTTTCCCCCATTCCAACGAGCAGAGTGGCAGCAGGAAGATTTCAGCTTCTTTTTTTTTTCTGCTCTTGAGCTAAAGGCTTAGCTCTGCTCACGCAGGCTGTAGATCAGGCAGGACAAAGGTTACAAGTCACAAACATTTAAGCAGTTTGTTACATGCATTTAAAAATTAAACTACAACAATGAAACCTTGCTGCAGCACTCTGCTATTAAATCTTGGGGAATTTTTATGAGGTTTAGATTAGGAAGGTACTACTGGTTGTATTAGTGGGAAACAATGTGATTTATTGAGGTTTTTATTTCAACAACTGTGTAAAACTGTCCATCAGGCAAACCCACCTTCTCCACTTCCCCAGGGGTACCAGTGAAAAACAGAGCATTTAGGCAGGTGTAGTTCATGGTGCCAAGCAGGGACACAAAATGGTTCCAAAAAGGGAAGACAGGCCTCTTTTGCCTCTGGTTTGGGGCAAACGGAGGAAGGTGTGCAAGAGGAGATGTCCACATTTTTGGAGCAGGGACCTGAGGAAGGAGTACTGCAAGCAGCCACAAGTAGGACCTCCCTGTGGAAGGATACTGCAGGACTGCAGCCATCACTGCTGAATTGGAGAAGGTGGAAGGAAAACTGGATCCAAACCATAGCTGCAGTGGGTCCAAGGCACATTCTCCATTTGTATAAAACGTAGATTTGTATGTAAATACTCAACAATAGCTTCTCTAGTAATGAATAAGAAACAAATTGCTTATTTGATACATGAGAAAACCAATATTTTGCACAGATGAGGCAGATGACGCTTGATTTATATTGTCTTGCAAAAGCTTCAGACAATTAAGGGGGAAACTGTTCTGAGATGTAGTACATTGACAAAATTCTGGTACGGCTAACAGCAAGATGATTCACACAAGGACCATGTGGCATGTACAGCTCATTTTAACAGATACCAATGTGACATACATAAAGCTGTCAGCCTTTCTCTAAAGGACAGTCATCTACGTTTCAAGTGCCAAATTAATTATATCTGACATTTCGTTTATAACCTAAGGTATTTTAGATTTGGAGCTCGACTATGATAACAGCAGATTAGAGCAGCTCTCTATTTGACAGGATCGATTTTTCAAGTTATTTTCCTTATGTGTGCGGGTCTCGAGTTAGATTTTTGTGTCTCGAGCTCGTGTACAGGACACCAATACCTCTAAGCAAAGTAGGCTTTGTTCACCTCCTCCCCCAGTCGTTCCACGGTGAATTATTTTGCACTTTGAAGCAAGTTTCTTCGGCAGTTTTAATCACAAAGCTCCACCTAATGGAATGAGGAGAGAATTGTGCACAGAAAAAGGGAGAGACAGCTAAGTAATGCTTGCAAGGGAAGACGGCTACACAACTGCAAGCAGTTCATTTCCATTTATAAAGTCTCCCATTTCAAGGGCTTTAAAACTTTGAAGTAAGAGGAAAGACTCATACACACACACACAAAAAAAAAAAGTTTTAACTATAACTGATAGGTATTTCAGTCCATAAACAGTAATATCTCGCTCTGATCAGTCTCACCTTCAATGTTCCATTTCGGAATTACACATATATATAATAACCTGTAAATGTAGGTATCTAATAACTGATACGTGGTTCATTACTGAAAGTGAAATCTTTCAATAATGAAACAGTCAACTC
The DNA here is from genome assembly GCA_013401255.1 of Urocolius indicus. Taxonomy (NCBI): domain Eukaryota; kingdom Metazoa; phylum Chordata; class Aves; order Coliiformes; family Coliidae; genus Urocolius; species Urocolius indicus. Next base: position 134,203 of record WBNH01010181.1, read on the forward strand.
ATTATACAAAAAAAAAAAAAAAAAAACAAAAACAAACTGGCAAAACATTCCTATCAATTTCCCCACTGGAAATGAAGGCTTTCGGTACGATTTTAGATCATTCATTGATATCACACTGGAACACCAGCATTTTTAAATGTTGCTGCAGGAAAGAAGATGTACGATTTAAACAGCTTTGAAAAGAGCAATGCCATTTTCAAGGCTTTTTTTTTTTTAATTAAGTGCTTTGCAGATGTTAATACAGAAGATCAAACAAACTCCTGCACAAGCAAAAAAACCCCTCTCACAGTTTCACAATCGCTCCCCATGCAGATGAAGGCTCTGTAGCCACTTTGAGACTTTTTCTGCAACAGAAGGTACAAATCTAAATGTCACCTTGTATCAAGAGAAAGCATTTCATTGAAAAAACAGAACATTTGTCAGGATCATCTTATTTAAGATGACTAATGCAGGGATAGCCCTGAGTCTGTCTTTTAAAACTGTCAGTAGTAGGACAAGAATAGCTCGTTGGTTTTAGTAAAAATGCTAGTTTGGTATTTAATAGTCTTCTATCAAGAATTGCTCTTTGATATTCTGCACAAACAGACCTTTCAATCTAAAATTGGTTTCATTTGTAACATTGATGATCAGAAGTAGACCTATGACACCCATGGCACAGCACCTTCAACTAGAAAGGTGATTAAATCGTGTCTTTAGCAAATCTCAAATAAATCAGGCTATTTCACGTCCAGCTCTGAACTTGTGGGGTTTATCTCTGCAGTCGTTTTGCCTGGGCCAGGTTTTTTGTAACAGGGGGGTTACAGGGGTGGCTTCTTTAAACAAAGAGAGTTGCCAGAAGCTTCCCCTGTAGCTGACAGGGTTAGGGCCAGTCAGTTCTAAGCTGGACCCTGCACCTGACCCAGGCCTGGCCAATTAGTGATGGAGGTAACGCCTCTGTGAATAACATATTTGAGAAGAAGTTGTTGCACAGTTGAAAAACAGCAGCAGCAACAGGGAGGGAGAATATGAAAACATCTCTGCAGACACCAAGGTCAGTGGAGAAGGAGGGGGAGGAGGGTGCCCAGACACTGAAAAGGCTCCCCTGGGATATGTGGTGAGGATCATGGTGAAGCAAGTTGTCCCTCTATAGCCATGGAGGACCACTGGGAAGCAGAGACCCACTTTCAGCCCTTGGAGAAGCCCACGCCAGAGCGGGTGGATGCCTGAAGGAGGTTGCGACTCTGTAAGACATTCATCTTGGAGCAAGTTCCTGGCAGGACCTGGGAGTTCATGGGGGATGTGCCCACACCGGAGCAGGTTTGCTGTCAGGACTTGTGATCCTGTGAGGGACTCGGGCTGGAGCAGTCAGTACCTGAAGGACTGTCTCTCCTGGTGGATGAGCCACGCTGGGGCAGTGTGTGAGGAGCTGCCCCCATGGGGGGTCCCATGCAGGAGCAGTTTGTGAGGAGCTGCAGCCCATGGGAAGGACCCACGCAGAATAGTTCGTGGAGGACTGTCTCCCGTGGGGAGGGACCCCACAGTGCAGCAGTGGGAAGGGTGAGGAGGCCTCCCCCTGAGAAGCAGCAGTGGCAAAGTCCATCTGTAATGAACTGACTGCAACCCCCATTCCCTGCACTGCTGGGGGGGGCAAGGAAAGGGAGTCCCAGGAAGAGGGGTGAGGGGAGGTGTTTTAAGACAGTTTTATTTCTCATCTCCATTCTATCATTGTTTCTTTACTAAATCAGACCTTTTTTCCCCCCAAGCAGAGTCTGTTTTGCGAGTGATCTCTCCATCCTTAACTCTCAAGCCGTCTGTTACATTTCTCTCCCTCCCGTCCACTTCAGGAGGGCGAGTGATTTTTTATCACTTGGCGTACATTGGGCTAAACCACCACACTCACTTAACTTCGCAGTCATTTAACTGTGACTCATTAACACGCTTTTTGTAACCACACTCATGTTTTGGTGTCCCTGACCGGCGCATGTAACGGCTCGGTGCTGCCTGATCTTTTTTTTTTCCCTTTTAAGTTACACAAAGTCTCCATTAACGCATCTCTCTCTCTCTCTCTCTCTCTCTCTCCCAAACTCCTGCTTCTCTGGCTAAGTTTGGCTACGGTTGCGTAACGAGTTCAAAACGTAGGAGGAAGGCAGGGCTGGGAAACGGATGGATAAAGCGGTAATCATCCCATAATCATCCCATGAGCCTCGTTTCCCACGAGCCCCAAGCCAGGGCACACACGCCTCCTGCCTCTTTAACTCTGGGCGGCATCGCCCCGTCACGGGGGTCACGCGCGGCACCGCCCCCCCCCCCCCCCCCCGGCCCCGGCCCCCCCCCCCCCCCCCCGCCCCCCCCCCCCCCCCCCACCCCACCCCTCCTCGGAGCCAGGTTCCAACCCGCCGCCCGATTGGCTGGCTGGCTGGCTCCTTCCAGCCAATAGCAGCGCCCGTTCCTTTGGCGGCGTTGGTCGCTTCCAATAGCAGCGTCCGTTGTTCCTTCAGGGTGGCTGCCGGGTGCCTTTTCCCCGGTGGTGCTGGGGGAAGATGGCGGCGGCTGCGGCGAGGGCAAGAGCGGGAGCGGAGGAGCTGGGCGCTCTGGAGAAGCTGCTGGGGCTGCCGAGAGGGAACAAGTACGGCGTCCAGGGGGAGCGGAAGGTGAAGGGGAGCGAGGAGGGGCCGAGAGCGGGCGGGTGGGCACTACTCCCATTTCCCTACCGGCTGCTTCCCCTCCCGCCCTCACTCACGTGCCCTGCGGCTGCCTCACGCTTCCCTTTGCCTCTCTGGGGCCGCCTCACGCTTCCCTTTGCCTCTCTGGGGCCGCCTCACGCTTCCCTTTGCCTCTCTGGGGCCGCCTCACGCTTCCCTTTGCCACTGTGGGGCCGCCTCACGCTTCCCTTTGCCACTCTGGGGCCGCCTCACGCTTCCCTTTGCCTCTGTGGGGCCGCCTCACGCTTCCCTTTGCCTCTCTGGGGCAGGGGGGCATCGTGTCAGCCCTTCGCCTTGAGCCCGTGTTTCACCTCCCTCCCCCCCCCCACCGCGTTGGCTGGCAGCCCCTCGGCTGTGCCTATGGAAGGGGCTGAAGGGGCTGCCCTGCCGTGTGTCGCTGCAGAGAAGAGTCGGCTCGAAAACGTGCTTGGAACTTGCATCATTTTTGGGTTTTTTTGCTGCCCTGCGTTTTCCTGGTGCTGCTGTGGTTAAGTTTGCGTGAAGAAGACGGCGTTGTTGACATCAGCAGCGCGTCTGTGGCGAAAGAGCTCTTGAATGTTTGTTTCGCCCTTTCGAAGCGGGCGGCTCGACGTTTGAAACGTAAAGTTTCGTGATTGAAGACTCAGCTGAGGCATTACAGAAAAAAAAAAAACCACGTGGGGCTGAGGGTGTCAAGAATGTGCGAAGGCCTTAACGTGATTCTTTCCGAGACAGGCGACGATGGAAGAAACTGTGTGGTCACCTTATGTTTTTTATATGGGTCTTTTTAATTCACTTTTCTTACTATCTGTAATTTGAATCCTGAATATCAATACGTGTGGGGTTTTTTTTTTGCTTGCAAAAGCTTCCTCAGTGGTATCTTAGTGCTGTTACTGTAAAGCAGACGTCTGAAAAACTGAGTGAGTAGCTCTGTCCATGGCTTTTCTGACCATACATTCAAGCAGAAAAGTTGAGCGATAGTCGAGGACTCTTGGTACAACTCTGACAAGACTATTGAGCTTTCAATTAGCATCTCATGTTGGCTAAATCTGAACATAAGAGCCTTCTCTGCACAACCACACACTTTTTTTTTTAAAAGCCCAACTCAAAATTATTGCGTTTTAATTGTTGTCTGTCACTTGCTGTCATAAATGACTGAGCAGACCTTAGTCTTGCCATGAGTTTCCATTTCATTCATTTAGTTTCTGACTCTCAGCACTTCAGTTTCTCTTCCCCCCCAGTTTGTTACATGTGGTAATGTCACCAACAGAGACACATTAAAACTAGAGGTGTGATGTGTCCCACCCTGGTACCACTGAACCACAAACTTCTGTTGGGCCATTTGGGAACAAGACAGTGAGTATGAGTAAGCATTTCAGTCAGTCTGGCTACTGTGGTCTGCTCAGAGAGAAACTTGATGCTACTGACTTTATTATATAGGGTCCTGAATTTGAAAATTGAGTTTAAAAGCTGGTTAGGAAGTATCTTTACTACCTTCTAAACTCTTAATATATTGCTTTAAAGTTCAGGAACTGTAAAAACAAAAAACCAATTACCATTCTTACAGAAACTACTTTTTGAATGAATTGTTTAGTATTACACTTTTGTTTCCTCCTGTAGGTTCCCGTTCTTCAAACAAACAATGGTCCTGGTCTCACAGGATTAATGACCATAGCTGCCCACCTAGTTAAACAGGCTAAGAAAGACCAACTGCTTGGAAGCACTGCAGAAGAGAAGGCTGTTGTTCAGCAGTGGTTGGAGTATAGGGTGACTCGAGTAGATGGAAGCTGCAGTAAAGAAGACACTAGAATAATTCTGAAGGTAAGGAGTGCTTCGTTACCTTGACACTGAATTTTGTGGTGGCTAGACCTTGGAGAAGTTTATGGTGCTACTGTGTGGATGAACAACCAGTTAATAGTAAACACTGAGGACTTAACAGTATCATTAAGCACGGGCTTTTGTTCTGCTTGCTGCTTTTCATTTTTATTGACAAAAATGCCCCAGCAACTTGAAACAGGAGGGAAAACAACTTAAACCGTGAAATACAAGAAGAGAGCTCTTACAGTTTTTTATGGCTGTAGTGCTGTTAACTACCCAGGGTGTTCCAGAGAGGTTTAGAAAGTGATCAGCTGCCCGGTCTCTCATTAGCTATGTAAGATGCCAGTTTCTTACTATCTTCATAAAACCTCAGTTATAAACAAGTTGTCACCGTGTTTCAAGTTAACACTGCTCTGATTGTTCTTTCTATTGATATGGTCGTTCTGGAATAAAAGGAGTTACTGGACGGAGGTGCACGTGCAAAGTGAAATCATAAAGGAATCTCTGCAGAACTGCCCTTCACATTGAGCTGTTTTGTATGGAGGTTTTGATCTGGGGTATTAAACTCTTCTTGTACTCTGAAGCTGACTTCTGCTTAACCGAGTAGAAGCAGAGAAGAGAATCTCAGGGGTAACCCTGTTATTTGAGCAGCCACATGGCAGGGAGTAGATGGCAAAACTTTATTTTCCTTCTTAGTTCCTGTGACTTGTAATTAGTTTTCATGCAGTCTTGTGGAAACAGCTTGAAGAGAAAATATGCTTTACATTGTTAAGGGCTCTCTTTACTAAATGTGTATGGACCAGCAGTTTTTAAAGCCTGTATCTTTTCCAGTTTTGAAAGTGCATTTTGAATGGAAGGTATGCAGTGCTCACCAGTGCTACTGGGGAGACTGGCTTTAGAAACAACTTTGTGAGCTGCAAGATATTAGGAAGGTTGGCTTTACTTGAGGCTAACAGAGGCTTCATTAATACTTTTGACTTTTAGGTGTAGTAAATCTGAGTCGCCTAGAGAAGTACTGCAGAAGCCAAAAATAAACGGAAGCAGCCTTCAGGAGTTAACACTGTTACGTAACTTCAAGAAAAATCTTGTATCTTAAGATGATGCAAAGCAAAACCTTGTTAGTAATCTGCTTTTCAAACTGACAGCCGCTTTCATCTTGAGGACTTGAAATATCATGCCTTTATGGGGATCAAGTTGCTGAAAGCTGTAAAGAAGCATTTCTGTTGCACCCAAGATACAATGAGATCAAGATAATTCAGTGTGTCCCTAGGACATTTTCTGTTGGTTAAGCAGGAATTTGTTCACATTGTCTTTTTTTGTAACATCTCTAATCTTACTTTTTTACGTGCAAATGTTATCAAAACCTTTATAGTCGTGACTACTGTACAGATACCGTGTGGAAGCTGTACAGGTTCAGATTTTCTGAACTTGATTGAAGGAGGTGTTGACTAATCAGAGTTTAACTTCAGTTTTTTTCAGTTTTACTTTGAACAGGTAGTATGACTAGATGGATCTCGGAGGCCCCCAATGTCTAATTACTTCAAAGAAAAAACCCTTTATCACAAGTTCTGTATAATTTCAGTTGTTTTTGAAACAAACTTGTAGTGCCTTTTGTTCTCTTCCAAACTGTGAAAAGACAGCATGAGGATAAAATAACTAACACTTATTTAGAAAAGCCTTTATTGGCTTTCTATCATAAAAACAAAACCAAATTTTCTGTCTTGTTATAACAAAACACATCTGCTCTTAAGGGATGGTACCTGCTTTGCCAGCACATGCAGGAGTGTCTGTAGAACTGCATCTGAGTGTCCAAACCAGCCACAGAGATACGATGGTTTCATGCTGAAGCTGGTATCTCTCCTCAGTTTTAGCCTTAGCAACACTGTCAGTGTAGAAAAGACACTACACTGAAGTACGAATCTGTAGATAAATGTTTCCTAGCAAAGTAGAATTTCCTTACTGAGAAAATCAGTGTCCCGTAAGGGAGAATCTCTGCCTTTAAATATAGTCTAATAGATATTACCACTTTTAACATTTTCATATGGATTTTCTTTTCTTAGCAGATGTTGAATAGTCAGGTTTTTTTCGTCACAGGGCTGGTGTGGAATTGTTCCAGCACTAATAACTTCCACGTATAGCAATTAAGAATTCTTTTTTGTATTTGTTCTCTTGCCACTATGATTAATCAGAGAAAGAGGCAGCCTACCATTAAAATATACTGTGCCAAAAGGGAGTATGGGTGAAAAAAAGAAAAACTAAAATAAGGGAGGCAAGTCTGAGGCTGTAGTTTTACGACGTGTCTGGAATATGCAATGACAGTCTTGGGACAGTTGCAGCCTGAAGCCACAATTTATAATAAGCTGCACTGAGAACAGTTCAGTCACTTCTGCTATAAACTTTAGGCTGCCTCTGTTTAACCCTTAACTGAGGTGTTGTGGTTCTGAAAAATATCAGTAAGTAACTGATTTCATGTTTATGAACTTGAACAGGAAGATATTTCAGTTGGCCTTAGGAAAATAAGTGCTTGAAATGTTCTTATTGACATGTTAACTAAAGCTGTTACTTGGCATGAAAACAATCATGAAGAAGTCAGACCATTACAGCCAGGTTTTTTATATCCATTCAGAGCAAATGTCATACTGTTAAGGACTGTCCAGTGAAAATACTCTTGAGGTTTTGGCTACAAATGCATGCAATACCTCTGGACTGTTCTTCAGCAAGGAAGTGAGCGTTGCCAATAGTGATAATATAGCCGAGGTATTATAGTAACTTTTCTATTGGATGAGAGAGGATTTTCCTTTGCTGTTTTGGTGTTTGAGTAGTGATAACCTGCATAGGTTAAAAAAAAAAAAAGAAAGAAGAGTTGTAGTGCTTGATAACTCATAGGGGTTTTTTTCTACTCTTCTGGGAAGGAATTGAGAAACTTTGTGAAACACTTGTGCATTAACATCGACTTAGATGTTAACCCATTCCATTCCGATTGCAGTGTCTCTTTGTCAATTTTCAGACATTCAAAACTTGAGGATTCCCACCCCACCCCCCAAGCATGTTCTAAACAACTGGGAGCTCATATTTGAGTTCACAGAAAAGCTTCCACAGAAATCTAGAAATCTCTAGTTTCTAATGGATAATGATAACCAAGAACTTGTGTGTACTACTTTCAGTGTCTCATACCAAAAAAAACCAAAATGTTCCTTGATTTCAACTACTTCTGTCCAAACTTCCCGTGCTGTCTGGCTGGAATCATGAAATCCAATTAGAAATCTGATGAACAGAGCTTCAATTCTTGTTTAATGTGCTTGTTTGAAAAAATAGTGTTTCCACTAATCCAGGTTAATCCACGCTCTGTCTATGCCAGTAATCCACAGTTGTTGTGCACCATTTTTTGTCAGACTGCTAAGTAAGATGCCTACCCACATTTGGAAGATTGTCCAGCAAGCACTTTTTAAACTTTGACTTCCTGATAGCACCAGGATATTCTTCTGTGTTTACAGATGTAAAAGATTGCATTTTGATTATTTGAGCAACATTTGTTGATCATTTTTCTTCCATGTTTTGCATGAAGTTCAGTACGTTGAATATAATATTTTTCCAGACCAGATTCAGCTCACCATTTGCTAGTTACACAGAGAAGTCTTGCATTAGAATTAAAAACATGGCTTTGTCCCAGCACCACAGTTCTGCTTTTCTTCGATGTGGCTCTCACGATCTTTTTCTTGTGTTATGCCTTGTCAGGGGTTTTCCTGAGGCATTTGAGAATGCTTATCTCTTTGTCTTTGCATGGTGTGATACAAAGGCATTTAGGGCATAAATGACCTCAAGAATATTGCTGACTGAAAGGATGTGCTTCTGTGTGTGAGAAAAGTACATGCACCAGCAGCGTGGTGGTGTGGACAAAACAGCCAAAACAAAGTCAGAGTTGAAGCAGATCCATTGTAAAATACTGAATCTTCATAAGAAGCAACTGTCACTTACCTAAGCTGCTATCTTAAATTGTAGTGACTGGAAGGGGTTTCGTTGCCTTAATGGATGAACTGAATTACACACAATTAGAATGTATACTTAAAAAATAGTAAGTGACACTGTGGAGTAGCCAGAAGTCTGACAGGGATGGGATGTGATGTGTTGAGCTGTCACTCTAGATACAGAATGTAAATCAGATTTTTTGTTTTATTTCCATAAAACAAGCAAATGGCAATGTGTTTGGTATATAAACAGATAGATTATATTGTATATCACTAATGCAACATTTCGTCTTTCTATTGCTTATTTCCCTTCTCATACCCCAAAGTGGAATTGAAATTGCTGCAGTTGTTCAATGTGTGTTAGTGCATCAAACTGCAGTTAAGCCTTAAATACCTGTCTGAAATTTGAGGAAGGGTTTCCTGAGGGATTGTAACAAGAAGTTCATGTAGTTACAAGTGACTTCCAAGACTGTTTCAGTCCTTTAATACTGGGATTGTATATAGAGAATCAGTTTAAGCAGTGACATTCGGTAAAGATAATGATACAAATGACAGCTAACAGACCCAAATTTCCTTGATGTAATAGAAATTCAAGTAGTTTTTGTATTCAGATGTACTGAGGATTATCTCCATATCAGGAAAATAAAGGAATCATAAAAACTGCAATATGCATAAGGCTAAAAGTATTTTTTAATAGTTTTGTGAATTATTAACTCCCTCCTTCCTTGCTCTAGACTTTTTTTAAAATATAAAAGGTTGTTGTAAAATGCAGCATGTCATCATTGAAACTGAACTGTTGTACCAGGGACTTCTTGAGAAATGATAGTTGTATTTAAGGTTCTTACCTCTGGTTTTGGGGTGGGAGGGAGAGAGTGGAGTAGAGATCTGTGCGGGGGGGCGGGGGGAAAGTGCATTTACTACAAGGTATTTGAACCAAGGAAAACCAGGCAGAGTTTCTAAATCCAAGGAAAAGCTGAGAAACGGTTTTCCTGCATTTCTGAAAGGAGTATTAGAAAACTAAAGCTGGCTGGGATGGGAGTTGAAGTAGATAATGTTTGCTGCTACATTTCTTTCTTTGGAGGGAAGTAGGAGGCAGAAAGGTACATAAATTGGATGAGAAGTAGGTAAGATTTGGAGAAAAGGGAGGACGGGTAACAGAGGTAGAGCTGATGTGTGATGCCTGTGTTCTCAGAAGCGATACGCTTGAGCAATGAGTCTGTCAGCCTCCTGTTTTCCAGCAGAGAGTGACTGTGTACAAAAAGCTGTGAGAATCAGTCTTTCAGTAATAGAGATTTGAATTTGTTTTTTCACTGAGCCTGAACGGAAGCCTGCTACTCACCTCTGATATGGAACTGGGAGAGAGGATCTCAAAATGCTGAAGCAGTGCTCTCTTCTTCTGGACCTCGATAACAACTGAATTTACGATATCAGTCATTAAGAAGTGCTAGCAGTGATATAAACATTCATTAAAGTGATATCAAACCAGGTGATGCTTATGAAGTTTCCAGCATTAGGCCTGAAACACATTATTTGTCTCCCATCCTTTGTTTCTCCCTGCTTCTTACACATTTGCAGTTCTGGAATCTTGCTGACCAGCTGCGTTGGGTGAGTCTTGGAGGTCAGGAAAGGCTACTGCTTGGAAGGGCAGTAGGTGCCCTTTTCCTCACAGGACTACCTCTTCCACTGATCCAGTGTTCAGCGTGTAACAGCGGTGCTTCTGGGTCATATGCACCAGCAGAAAGCATACATAGTGCCTGCCTTTTTGAGTTCCAGTAGTTGGAAGCCAAGAAGAGGCAGATTTTAAAGTAATTCTGTGGAGTCAGCTTAATACGTAAAAATGAATCGCTTGTATTTACAAAAATTGGAGTGGGTGTGGGTGGGTGAATCATGAAAAATCACAGGCCAGCATTTTGTTTGGAGACAAACAGGTTTTATTAAATTTTCACTGTCAAAGAATCATATTTGAATTTAATATCCTGACAATTTTTTTTCTTCCTTTAATGTTTTTCTTCGAGTTGAGACAGATCAAAGCTGATGTTTATATTTTACATGCATAGTCTGCAGAGGAACTTTTCTGTTACTTTCAACAATTACCTTAATATTTTGTCTTAAAGTTAATACTACAGCAGCATAATGACTGTTTTTTTCTTTTTAGGATCTTAACATTCACCTTGAAGATAAAGTCTATCTTGCAGGAAACTTTTTTACCTTAGCAGACATTTTGATGTACTATGGATTGCATCATGTCATGGTAAGTGTCGTTTGCATTATCTTTATGTGTACAACTATCACAGTTGCTGTTCATCTAAAGAGCAGTTTGTTGTTGTAGAAGTTGTTGACCTATTGATCAAGGACAATTACAGAACGTAAAAAATGGAGCGATTTCACCCAAGAACTTCATGTAAAACTTGGGTTTGAGTTGTTCCATTTCTGTACCTTTTTCTAATATTCAACTGTGCATCTGTCAAAAGTGTATTATTTGTAGTGAGCAGAATGTTTTAGTTTCCTATATGTCGTGTAGCAAGGATGATACCTACCCGTGTGCCCCTAGGTATGAGGGCTCTTAACTGTTCGAAGTTTGAAACGTGACTGATTACAGAACTACACAGGGAAATAGATAAATTAAACTGAAGGGATATGTCAGAACTGAAATTGCTCACCTTGTTAATGCTGAAGAAATACTGCTGCTGCCATAAAAGGTGCACTTAAGTTCCTGAAGGATGAATGCATATAGTAGTACGAGCCGTAACAAAATGTGACTTGTGTTTCAAGGCTTAATGCTAAGACTTGATAACATACAGAATATGAAAATAACATGGGGAGCTTCTGCTCAGAAGGTAAAAAAAGAATCAAAGAAGTTTGTACTGAGTGGAAGTGTTGAGGTTCTTTGTAGTCAGCTCAGGGTTTGCTATGAAGTGCTTAGAAAGTCGTTGCAGCTTGGTTCTGAACCCCAACTGAAGATGAAGATATAAAGATGAAGCAGTAAAAGTTGTTAGTGTTTGGGTGGCTGGAATGTCACTGTAAATGAGCCACCCTTCTCTAGAGTGGGTACTACTAAATAAACCGTAGGACATGTACAAAAAGCTCTGTTAAATTAATGGGATTAGATATAACCAGTCAGTTTTACATTAGAAAATAGACTGGGAGTGGTGGGGAGAATAATCAGAAAAAGATGCCCCTGACAAATGCACGTGTGTCTGGGAATCGGTGAATGGTTACTTTACACAATTAAATGCAGGGCTCTGGGAAAAGAGTACAAGAATGCCGGGCTTCAAAAAAGGTGTGGGGCAGAGAAAGTCATGAAATACTACCAAAAGCGAGAGAGAGCTTAAGTATGTGTATCTTGACTGTCCAGGAGTAAAAGTTCAAATGAAAGTGTCGAGCAGAGGAGAGGGAAAGGAGGCTTAATTTCAGAAGGTTTTTGAAAGCATCTTAGAGTTAAGTCACTTAGAATGAATTCTGTTAAGATAATTTACAAGGCAAATATGATTTAAGTGGTAGGATAGATGCATTGACTAGAGTGTCAGAATGGGTTGCTTTTCACATACAATACGTAGACAAAAAAAAAACCCTCATATAAGTAATTTCTAAAAATACAACTATGTGCTGTAAGAGAGCATGAGTTCAAATGAGACTATTTAAAAAAGAAAACTTAGGCAGGGGAAAATGAAGCGTATTTTAAATTTAGAGTTTGCTCTAGAGTAGACCACCTAATCAAGGCAAAAGATACAAGTTATTGCTTTGGGAAATAGAACAGATGGTAAAAACAAATGACTTGGTGCTCCTGGGTGCCTGCAACCATCCAGATACTGCTTGGGACAAGTTTGTAGTACAACATCTGTTTCTGTAACGTTTGATTTCAAGGGAGGATAACTTTCTGAATTGTAAAAGGTGTAAAAGGCAAATAATGGGGTGGCTATCCTAAATAAAGGGTGAAACATCTATAAGCTACTAGCTAGGAATTACATGTATTTTGATGGTTTCAGAACTTACTAATATTACTTACCTATAGAGGTAAGATCTTGAACTGTGGAATCCTGCCACTTCTTATTTTCTGGTTTTTAGGGCTGCTTCTCTGCCCTGAGCTTTGGGGGGGAGGCAGGGGCAGCAGGGAAAGCTGTTGTATCTCTTAATGGTACACAGTCGAGGGAAGAACTTTGTCAGGTCCACCACTGTTTCAGCTAAGCATTCTGCTTATCAGTCAGTGATTCCTATAATCCTTTAGAAATAGAACTCCTGGGAAAGGAGGCCCATGGTCCTTTCTGTCCGTTGAGCTGTCCAGAAAATGAATCTGAAAATGTTACCTTTAGGATTAATCACCTTTAGGATTAATCTCTGTTTCTTAAACTTAACTACTACATACTAACATAGACATTAGTAATAGTGTAAATATCAGTGACATATGATGATTGTCCTGAATGAGCTAAGTATTGTTAAAACTTCCAATACTTCTTATACACTTTTCATTGAACAGCAGTAACTTAATTTTACTGTTGCATGCCTTTCTTTCATTTTTCCTCTCCCTTCTGGTTATCTTAACCACAATGGTACTACATGTTTAAAAACACATGTTGTGGGAAAGGAGGTAGTATTTCACTGACTGAGAGTCAGATTGACAGATAGTGTTCCAGGCCTCTTGCAGACTGAGTCTATTTTGAGTCTATTGGTTAGAAATAGTCACTTGTATATTATTTAGTTCCTGTTTTATTATTATGATGCAAAACAATATGTAACACAGGTCACAAACACTTGCATTGTGTAATGCTTGATACTATCTTAATGAGATCTTCCAGTCAATGGGATTTACATTGTCATAGGCAATTCCTTGTCTCCGTGTATCCGATTGTAGCCTTTAGGCGCTTTGATCACTGAAATACATTTGTGGATAAGCATGATGAAGTTCTACTAGGTTAAAGCCTAGATTGCAGAGAAGACAGGAATTTGGAAGCATTGCTTGAGGATTGCTCAGGTAATCAAACCATTAAATTCCTTCTGTGGTAATGAACTTGTTTTCATTTTCTATTTAAAACAAAAGTTTTCTCTGGGCTTTTTATTCTTAAGGCTTCTAAAACAGCACAAGTCCAGTTCTGTTTAAGAGAAATACTCCATATAAAGATTGATCTTGTTTCATATTTTAAAAAAAATTTGTCAGAACAAAAGAAGTAGTCTCAAATCTGTGTGTCTGACTTGGAAATTTCTTCAAAAAGATCTAGAGAATATGTTGGGAGTCAATTTTGCATCTGCAAATAGAAGAAGCCTCGGTTAAATTTTTTGAGGTCAAATCAAGTGCAGTCAAGTACAAAAGAAACTTAAGTTCTCTTTGAGTCAGAGCTACTAATATTGACCTATTAATGAGACTCCAATAGTTTATTTTCCAGGTAATATTTTCCACAATAAACATTTCCTGCAAGAAACAGATTTCCACTAATTATTGTTAATGTTCACTGATATGCTGCTTAACTTAGTATTGGGATAACAGGCTTTCCTTCTAAAAAAATGATAGTAGAAATGGTACTTTTATGAGTTATAAAAGTTTAAAGAAAAGAATTTTTAGCATGAGCAGTGTAAAAGGAGTCAAAGCTATGTGAAAGTACGTTTCCTGAAATGCACCACTCAACTGTGGTAGTGTTTTTCTTTCACATCTAAAGGCTAAGTTTAAAAAGTGAGATGGTATCTTTTCTTGATGCTGAGGAACTTGTAGGCAGATACTTTTAGACTTCACATTCACTTGTAGGGTGCAAGACTGAGAATTTATGCCTGCATCCCCAATGCTGCTGCAAGCAAATATAATTAAAGCTTGTGTGTTTATAGCCCTTCCAGAAACTCTTCTAGTTGCACTGTATGATGACCACCTTGGTTACCCTTTGTGAGCTTTGTGGTGGAAGAATAAGACTTTTTTTTTTCATGACATAAAAAAGCCTGTCAAATTGAGAGTCTCCTTCTATGCTATTAAAATAATTGCTTTAATAGCAAATAATTATTTTAACAGCAGAACAGCAGCCTTTCTTAACTTGGGGGAATTATCTAATTTAATGAGGAAGAACAGAAAATACCCATCTAACAAAATGTTGTAAAAAAATGCCGTGGAACTGATCTCTAAACAATTAACCTAAGAGTTATGTTCTGAGTGAAAAGTAGAGCATGCCACAAAGTGCTTTTTAATATATTTCACTGATAGAGTACATTATGTAAATAAGTTAAAATATCTTGCTTGTTGTGCCTAGAGTACAAAAAGGGGATTTGTCACTAGAGTAGCTGTCCGTTTTGTCCTTCAGATGTTTTTTCACTACGTTAACAGAATGCTGGAGGACTAGTTTTCCAGACTTTATTTGTAATCTACATCAGAGAAATCTGAGAATTACTGGTATAAAATTATGGGGAGGAAATAGTGCAACTGCTGGAAAATCTGAAGTTTAGTTCAGCATTTTCTTAAGCAAGTGCTTTCTCAATTAAAGACATTGAAAAAGGATACTGTAATTATAACTTTTAAGTGTACAACACTCAGGGACCTTAAAGTGACAGTATTTCTAGTATCTGCTTATGCTTAAGTACTTTGCTGTCAGTAATTTATATTTAAGGGTTGGAAGGGACCTCTAGATATCATCTAGTCCAACTCTCTGCCAAAGCAGGTCCACCTAGGTCAAGTCACACAGGAACATGTCCAAGTGGGTTTTGATAACCTTCAGAGAAGGAGAATACACACCCTCCCTCGGCATCCTGTGCCAGAGCTCCATCACCCTTGCAGTGAAGTAGTTTTTCCTTATGTTTCAGTGGAAACAGTCCATTACTCCTGTCACTGGAGACAACAGTAAAAATTGCCCTCCCATCTTCTTGGCAAACACCTTTTAAATACTTGTATTAATGAGATCCACCCCCCTCAGTCTTCTCTAGGCTGAACAGTCCCAGGTCCCGTAGCCTCTCCTTCACGTTGTATAGCCTTACACACATTGCACTCTTTGTCCTGTGTCGAAAGCCTCATACCAAACACCAGCTTCAAACTGCCATTAATAATCATAAACTGCAGGTGATCAAAGCATCTTCCCCCAAACGGTACTGTGCAGGAGTTTTTGTCCTGAACATGTTGTACCTGCAGAAGCTTAGGAGATTTGTGGAGCACTCAGTGTTCCATGTCAATAGCTGCCACTATTTCTTTGTAATGCCTTTAAAAACTGGTTTTTTCCCCTTCTATCAGTGTTGTTCCACTCGGCTAATGCTGATCACCTCTCTTCTGTTTTTAGGCCAGCAAAAATATGTGGCTGTGTTTTAATTGCTTTGTCTGTGCCCTTCTATCAGACTACACAGCTCTAGCAATGGTGTGCAGACTTGCGTGCCAGCATCAAGAAATGCAGACTTTCTCATACTGCCAGAAATGAGCTTTGTAACAGTTCAAAACTGCACAAGTCGTTGTGGAAATAAATGTGCAGTGCTAAGCTTGTGTTCTGGCAGATGAGTTCTGTAGGGAGAAGAGCTACTTGGGTTTAGGAGCAGCTGCAACATCCCTGATTTTTGGTCGTTGCCACAGTTACTGTGCTCTTAACTTACTATTAATGAAGCGTTAATGCTATGGGATGTTGAATTACAATTCCTGCCTGCAACTCCTTGAAATTCTTCCTTGGTGTTGTTACAGGGGTTCATCTTCTACAACATATATAATCCTTATTTTGTTGGGTTTACTTACTTCATGTTGTCGTGGTTTAGGCCCATCAGGGAGCAAAAGACCACGATTAGCCTCAAGTACCGAAGACTTAAGGATTGCTAAAGGGCAGGGAGGGCTTAATTGCCGCTTAAGGTGCAGGACAAAACAGAGCAGGCTACTCGGCTTGGGGAAGAAAACAGAAAATAATTTAATACCAACTAAAACACAAAACCCCAAAA
>WBNH01010181.1:150794-162412 GCA_013401255.1 Urocolius indicus
TGCACTCTCACCACGGCTTGCAGAGGGGTCTCTGGTCTGATGCTCCATCCTTCCTCCTTCTCCGACTGTGGGGTCCGCATGGTCGCCTCCATCTTGTACCACTCTTACACCTCCTGCCTGGCACCTCAAATTCCCGTCCCTAAATAGTGATGGCAGAGGCGCCAGATTGGCCCAGCCGGGCTGGGGGGTGGGTCTGAACCCAGGAGTCGGGGCAGAGT
Organism: Urocolius indicus; assembly: GCA_013401255.1. NCBI lineage: Eukaryota > Metazoa > Chordata > Aves > Coliiformes > Coliidae > Urocolius > Urocolius indicus. The sequence continues at coordinate 151,013 of WBNH01010181.1, forward strand.
CTAAAAAACTTTTACCAGGTCTTCACTGCAACCCGCTCCCTCTGTTACTAAGCAAAAGCAACTCATTGCTAAACCATGACACATGTATAAAGCTTTCCAATTTGAAGCCAGGTGCTGGGCTGTGTGAGAGGACAGTAAGGAGAAGAAGAAACTACTGAAGGCAGCTCTTGAAATTAAAAGGGCTGGCATGTCACCAGGTGAAATTTAACATGAGACTTAATTTTGAAGACTGGCTTTTCACTTGGACAGATGAGTAAATGAGTATGTACAGCTCATCCTCCAATCTGAAGTTTGTTGGAACATATTTGTTTCCAACTGTCCCATGCCCAAGATGAAATTTGCAATGAACCTGTATTATCCATGAAATCTGATGTTTGCAGAAAAAGGAATATATGGGAATATATCATCCATTTAGCTTTTGAGGAGGGGATTAACTATGATTAGCTTTAGAAGTCCAAACAGGAACAATGTTAGACATGTCTATCTAGTGATTTATCTGTTAAAACTGTCTTCTACAGGCATGCCCTTTTTCATCGACTACAGATGTTATCAAGATAACCGAGTTAAGCTTGATGGTTAACTTAGATAGCTGAAAGCAAATTTGCTGAAGCAAATCCTGCACTGGTCGATACAAATACTGGCGAGGCAAGACTATGTGAAGATCAGGTTTTGCTCCAGGATCAGTTTTTGTAGTCAGTTTTGAAGACTACCTCATGTGTAATTCAGTCATAGTAGGTTAACGTGAGGAAACAAATTATTGTCTAAGCTGGTGAGTTAACTTTGTTACAGAGGAATGAGGAGATGTGAATTTGCTAATCAAGGAACAGTAATACAGACGATGGGAATAGTTCTGCAGCTGGTTTGAAAGACTGAGATAATAGAAGACTTGGTAGCAAAGCTTTGAGGATGTGGAAGACATCAAGATGCAGATTTGGAAAAGGATAGTTAAGATCTGGAATTGTAGGACTGAGCCAGTCCTCTGATAAAAGTAAAGGTAGGCTTGAAGCTTTTCATTACTCTTAGCTGCAATTCCTGTGGCAAGGAGCTGTTGCAGTATCTTAATATGGTAGTTGGGAGGCAGCTGATCTTGCATCTGCTTAGATCTGAGTCAAAATACGCAATGACTGTGCTGTTGACTCCAACTCTGGTGAACAGGACCTCAAGGTAGGAGTGAGTGAGAGGACTTTGTGAAGTGTGGACAGGTTTCCAGTTTGGTTTACTGTAGTAATTTGAATCATGCCATTGCTATCTTAATAATGTGAACTACCATACCTGAACAGTTAAATAGTAAGCTGTGTCTTGGTAACTATTGCATAGCTATTGCTCAAAATAGAAAACAACTTTCAATTTTTCTACCCAGTCTGAAACTGCCTGGAAAAAAATAAATCCTGTACTTAAAATACACCTTGAAATACAAAGTAGTCGCTTTGCCTGTAAGGCAAGACAGCTTGCTAGATTAACATGAAAGACTTCTGCCTGTTGTGGAACTCTTTCCTGCACCCCCCAGTACTGTATGCTGACCCCATCAACAGATAGATGCATTAAATTCAAGCAAGCTAACGCCCTTTTCCCCTCTATCATACAAATGTGTATTCCACCCTCTTGGGCCTGTTCCTTTAAGTAAATTAAAACTAAGTACATAACTTGGGGCTCTAAATTGTAGTTTGTGAACTGAAGATAGAATACTGCTGGACTGTCACAGCTCTTTAAGCGAGTTGAAATCGGCTGTAAAACTCCCTGCTTTTATTTTACCTTGCCACGTGTTACAGTGATGATGATGCGGTGCCTTTTATTAGTGATGCCTTTTTATTTCTTCCCCGTGCAGGTTGAACTCACCGTGCAAGAAAAGGAGAAATACCTGAATGTGTCTCGTTGGTTCAACCACATCCAACATTACCCGGGTGTCCGACAACATCTGTCTAACGTTGTCTTTCTCAAGAACAGATTATACACCAATGCTCATTAAGGAGAGTCTTAATGTCACGTTAGAGGGGAATTTGGAAGTTTAGGATTTAGCCTGTCCAAAACCACTGACTTACACATACTGTTTTGTAACCCTCTGTGTCTGAACCAAAACTCTTCATGCCTCAAATAATACAACTGCATTGAATTGCTGTCGCTCACTTGAGAATTGGAACTAGTTAATGAGTTGTTCCATGTACCTGATTAAACGCAACAATGATAGAAAGGTGGAAATTGAGTTTTAATTCACTATTTTTTTAGAAAACCAAAAAGTTCTTTCAGTTAATCATTCAAGTGTAATTACGTGGTCTTTGTAGGAAACAAGTACTTTCCGTCAATGATTCACTCCTATTACTATTTATTGAGTTTTTAGTTACGTCCCACTTGTCATTCTCCATGGATGTTTACAATAGTTTTGTAAGAGTTAAGAGCTATATTGTGTGCCAAGAATGTGAAAAAGGGAACAAGCAGATGTTACAAAGTATTTATCTGACTGAATAAATTATTTTAAAACTGCAGTCTTAATTTGGCTCTGACTTTTTTTTTCATTTTTACTCAGTAAAGAAAATGAAGGGTTTGTTTGTTTGTTTTGTTCTGTTAGTTCACTTGCCCATAGATAACGCTAGTTCATGTGTGACCTTACTCTAGGTGGCCTGCTCTGGCAGGGAGGTGGGACTAAACGATCTCTCGAAGTCCCTTCCACCCCTTAAGGTTCTGTGATCCAGACATTTAACTAGTTTTTCACCGAATAAGTGTGTGCCTCTCCAAGCCAAGAGCAGCCAATTTCCAGGAGAACACTGTGGGAAACAGTGTCAAATGCCTGACTAAACTCAAGGTAGCAACATTCACAGCCTCTGCTCCATCCAACAAGTGAGTCACCCTGTCACAGAAGGAGATCAGGTTTGTTAAGCAGGACTTGCCCTTCATGTCTCTGCCATCCTCTGGTACCAGTGACAGGCTGAGGCCACTACCTATAGCCAGAGACCTGCACAGCAACGTTCCTGCATGAGAGCTCTGTCTGGGTTCCCACATTTTTTGTGCTGTTGGACTTTTGCATGAGTGATCACCATGGCTACTTCCTGTGACGGTGATATTCACTAATGGAATTAGCCAGTTAGTATGGAAGAGGGACAAGTTACTACCAACTGAATATACCTCTTGTGACACACCTCCTTTCTCTATTTTCACTCTGTGCACAGGGAAGTTGAGACAGTCAGACCTGCCCTGTCTCTTCTCAAGGCAGATGGGCTTCTCACTGGTCCTCCCTGTTCTAGCACAGGGGTCCTCACACACCGGGCAGCCCTGCACAGGCTGTTCTGACGGGTGTTCATCTCAAGGGCTGCAGCTCCTCTCCACCTCCTGTGTGTGTCTCTGCGGCCCACAGGCTCCAGCATGGCCTGCACCGTGATCACCACCTCACACAGTGTCCTGCCCGTCCTGGCGCACTCAGAGCTGCTGGTGGCTCTCAGTCCTGCCATTGCCCTCCATGGGTTGCACAGGCACAACTGCATTCTCACCATGGGTTGCAGAGGGGTCTCCAGTCGTGCTCCTCCTTCCTTCCTCTCTCTCTGACTTGTGGGGTCCGCATGGTCACCTCCATCTTGTACCACTCCTACACCTCCTCTTCCAGCTCAGATTTCCCTTCTTAAATAGTGATGGCAGAGGTGCCAGATTGGGGCCTGGCTGGGTGGGCTGGAGGTGAATCCAAACCCAGAGCTGGGGAATGTTTCATGCAAACTTTTGTTACGTAGGAACACATATCTAAGTGAGTTTGCACTTTCCCCCTCACGGCTGGTAGCAAGTGATGATGAGACTTAGACTTACCTGCACTTCTATTAAATTCTATAATGAAGGAGAGCACAAGTAGGAATCCTAAGTGTGTTTGGTCAGGGTTTGGGAAAGTCTTGCATTCAGCTTACAGTTTGTTTGGGTTTATGTATGTTATTTCAAATGAGAATGATTTACATTTTGTAACACATATGTGCAAGCCTTCATCCATGGAAACAGTAGCTTAGGTTACAGTGAAGAACACCACATTGGTACCAGAGCTAAAAATACTGCTGAAAACAATACTGTCATATTTTCAGACAAGTTTTATAGGAATGATGTCACAATGTGGTTTTTTTTTTTAATCCCTAGCTGCCACTGTTTCCAAGTGTAGGGATTTCTCAAGGTGGCTGCACACTACTGCTGCAGTATGCCCTAGCCTCTTGTGCCAGTTTGGTTTTCTCTGGTGTAGAAGTGTTACTTGCTGCTGAAATGTCAAAAAGAAGAAGAAGAAAAAAAGTTCAGCTAACACATGAAATGTTTTAAAGTGGATTGGTAAAATTTAACTCTATGCTATCTAAAAGACATTTGGTCATCATACGCTAACTTAAGCCTTTCCATTTTGTCCAGTGCACGGACTAGGGAGTTGAGGGTTAAAAGCAAAGCAGGATAAATTGAGATTTTTGCCTTTAGAGGGATGACTGGGAAAACCAGATGTAGTTGATTTCCTCTCCACTTCTTCTTTCTGCCTGATGCCTTTTGATCACCAAGAACAACCAAATCTGTAAAAAAAAATAAAACCCAAAAATGATATACACGTAGCTTGATCTGAGATTGGATGAGGTACGGTGTTTACAATGACACTTTGTATTATTTACAGAGGAGGAACTGAAAAGGTGAGCTCTCAAATGAACATTGATGGTCTGAATAATGAATGTGTGGGGGTAAACGTTCTGCTGTTTCTAAAGCAACTACTGCTTGTCTTTCTGTAATAGTTTATTATACTTTCTCAGAACATTAGTAAAAGCGACTTTCCTCCCTTGCAACCCCCTTCTCCTGTCTTAAAATTTCCATTGCTGAAGGGCACAGTAAATCCTGTGCTGTTATTTTACTTTTGCAGTTTGATGATGATGATGACCACACTGATGTGTGGAATTTGTTTTCACAGCATTTCGTGAACAGTGACACTCTCATTTGTTAATGTATCTCATCATTGCAGTATTATTATTTTGCATAATTGTTCTATCGAATTTATTCAAGGGGCCTGACATGTTATGGTCTTTTAAGTATGTGCCTCTAGGACTTGAGGTTGTTGCCATATGGTGAGATAGTGCCTCATGACAACCTTTCAGCAACTGAAGAATTTACCAGTGAAATAAATGTGATAATTGTAAGTGTTCAGTGAAATCTCACTCTTACCACTTTGCCCTGTCTTTTTCCCCTTAATGCCAAGACAACCACTGCTTGCAGACAAGCCAGGTTGAAACAGGCATAAAGGACTTTTTTATGATACCTTAAATGGTGCTTTTTGTTGAGTTCCTTTTGTGCTGTCAGCAACTTAGCTACTGGGTTGACATCCCAATTTTCCACACAGAAAGATCACTTCTGGTTAACAATTGAAACAGCCCCATCAAACAAGTTTTGTTACCTTTCTTCACTGCTCACTCACAGAAAGTGCTTACTTTCAAGAGGCCTGCACCGAGTGAATTGCCAAAGATTCTTTCAGTAGAAGGGGTAGCATTTGGAGAGTTAAGTCTCCTAGCTATAGCATCTTAGCCATTTTCCTATAGTAGAAGGAGGTGGTGTTTTCACATCCTTTTCACCTTTTTGTTTTAAATCTTGTAATCCTTCTCTGTAGCCTACCCCACCTTCTTCGAGACACTTTTCAAATGAAGTAGCCCTTCTCCCAGGAGTTTCTTATTACCATCAGAATCTTTGGGAAGAACATAGCCCTAGAATTGCGGAACTTATTTTTTTGTAAGGTACATCTTAAACTTCCCAATAGGTGTTACAGCTCACTGGAGTATCTTGATAAAATAATGCTTCAACTTGGCTTTTACTTCTCTCCAACACACACATATATACATTTATTTCAATTATAGCTGATGGAAGAGTAATCCATACTCTTCAGCATGGAGAAGAGCACTAGCAGAAAGCTGAGACTCTAAAGTTGTGAGTACTTCGCAGTTCAATAAAGACACTCAATTTACATTAAGTATTTTATATGAGAATGTGACTTAGATATTTTAATATGATTTTGGCCATGAAATAAAATACACCCATGTAACATTACAGATTAAGAACTTGGGCATCTTTATTCTCCTCCTGGTTAAAGAGCATAAGAGGGTCAAAACTGTGGATTTGGAAGAGATCAGGACAAAGTATTTGAAAAAGAGATTAGTTGAGTGACATGAAAATGAAGGCATAGACACAACTATGAAATCATAAAAAAATCCAGTGTAAGCTCTTCAGTTCAGAGGTCTGGTTCATATTATTGCTGATGTGCTAGCATCTTCTGTTGGCATCTCTGCAGGTTTGTCCGCTACATGAATGCTGAAGTTGGAAACAGAGATACTGTGAACTAGGGCTGTTTAGTCTAGAGAAGAGGAGACTGAGGGGGAATCTTATTAACATTTACAAATATCTAAATAGTGGGTGTCAGGAGGTTGGGGCATCCCTCTTTCCTATTGTAGCTAGTAACAGAACAAGGGGTAATGGGATGAAGCTGGAACACAAAAAGTTCCACTTAAATATAAGAAAAAAACTACTTCACTATGAGGGTGACGGAGCACTGGAACAGGTTGCTCAGAAGGGTTGTGGAGTTTCCTTCCTTGGAGGTCTTCAAGACCCGCCTGGACATGTTCCTATGCCACCTGATCTAGGTGAACCTGTTTCTGCAGGGGGATTGGACTAGATTATCTCTAAAGGTCCCTTCCAACCCCTACCATTCTATGAGTCTATGATTTTACTCAAAGTATATTTGCCTTGGTATGGCCATAAATTGATTTGACAGTTGTATGTGTATACAGAACCTAGTATGTATTTTTTTTTAACCTTGTTTTAACTTCTTCCTAGGAAGAGGGATCTGTAGGCCTGTTTTTATTTTCCTTTTGCTTTTCAGTCTTACCACTTCTTTTAATCTTTGGTGTATTTCACGGTCTTTAACTTCAAAGTGTAATTGGAATGATGCAGCTGCCTGATGGATTAATACATTTAGTATTTTCCCCCTAAGAGCAGTATTTATTCTTTGCATTTATAATTGGATCGTGCTGCTGCCGGCCCTAATGGGAAGGCTGGGTTTTATACTCACCATACACCTGAGCACACACTTCACACACTTTACTCACTTGGCAATCTTAATTTTTGCTCTGTATTTATCAAAATCGAATTGTATTCCACACACTTCTCTTTTTTTCTGCTTGAATTTTATTGCACAGGACTTGTGAGGGGAGATGCCATTGTGCACCTCTGCCATGCTGAAGCTTTTGGATTCAGCCCTGGGTCTTTGTGTCCCACCGCTGCACGTCTCCGATGCTAGATGGAACAGTACTTCAGAGCCCAGCTCCAGGGAGATACGTAAAGATAACACTGACCTGGTGAGGGGAGCAGGGCAGAATTGATTTTGTAGCAAAGGTTACTTGTTGCTGCTCTGTGCACGTTCCTGCAGGCGTGGCATTTCTTTTTGGTGCTGGTCGTGACTACAGCCATGGTGGCTGATGCAGAACGCCATGCACCCCATCTCTCACTCTGCAGGCAGGCAGGAGGTGAGTAATTTTTCAATGTTGCTGCATCTGAAGGATTCCCCCTTCCCCTCCCACGCTACCTTGGCCCCCTTTAGGAAGATTTTCGTCTATTAAACTTTCCCTTCTCCATTGGAAGAACTAAATCTCTTTCAGCATTTCCAGGCTGGTGATCTAATTTGACAGCTCGTCGTGATGTCTATTCCACTTCACGGAGGCAGGTAGCCTCGGGCTAGCCAGCTGCATTGTGGATTCTGCAGATTTGGCTTGCTGTTCCTGCTGGGTGTCATCTGTCTTCTTAGTCTTGTGGTGGATAATGTTTGTCCTCCCTAGCATCATCTGCCTGAGCAGTTTCTGCCTGGCAGGCCTGTCCGTCCAGGTTGAGCATCAAATGCTGTAGCCACACAGCTAATCTGACAAGACACTCCTCCAAACAGCGCAGCCCCGGGCTTGCTTTGGCCAGCATCGGCATTGCGGCCCGCAAACTTCCAGCCATCACCACCGTGGGCTCGGCCTCCCATCACGGGTGCAGCCCATGGACTTATTCTACTGGCACAAAATCTGTCCCTCGCCTCACCCTCTTAAGGGCCGTCGCTCCCGATTCCTCCCGTCTTGGCAGATATCTGCCTCAACAGGTTTGGGTTTCCCTGCCTGTTGCCGGCATTTGACTCGGACCCCGCCACTTGGATGCAACAATCCTTTAGTGGATTATCATCGCTAGACAGCCCGTGGGGGAAATGACAGGACTCAGCACGTTCATCTGAAGATTTTGGAATGCGGAGTGCTGCTAACGCTAATGGGAAGTGGCAGGGTGATCCCTAAAAGAGAAAGCGGGTTCCATTGCACGGCAAAAGTGACAGAGGTTGTTTAGCCTATCTTCCAAAAAAAAAAATACATGATGACTACATATGTTGATTTTCATGCTCCAAGCCATAGCTGTTTCCATATTTTTGTGACTTGATGACTACTTCCTACAAAGTGACAGGTTAGGGACTCCACAAGTACTGTCTTTTTTATAGCCGTCACCTCTTTAACTCTTCCTTTATTTTTTAAAATATGTTTTGAGACTAAGCTTGATGGGGCAGTGAGAGTACGCAGGAGGGGGTAAAAAACCCAGCCATAAATGCAGTAAAGCTTGCCTATTCTTCAAAACAAACAAACAAACAAATGAACAGTATTCAAAGAAAGAGGAATGGTTTCGGGACAGTAGTCCTAGAAACCAATGCACTTATCTGTCACGGGATCTTCCCTTGTTGCAGTCCCATAATTCTGACCCTGACATTACTCCTGACAGGAGAACCCCTTCCTAGAAATGCAGTAGTTACAAACCCCTTTATCTGCAGACTTTCCTCTATGGCAAATAAAAAGATTGCTGGAACGTAGGGCTTAAGGGAGGAAATGAATTGTCTCTTGAGAGAGAGACTGGGAAAGGATGGCAGCTAGACTGGAAAGGGAGAGAATTAACATTAGAACAATTCTACCCCTAATTATCAGTGATCATCAAGCCAGCTGGAATATCCTACAGATATTACTATGAGCAGTAGCGCAATTTACTGGTGATTGTCAAGTGCATATGTGCTTTGGATCCAAGTGGAAAAATATAAATACTAATTATAGGTTGCGAGAGGTGGTTACCTTTGAAGAAAAAAAGATACTTTGAAGGGAATGGTATTTCTAAATACCAATTCTTACCTCTGCTGATTGCCTGATTAATATTTGCAGACTATGTAACAGTGAAGGAGTGAAAAACTATCTTAGATTATATATTTATGCTGAATTTAACGTTAGTTGAAGTAACGGACGCTTCCCAATGTAAGAGTCATTTGAACGGATTCTAACGCTATTTGGACTGATTTTGGAGGAGATTGTTTCAATAAAACCAATCCAGTCATGTTTAAAGCTGAGTTTAAAAGACTGTATGTATTGTCAAAAAAAAAAAAAAAAAAAGATATTTCAGAGAGCGCTTTCTGAGATTTAATGATGTGATACAATTTAATAATAGGATCATTTTTTGTGTCTGATGTGATAGCTTCATACAATAAGAAAAAAGGATTTTTTTCCCCTCCCAGCCAGGCAATTGCTCCCATTAATAAAAGCTATGAAGAGTACAACATGGGCAGAACTAACAAAGAAACACATACCACTACTGTTTTCTACAAATAAAACAATAATTGTGCCAGATAAACTGTCTCAAGTATGCCAGGTCAGGACACTGAAAGTTGCAGCAGTGGTAACAAAATATGTGGTCTAGTTCATTCTTCATGGACTGTAGAAAGACACTCAGCAGCCTGACGTATGTAAGAAATAGTGATGCTGTTTTTGCAGGAATAGAGCCCAAGCAATTAAGACGAAGAACTCTTATCATCCTTGAGGTGCTAACCAGGTGGCTGATCTCAGGACTGTTATCTGTACCTCAAGACTGTTATCTCAAGACTGTTAGTTGTTTCTTTGTAATGTTAACTAGATAACCGATGGGTCCTAAACTTTGGACTGTGGGGGAATGGGTGACAATTTACAAGAACCAGACATCCCTTGAAGGGATTTTGTAGGTGCCTCGGGAAGATGGAAATCTTGGAGTACCTAATTAGTGGGGAAACAAGGGAGGGACCTTGCGGCCGGGATAGGGAATAAAAAGAGCAATATTGTACCTATCAGGTGTGCCTATTAGCCAGGACACCCGCTCTTGCAAGAACGCTTAATAAAAGTGCTTCACTGCAGAGTCTGACCTGAGTCTTTCGCGGAAGAACTTGTTTTGTTTCCTACAATGTCTATTGCAAATTAGTAAGATGTGTAAAAAAAAAAACCAACCCAAATCCGAACAGTAATGAGTTTATGTAGCATGAAACCAGTCCCAGAAGAAAGTTATATCCTCTAAGGGGGAAGGAAATATATTGGGAATATCCTAACACTCTGACAAGAATTTAAAATAAACGTACAAGCATTTCACGTAATTTTGGCTTTTTTTGTGTGTGTGTAGCTGAAAAAAATGCTCTTAATTTTTGTAGCTCGCATGTCCAACTCGCTACCCCCCCTCCGATTTATCCGAATACGTCTATTCCCCCTAGAACAAAAGCCTAAACCAAACAAACGAGCAATGAGGGGGGGTGGGTTCGTTGGTTTGCTTTCAGAAACGCCCGGAGCTGAGTCCAGAGCAGGTTTGGGGGGGGGGGGTTCGTGCCCAGCAGAGCCCAGAGCAGGAACGCGGCGCCGGGAGCCCCGCGGTCCCGCAGCCGCCCAGGCTCAAGGCGCCGGCGCACGCCGATGAGCTCAGACGGGGCGGGGAAGAGCCGTGCCGGGTCGCGGGCGCCATGAGCGACGCTGGCCCCGCATCCCCACGCAGCAAAAGCCGAGCGACCGCCCCGCAGCCCAGCGACAAGAAGCGGGAGGCGCTGGCCGCCGGCTCCCCGATCCAGCCCATCATCAAGGGTGAGCAGCGCAGCGCAGCGCAGCGCGGGGGGTGGCAGCGAGCGCTGCGCCGGCGGCTGGCAGCGTGAATTGGGGGGGGGGGTGGTGTCAGCGCTTCGGTGCGGGGTCCGAGCAAGCTCTCCGGCATCCGCACGTGCTTTTCGTTTCTTGTCGTTTGAAACTCGGGGAGCCTGCGTCGCGTCGTTTGGGGAAGCTGAGTCTGCCTTCTGTCTTGTTCACCCAAGTGATACCTGTAGTGGTTTTGGCCTGGGGCAGGGTTTTCGGTAGCAAGGGGAGCTAAAGGAGTGGCTTCTTTAAACAAAGAGAGTTGCCAGAAGCTTCCCCTGTAGCTGACAGGGTTAGGGCCAGGCAGTTTTAAGCTGGACCCTTCACCTGACTCAGGTCTGGCCAGTTAGTGATGGAAGTGACGCCTCTGTGAGTAACAGATTTGGGCAGAAGAAGTTGTTGTTATTGGGCAGTTGCAGAACTGCAGCAGCAACAGGGAGAGAGAATGTGAAACATCTCC